>OY855903.1:47036149-47463649 GCA_963693305.1 Meandrina meandrites
GTCTTGGAATCCATCCACAGAACGGCCAGAGAGACAATTTCACTCGTGATCCGCCATGTTGCGATACCGATATTTTTTGGCGTTCTAGTCGTTGTCAAATCATCTCTCACCTCTGGTTTTTTTCAGACGTTTGCCTCTACCCACCATTCTAGCTTAATGATGCCAGCCTGGGGGCTTCTGTAGTGGGAAATAACTCGAAAATACACTTATAAAGCCAAAACGTTCCAAATTCGTGCCCGACTACTCGCTTATCAAAGAAGCAACGGCCAGATACTCACGTCACAAAGAAAATGTGAGCCCTCGGTGTTTTGGAACTGCACACACTTTTACTTGAGCTTAATATATGCAGACACGAAATCCTTTGGAATGCCTGAGTCTAGAAAAACCGCTTTCGACAATCACAGCGTTAAAATTCAAGGCTTATCAGACAGCTGTAAAAAGGTATATTTTACTTAGCACAATATTTCGGGTAGACAACACTATCCTTCATCGGGGCATAAAATAGTAAGTGAGGATGGAAAGAAACGGTTAAAGTGATCAAATAAAATATCGATACTTGATAGGCTCACAATAATGGACTTAAATTAAACAAACATTGTAATCAGAGAAAACCAGAAATAAGTTGCAAATATAAACACAATAGACATTAAGTTTCAAAACGCCTTTTCATGCTACTATTTTCAAGTATTTTTCCTTTGGGAATCTTTCAAGAACGGCCAGCTGTAAAATAAGGACTGGACTCTGGACTGCACCCTGAACTGGACTAGGACCTTTTTAAAATCAGTTTATAAGAAAGTTAATAATGAACTGAAAATTTTAAAATAAATTTATTTTCATTCAATTATTAGAGTTGACATCGTGAATTTTGAAATTTGACAAGAATGTCACGAAATCTCCGAATTCTTGCAAAACCAAAACAATTTTCTCCAAATTTCGGTACTGATCGGCTGTTGTGCTTTTTGATCGTAGGTATCCAAGCTTCAGGAATTTCGATTCCACTATCTCTATTGATGTTGTATGGATTAAGTCTTAAATGGATAGCCTCCTTGACCCTACGTGTGTACCAGTGAGGATTACGATCAATGAACTTGATTTCGTTCCAAATGGGAAGATGCCCCGTTTCATTAGCGTGATCTGCATGAAACTGCGCAGTTTTGCGTACGAGCAAACCGTATATCTCTGTCGTTTTCTTTTACCCTTTCCTGCATCGCTCTCCCTGTTTCCTCAATATATACTTTGCCGCATTCACACGGAATCTTATAGACGACACTGTCTTGTTTTGTTGGTTCAGGGGCGTCTTGTTCGCGCTAAGTGAGACCTAAGAGTTGTGTCCGATTTGAAGACGGTGCGTGCGCCTTGTTGTTGTAGGCAGTGGCGGAGAACCTCTGAAACACCTTTAACGTAGGGTAGAACCGCAGTACATTTATGATTCACACCATCCTCAATCAGTGAAACGTGGTATTGTTAAGTGTCTATACGACCGAGCTAAACACCTCACAACAAAACCGTCAGTTATCTCTGAAGAAAAGAAACATTTATCATCAGTATCAGTACTTGTTTCAAACGGATATCCTTCTTCGTTTGTAAGAAAGCTCACAAAGACAAGACCAACAGCCAACAAAGAACCCAGGCAGGAATTTAAATACAAACGAATAAAAAAGTTTATTACAGAGCTGGTTATGTACAGCCATAATGCACTTAAGTCGAAGCTCGATTTTCAAAGACTAGTCTTTTTTTTTTTGACCGACCGCTTTAAAGTTTAAGTAATTTATTAATGGTTGATGAAACTGTTACAAAACTATACATCCGTTAATAGTAGAGGCAGGACGATTTAATTTGTGTTCAATATTCTCAACGGCTACTTTTGTCACTCATTGTCCAGGTCTGTTAATATTTTGTTTCCTACTTTGGTGGGAAAAATATCAATAAAGCACGAATGTTGAAATTAAAACAACACTGTATCCTAGCCCATTTGATACATTGTCTGTGTGTCTTGCAAATCGCCTTCTGTCATGATGATCGGCCGCACCAAAGACGAGTGATGTCTATAACTCTCGGGTGTACAAACAAATATTAGCGGAGCTCCCGCGGGCGCCGAAGGCGCCCGCGGGCGGAGCTCCATACCCATAGAAACTGGTGAACCCATCAAGCCAAGTAAATTTGGATGTCACGTCCGTCCGTACGTCCGTACGTACGTCCGTCCGTACGTCCGTACGCACGGATTAGGGCTGGGGACGAGTTTGCTGTTGTTTGCTGATAACCTGCGTTTTTTTGGCGGGAAATCGCATCCAAGGTCCGTTTTGACAAATTTTCTGACAAAGAAAATTCAAAACGACTGTATTTCAGTTTGTCTAAAAGTAAAGCGTGAGGGAAAAACTCTTTATTCTAACCTATTGTTATGTCGATGTCGACAAACGAGAGTGTAGTAAATTCATCTTCAAGGAGACAGGGTTCAAGTGAACTGCGTCGAGAAAGAGAGCGAGAAAGGGGAAGAGAAAACAGGCGGATTTACAAAGAGCAGCGAGCAAACGAGCGAGAAAGGGCCCGACAAAGAAGACAGCGAACTAGCGAAGAGCAACGAGAAAAAGAGCAAGAACGAGCTCGGCAAAACAGGCAGAATAGCAGCGAAGAACAACGAGAGAAAGAGCAAGAAAGAGCTCGGCAAAACAGGGAGAAAAGCAGCGAAGAACAACGATAATTCAAAACACTGTAAGAACTTATATGTCGGTAGTGTTGGAGTAAACTTACAACGAGTGGTTTGAAATTTTAGCCCTGCAGAATTTACAAGCCTTCTCCAAACATGAGGTAACAAACGTAAGTGTATGCACTTAATAGAAGTCTTTTTTTAGGTAGGCATAGCTTAGAGAAATGCAACAGTTCTTTAATCAGCAGTTAATCAACACACTTGATACGTAATCAGTTTGCGTTGTAACTGTTCAAGACTTTCTACTGATTAAAGAATTTTTACTGCGTATCTCTAACGAACCTGTACATTGCTTGGCTTTTTTTTATCTTCCTGAGTGTTTTGTTTCAGAAAACTCGCGAGATTAAAATAAAAAAAGACATTAAGATGAAACGGGAAGGGTACTTTAGGCTGCTCAATCTTAGTGAACGCAGAGGTCAATAGTTTTTTTTTACCCAGCACTGAGGTGAATTATTGCATGTCTCAGTTTACAACGACTATAAATCCTTTTGGATGGCGATAATAAAATGTAGAAATGTGTAGAATTCCATTGCCAGATATAACAGTGCGCTAAAATTGTCTAAAATTGTCATTATGCACGCCCCACGTGCTTGAGTAAAGATCGTTTTAATTAAGCTTAGATTTACTAGTAATAGCCTTTATTTCGACTATTGTATTTCAGTTTTTACGAAATTTCAAGTTAATAAAGAAAGCAGAATAGAAAGATGCTTGGAGTTTCCGTGATATAAAACATTTCTCCGTTGCGTGCGTTGGTTATTAAAAGAACAGATCGATATCAGCGTTCACCCGTTACATGGTTCTTGTCCTTGCTTCGAGTCTATTTTCTGGGTTCTTCGGTTTTTCTTCCTTCACAAAAGGCCAACAATTCTAAATTCCAGTTCGATCGGTAACAGTGGATGAAAGGAAACTCAAAACTGCAACTTCAAATCCTTGTTTATTACTTATTTATTATTACTATACATTTCATTATTCCTGCTCTGCTAGTTTGTTGCCATCGTAATCATATTGTTGTCAATGTTAAATTAGGTGAACACTGTTGAAATTAATACTGAGGATAACATATTTATCACCACAATGTCATCAGATATTGCACCAGCACATATGTACGTACGTAAGTGATGATTCATTTTTACCAGTCTACTGTAATTACATAGAATCTTGCCGATATGACTCGTGACACCAAGTTGTTGGTGTTTTGAATGAATTGCTCCCATACCCATAAAGGCCAACCTATATGTCATTTGCCCTAGAGATTCAAGACACAGAGAGGATTATGATGTAAGGTAAGGTAAGGTAAGGTAATTTATTTTACGTCAAAAGCACGGGGAGTGGTTGCCCAAGTCTCCCGAGCCAGAGGCTCATGATAAAAGTGTTTGACATACATGTTAAAAAAAGATTTAAAAACTATATATTAAAAAATACAATATTATTATACTATTAATATCTTAAAAATATGCGTTAAAAATACAATTTATTCGCTACCTTGGGGGATTGTTGCATCCCTGGAGAAAGTGACCTAGTTTCCTTTGATGGAGTACTTCATCCTTTACCCGTCACCCCTAGCTTATCCTTTCCTTCTGTAAAAGGTTATAAATTAGGAAGACATCTCACATCTCACTAAATTCTCACAGTTTCAGTTATTGTGGGAAATCGGAAATAAACTGTGAGAATTGCTTGGAATTGCTTCACTCAGTCAAACACTACAATTTTACTTCCGAATTCTTTAACCAGATTTTGTTTGCCTTGAAGGGAATTCCACTATATTCGATCGAGTTTGAGTACCGAACAGTTCGATTAGTAACGTCGTGCATAAACAAACAATATTTAACTCAATATCCAAAAGCCAGACTCATAGCAAAGGAAATACAAGTGCAAATTCACTGATGCCCTGTCATTCTTTTTCTTCCTATTGAATTTTTTTCTTGAAAAAACAAAAACAAAACAAAACAAACAAATAAAAACAGTGCAAATCAACCATAGATTACAGTGAAGCATTTTTTTATTGAATTCAAAAGCAACAATTTAGGTACTTCTGGAAAAAAATCTGGCACCAATACCATTTCTTATTATAATTTCCACTACTAGACCTAATAATAATACATGTAGGTCAGCAAGTTTTGAAATTTGTTTACTGTTCTCTGCCCCATAATTAATGAAGCCGGTTTTAAATATTTGCCACTACAACCATGTTACTATAATGGACACCAAGGTGCAAGAGCAAGTGCTCCTAGTAAATTCTATCTACAGTAGTTCTTAGATTAAATAAGCAGAAATTTATAATTTACTTAATTATTACCTTCACTTGGTATCAGGCTCACAAAGTGCAGCTCGGGAACATGACCAAGCACAAGCGGCTGTTGATGGTTGGTGTTGCATTTCGTGGTGCAAGCTGAAACATAACCTGGGCTGTCAGGGCTGATCAATAACTCATTCTCCTGGCCAAGACTGCTGATTACTACCTGGGTAACAATTCATTCGTTCATGTCATAAACAGGGTAGGGGAAGTGCTAATATTTTGTCATAAACAGTGTCCCCCTCCCCCTCACCAACAGCTTGTCCATAGGTCTTGTCAATGAGGTTCCGTTCTTACCCTTTTTTTTTTACGATTCAATTTAATTCAATGTGATTATTAGTTCACGATTATTAAATTGTTTATTTGGCTTTATCCTGAACGCAACAAAATCTTGTTCAAATATGGACCTTGGATTAGACTACGAGCAGCCCCTATTTTTTCGCAGTCCGTCGAGCGTGAAGCGAAAAAACCGTTCCCAATTTTCGCGCTGTCATTTTTTTTTTCGCTTCACGTTCGACGGACTGCGAAAAAATAGGGGCTGCTCGTAGTCTAACCTTGGATATTTTCGTTAATTATCGAGGAGTCGAGCAAAGCAAACGTGGGCGAAAAAACTGCATGAGCAATTGTAAAAAAGCAAACAAATATTGCTATAAATAAATTAATGCACTCTTCCTGTGCTTTTCGAGTGGTTTTAAATAATTGATCTGCGTCTGCTGTAAAAACATAACGAGCAGAACAAAGTAGCTAAGCAACGTACGTATACCTTAGAAAAACGTAACAGTTTTTTAGCAGCAGTTAATCAACACACTTGATAAAAAGTTTCCGTCGTAATTGTTTAAGACTCTCTACTGCTTAATAAAGTTTTCTTACGTATTTCCAACGTTCCTGTACATTGCTTGACATTTTTTTATTTTTATTATTATCTCTGAGTGTTTTGTTTCAGAAAATTCACAAGGAAGTGGAAAGGTATTTTTAGGCTGCTCAATTTTAGTCAACGCGGAGGTCAATAGTGTGTGCGTTTTTTTTTTACCAGCTAGCACTCAGGGGGAATATTGTACGTTTTAGTTGACAACGACTACAAATCCTCTTGGATGGCTAAATAAAATGTGTAGAATTCCCTTGCGAGAAATAATAGTACACTAAAACGTTAATTGAAATACTGAAAGGTCGATTCACGCTAGCGCTCTATTTGTAAACGAGTAGATAACGGCAAAGGCGGAAGAGCCCTGAAATTGCGAGATATCTCCCGTTGTTAGTCAAATCTATGATATGCATAACAAAAGATACAAAGCATACAAATAACACAGCCAGTCCCAGCAGTGTTTTATTCTGTAGGAAAACAGTCTTTGAAAAAGATGAATACTTTTCGCACAAAAACGAAAATTCCATGACAACGTCGGACGAGTGATCATAAAGAATGAAAACCCTGTGTTCAATGGGGTTATAAACGTAGACCTCCAGCAGTGTGAACGTTATGCCCCATTTTATTTAAATAGCAGAACTGGTTTGAAATATATCTGGCCTCTACGGTTAAAGTTTGAAGGAAGGTTAGTGCCATTTCCACGGCAATTTATACGTTTTTTATCAACTATCATTTTGATTTGATAATGACGTTAGCTTAACGTCGAAGAGACAAACTAACTCCCGAATTAGGATTTCGAGTTGGATTTTCGAGTTAGGATTTCGAGTTGGATTTTCGAGTTGGATTTTCGAGTTAGGATTTCGAGTTGGATTTTCGAGTTGGATTTTCGAGTTAAGATTTCGAGTTGGATTTTCGAGTTAGGATTTCGAGTTCGAGTTGGATTTTCGAGTTGGATTTTCGAGTTAGGATTTCGAGTTGGATTTTCGAGTTGGATTTTCGAGTTAGGATTTCCGAGTCGGATTTTCGAGTTGGATTTTCGAGTTAGGATTTCGAGTTGGATTTTCGAGTTGGATTTTCGAGTTAGGATTTCGAGTTGGATTTTCGAGTTGGATTTTCGAGTTAGGATTTCGAGTTGGATTTTCGAGTTAGGATTTCAAGTTGGATTTTCGAGTTAGGATTTCGAGTTGGATTTTCGAGTTGGATTTTCGAGTTAGGATTTCGAGTTGGATTTTCGAGTTAGGATTTCGAGTTGGATTTTCGAGTTAGGATTTCGAGTTGGATTTTCGAGTTAGGATTTCGAGTTGGATTTTCGAGTTGGATTTTCGAGTTAGGATTTTCGAGTGGGGATATTTTTTGGCAAAGCAAAACCCATTACAATTATTGAAAGCTAACCGAAGTGAAAACCAGGCTAACGGGAGTGTGTAGTAGGCTAACAGGAGTGCATAGTAGGCTAACAGGAGTGCATAGTAGGCTAACAGGAGTGTATAGTAGGCTAAACGGAGTGTATAGTTCAGAAAATCCTCGAAAATCCTAACTCGAAAATCCAACTCGAAAATCCAACTCGAAATCCTAACTCGAAAATCCAACTCGAAATCCTAACTCGAAATCCTAACTCGGAAATCCCACTCGATAATCCGATTTTCGAGTTTCCTTTCGCCACCGGGCATGATCTGTTATCTTCTTAACAAATACGTATATTCATAATTCTAATTTTACTTAACGTATTTTAATTTCAATTGATCACCAATTGTATCCTTGTATAGAAATATGCAAACAAAACTGAAAATTAGACTTGAAACTTATGTAGCCGTATATAATTGCATTACAACCCATGTCACCTGCATCCTCTCCTCAAGAAGAAATAACATACTGATTTCAGATGTACCTTTTTTTTTTCTTTTCTTGTTCATTGTAGTGCCTGTTACGTTTAATGCCCAATGAAGTTGTTTATACGTTGCATATTTGGATTCATCGTGTTGGGTTTGGGAACAGCATTTCTTTTAAGTGTCACGTGGCCTAAAGCAATAAAGAAGCTCCTTCCAGTTAACTGCAGAGATGAATTAGGTTAGTATTCAGTGAAACAGACATACAATACATTTGCTTTTTGACTTTTTTTTCCGTGTCAGTTAAAATTGTGCGTGGTCACTGGCTAAAAGTCTCGTTTTCTTGTTTTTATTTTTTGCGCGCGTCTAAATCAACACAAAAAACAAAGCAAAACCATGCATAATAATTTAGTTATTTAATTTTTTAATTAATGCAAAGATAAACAAAAGCATCAAAGTATGCAGGAGATTAAATCATCAAGTATCGGGAAGAGTTAGGGAGGATGAGAGTCGTTATCTCAAAATCAAAATCTAACTGCAATGAACAAAAACGCGGGAAAAAAGACACATACTGACGACAAAACAAAAAGAACAACAACAAAGAAAAAACGTGGTCGGGCTTGAACAATGGCGGATCCAAGATGGCGGCTCTTCTGAAGACATGTGACATCATATTACGGCAAAGCCAACAAAAATTATGTCATCTAGTAGGGGTCCTTGTTGAGTGAGGGAAGAGCTTTCTACTTAATGCAAAATAATCTCGCTGTGCATTAAAAGAACGAAAACCTGGGGGGGGAGGGGGGGGGGGGCGTTGGTTTCAAGAACAGCCCCCCCCCCCCCCCCCCCCCCAACCTCCCCCCATAGCACGGTGGGGTATGAATGTGCTTGGACGTCCCAGGGTTAATATAACGCCCTTCGAGGTTTTGTGTTTTTAGAATCGAAACCCCAATTCAGGGCTTTGACTTCCCTATTTCTTAACTTGAAACATATCTATATGTTAAATTCATTTACTTGTTTATTTTTTTTGTTTCAAGGGAAACTAGAGTTCAAGCTTCAAACTCTGTATGACAACGTCGAAACGTTCGTGCTCTTCGTTGGTTATCCAAGAAGTGGCCACAGTCTTGTAGCTGCCATTTTGGACTCTCATCCAGAAATAATAATTCCAAATGAGTTCGACCTTCTAAGGAAGTTTAACAGCTCTTTTATGGCCGCTATTAAAGATAGAAATAGACGAAGACTCCGGATATTCTTTGAGTTGCATTCAAAATCACGTAAACAAGCCATGTTTCAAAAACGTTCCTCAAACTACGCCAATGGTGGTTATTCATACCATATTCCAGGAAGCTTGCAGGGAAGTTACAAAAATCAGCTTAAGGTAAAAGTATCATATAACACATGTTATGTTTTTTTACAGAGCCGGTTTTCCACTATGGTATGGATTTGAGATAACCATGGAGAATCCTACTAAAACCCAGTACCTGATGACAGTTTCAGTACATAAAGGACGAAGGATAATCCGAATATGTTCATTGTGCCCAATAATTTAGACAACAAATGACGATCTTGGAAAATAAACTGTAATACGTCGGTATAAGCTATACCATCATCAGACTAAGAAAATTAACATACAAGCTAGACCTTAAATACTGTGGGTGACGAGACGAAACAAAAAGTTTACTCAGGAGAATAGACAGAGTTCTCTGCTGGATTTCAGTCCATTGTTGAGGGAAGGTGCTAGGCGTTTGATGAAATATGCCTCTTTGTACAGGAGAAGATTCCAATTATTGTCACAGTCTAGTACTGTTGTATTATCACAGACAACAGGAGGTGGAACAATGTCAGTATTTAAAGTATCCAGTAAATTACACAAATTACGGATGAAAAGTAAATGATCCCACGTTCGCAGGTGTTTGTAAATTGCGCTCTCTTTGTCAGAGATAGCGTGTTCATGTGTTAGGACGAAAAGAGTTCTGTCTGTTTTGCCGATGTACGCTGATTGGCAACCAGGGCAAATGAATTTGTAAAGAACATGTGATTTACTCAAAAGTGGAACTTGATCTTTGTTGTTGGTGTAGAAACATAATTTCGTTGTTTTCTCGCGTACTTTTATCTCGATGTTAGGGTTTGCAAGACATCTGCGAAGCTTTCTTTTGCAGGATCTTAAGAGTTGCGATGTTTTATCTCCGATGTACGGAACAGAAAGCCAAATGGTTATGGAGTCTTCCTTGTCTTTGTTCCCTGTTCCCTGTTCCCTGTTAGTTATGACAAAGAATATTTTACCCAAGTTGTCCGTGATAATACTGAAAGAAATGCTTACGGGATGAAACAAAAAGTAGTCTAATTACATTTAAAGACAAAAAATATTTACGACGTGAAACATTTGTTAGTATCACATCATGTTTCACGTCGTAAATAAATAGTTTTTGTCTTTAAATGTAATTAGACTACTTTTTGTTTCATCCCGTAAGCTTTTCCCATCGAATGCCGAGAAAACAAAATGCATTTCTAGATGGACTTGAATGCGATAGTTGATGTTCTGTTTGGAATAGACTCGTGTAGTTTTGCAAACTGAACATTAAGAAAGCCCAATTACTGCTTCTATCACCGTCCTTCTCAGATAAGGTTAACCGCATCAATGGTGACAAGACACATTTACTTACACCCAAAAAAATATCCCAAGCAGATTAGTATTTCGCGGACTACATACAGCGCTGGTAAAGCTACTTGGGGGCTATATACCGGTCGAGACTAATGACCCTATAGAACGTATAAACGTCTTTCGAACTAGGCTGTTATCAATGTACAGGATCAAGTGATCTGGCTCCAAGTTCATGAAATAGTTAGTAAGGCCAGAGCCATTGTCTGAAATTGAAGTTCTCTGAAGAGTTAAGTTGTCCCTTTTTTATTTTTTCTATCTGAAATCAAAGGATATAAAGGCACGCACGGAAACATAGGAAGATGATTAAAATTTTAATTTAGTATATTTAGCATGACATATCTGTTTAACGCAGGTAATTGGCGACAAAAAAGGAGGCCCAACAACTTCAATGCTTGGCAAAGCAAGAGGACTTCTAGATCTACAGGAACTGCAGAAAACCGTGGCAGTGCCAATTAGACTAATTCATGTTATAAGAAATCCGTTCGACAACATCGCTACAATATGTCTCAGACGATTGCAATAGTGGACACCAACCAATCAGCACAAAGTACGTATGAAGTGCTCGATCTGCTTTCATTGTCGCGTGGCGACCTAATACGCCACATGGCAAGAACAGGCTTAACTAAGCTAAGTTAACCTTCGTCCATTTTTATAAAAAAAAACACTTTTATTGATTCCTTAACTTATGCCTCTTATAAGTTCGTGACTGTATTTTCTTTTCTTTGCGAAATGTGAAAGGGTTCCTTGCGCCTACATTTACAAGAATATTGTGTCATCTTTTCCAGGTACACAATTCCACGGCACTAGACGCCAGCATTAAGTACTACTTCAAACACAGTCGAGTAGTCCAAATGCTTCACGACATGTCCAAGTATCAAATCCTTGATGTTTACAGCCGCGACATGCTTGCAAAGCCGAAAGAAACTCTGCACAAATTATGTGACTTTCTTGGTGTCAGTTGTTATAATGAATTTGTGGAGTTGACTATAAAAGTGTTGTATTCCAAACCATCTAAAACGAGGCATTCAGTAGACTGGACAAACGAACAGATCGAAAGGGTTACTAGCGAAATGAACAAGTATAAATTCTTGAAATCTTTTTATTCATTTGACAGTGACTAGTGATGTGTTAGGATCTGACGGGTAAAGAACTCAATAAACTCCATGGAACAAAATATTTCAGTCCTATGTTTATTAGGTATACTTTGGACATTATATTTCAAAAGAACCAATCAGAATTATTGGCCTGCCTCTCCGACTTATACTCGTTTCAAAGAAGAATAAGTTTACTTTAATCGGGTTTTAACTTTAATAAAATACGTTTTTTTCAACTTAACAGTATGATGGAAATAGGGTTCTTTACACCACTAGAAAGCAGACGTTTTAATCCCTTTCAAGGAATAAAGTTGGCATTTACTAATTATAGTTAGAAAATGGATGGGAAGCTGTTTCGGCTTCAAGCTGCCAATACATTGGCTCCAGAATGACAAAAAACAATGGAGTAATAACGAAGAACGTCTGTGTCATATAAATGCACTCTTTATTCATAATTATATAGATGTAGCTGGTCAGTTATTCCAGTGTTTTCAGCACAACGATTATTTTTTAATTTCTGAAACCTGTCCAACTATGGATTAATTTGGATAGTTTCAATTAGTACTTTGATTAAAATTCACAAGCTGTCCTATTAAAGAAAAATAGGACAAATTGTCGTTTTTTGATGAAATTCGAAAAAAAGACTGTAACGACTTCGAACCTATATAATAATGGAATGCCAGTTTCAGATTCAAGAAGTTATAAAGCTTGTTTGGACAATTTTTTGACGACTTACTTAGTCGTCAACAAAGTCGATGCAGTATTTCCAACTTGGCCTGTAGCAAGATTTGCAAACTCAGGTGAATAAAATTGCACCTTTTCATTAAGCTTTATTTGACAAGACAATGCTTTGAGTTAGATCCTCATGCTATGTTGCGCTTACTTTTACTGTAGACTTTTCTACTTCTGGACATAAGTTACTTGTTTATGTTGTCATTTTACTACCAGCGAATATGCAGCTTCCTGACCGGTTTACGTCACCTCGAGACTTCGAAAATTTCCGTTTGTATAAAATTTTGCCCGTTATGTGATAACCAAGTAATCGCAATTCAAAAAAATTCTCAATATTTCAGCCTGCCTTTCTCCAAAACTAATAGTTTCGTTTACAACGCTGGATTGACTGACTAGCTATTCTTGATTAATAAGTAAGAGATTTACTTGCGTGTCCAGTTTGAAAATAGCTATATTCAAAACATTCCTGCCCCAGCTAAATTGGACTCGATCTATGGCTTCATCCAATTTTGGCTGTCCTCGGAAATTTTTATCCAATTATTTCTAAATTACTCGTTTGAAAAGTTCTTTTACCTGCTGTGCTGAAAACTAGGAGAACACTGAATTGGAGAGCCCGTGACCCTATTAGTAGAGGAAGAGACCACAGGAAAACCATTTGAGAAACACAGTTTATTCAAATAGCGACGAAATACAGATTTTCTGGAGCAAACATTTTGATATTTGCCTACATAATACAACCGTTATTTATACATGATATATAAAATTAGAACTTAAGCAAGCTTTCGGGGACGTGTAAAATGTCAACCGATGAAACATTTAATATTGCATACGTCAGCAGAAAGTCAAAAATACTTAAAAGTGGATAGACATTAAACTAAAAGTTTTAATTGATATTATGTTTGCAAATGCTTTTAAGAAAGGCCTACGCTAAGAAGAACTAAGAACTGCCTTGATAACTCGCCTTGCTTAAAGGGGCAGCGTCACGTGGATTTTGCAGAGTTTTGGTCTAAACTGTTCTGAAATTAGTGGTAGGCAACTTAACCCATGAAAAACATTATCTTTGAATACCTAAAGGAAGACATGACCTTAATTTGCAGATAGAAATCAATCTAAGGCTATAAATATTAATTTTTTGACGACACTCGGAAACAGCTTGAAAAGTTTAGGATTAATTTTTGTGGGGGCAAAGCCCGCACATTGGCGTCGACTGAGGGATTTATTTATTTATTTGTGCGTGGGTTTGCTTGTGTCACGTGGTCTTCTGCGAAAGAGCCTGAGGCCGGAGACGGGAAAGAAAATGAGAGAGAGCCTGGGGATGAGGTCGGCGGTGCGTGTCGAGTAGAAATCGGCCATATTGGATTTTGGCGTGTCGTTTCGTGTGGTTTCTTTTTGTACTGTTTAAAAACCGTAGCTGGAGATTCAAAAGACTATGGGGATGTCAGTTGAACAATATCGGTCCAGGATCGGCAGTCATGACAACTTTGTTAAAACAAAGCTGGTCTTGTCACGTATGAGAGAACAATTTTGGAACGTGATGTTAATGATGTTTTATTTGAATGTGTTTTACTTACCAACGTTGAAACAAGTTGTTGGACAATACAAAATGTGGAACGAAGTGAAGTTTTGGTTCACACAAATGACATTCTACAATATTTATAATCAATTGATTATAAGACAAGCAAATGATGTGGAGGAAAATCCAGGCCCTACAATATTTGATATCATTGACCCAACAACAACAGCATGTGCTGACTACAGCCAAGGAAATGAATTGCTCTTTGGAGAAAATGCTGGTAAGCAATGTGTAGCAATGTCACTTAGTGCTATTATTTACCATCATATAGAAGATGTTAATTTGTGGACTTCTTCAACTTTGAATAATATTTTGGGTATTGGAAATAACCTGTACACTTCTATAAGATATTCTGTGCGAATAAATGATTATTTGCTCTTAACTGATGTGCCAGGCATTGTTTCACTTTTTGACAAATTGTATACATTACAATACAGTGAGTCGTTAACAGGAAGTGTGTTCATGACATCTAACGATGGCCCGTTTATGTCTCGTCAAAATTCACTTCAAGAGGTTTTTTCTCAGCAAAACTACAATTGTTGTTTGCTAACTATTGGTATAAATACAGTTGCAATTTTTAAAACTTCACAGCAGAGTTTTAAAATTTTTGACTCTCATTCAAGGGATTTACATGGGATGCCCCATTCATTTGGGACTTGTACTTTGCTCAGCATTGAAGGACTTGAAAACTTCGTATCATATTTGCAGTTGTCATGCTTACAAACAGGGGTTGTTCCTTTTGAAATCAAAGGTGTCTTAATCAGTGATAGTCAATCTGATGTGGTACATGTTCATGAGAATCACAAAAGAAAAAGTAACCCAAAAGAACCTGTTAACTTAAAGAGAAAGTGTTCAGTGAAAGATATGAAAAACGTCAAAAAGGGTCCTTTTTTGATCTTGCTTAAACTGCAAAGCAGGGTAAATTTCGCAAGTAGAAATTACTGCGGCTACTAAATTTGGCGATTTGCAAAAAATTGCAAAGATTATTTCCCCCATAAATAGCAGCCTTAAGGTAATTGAATGTACTAAATGAATTCACAAAAAAGAAGAATCAAACTTGAAATTATCAAGCCCCCGCACGTACGCATTGCGGACCTATTTTTCAAGTTGCATCCATTTCCATCCAAGCCATCCGCAGCCAAGGATGCTTGTTAACAGTTTCAGTGCTCTAATATAGCAATTGTTAATAAATATGGACCATTATTTTTTGGGTTTTCTACGACACAAATATATATATTTCGGCTGTTAGGAAATCTGTTAAAATCC
Organism: Meandrina meandrites; assembly: GCA_963693305.1. Taxonomy (NCBI): domain Eukaryota; kingdom Metazoa; phylum Cnidaria; class Anthozoa; order Scleractinia; family Meandrinidae; genus Meandrina; species Meandrina meandrites. The sequence continues at coordinate 47,051,156 of OY855903.1, forward strand.
GTGCCAAAGCCCCTTTAATTACTAGTAAATGTACACGATCTCATAAACGTGTACTTTTGAATTTCGTTTGCAACTCTTCTCTTCTGTTCTTTGGTCCATACGATGGAATGCCTTGTAAAGGACGGTTTAGAGAACAGCAATTTTGAGGAAGCGTCAATAAAGTCTTTATCACAAGTAACTTCTAAAAAATTACACAGTTTTTGTAAATTTTCTTGGGGTTTGGAAATAACTTCGTGACTGTAAATATCCAGGACTTCATATTTTCCATACTCGTGTAGTGTTTGGGCAGACTTGACGTCTTCAAAATAATCAGTAATGATCTCGTCCAATAAAGTTGAATTGTTTACCTAGAAGTCAAATTAAACCAAACATGCAGTTATTGAAATATTTTTGCAATCATGACCACGCATTGAAACACCAACTCATGGTACATAACTACATGAGCAAGTAACGGATCTGGAACATTTAATGGCATGGCTTTATGGGAGATAAACGCATTTCTCAATTTTTTCCATTCTTTTCTCTTTTTTATTATCTCCTGCCTCGGAAAAGGGATATTATGTGACTGGATTGCTCTTGTCGTTTTAATTCTGTATTCTGTATTTTTCCTCAAGTTGTCATATTAACGATTCCACGGAGGGAGGTTTTATCCGGTTTGTCATATGACCATAAAAAGGCAACGTCCGTGGTAATACACGACGATCCACAAAATCCATATGGAATCATTGAAATACGAAGTGGGATTTATTAACTTTGTTGACCAAGTATAAAGGAGGTATGTCAGGGGGATTTCGCGAAGTTTTGGAAATTAGTGGTAGGCACCTTAACCCATGCAAACCATCATCTTTAAGCATCTAAATGAAGGTACAACCTTAATCTGCGTAGATAAAACAAGCCACGGCTATTAACATCGATTTTTTTTTGAGACGCGTAGAAACCTGGAAGTTATGCTCACATTTTCAAATTGTGATTCATTTCCATCCTAACCATCCGCGGTGGAAGACGCTTGTTAAAACAGTTTCAGTGCTCTAATACAGGAATTTGTTAATAATAATCGACTATTACTATTTTTCGGTTTCCTGGCTGTTCAAAAATCTGTTACAGTTCGTGAAAAAGCTAAGCTGTAGCTAAGGTCTATTTATGGTTAAGGTTTTGGAGCTCAGTGTCCCAGTTCAACATGAAATTAAAGCTTTGTGAGATTTAAAACAGGACCCTCTTAGGTGCTTTTAGGCTTCTGGAGCCCGTTGTTTGCTTATTTCATGCATGCGTAAGGATTCAAGGAAAGGCAGGCTTTATGTACTGTGCAAAGGCTTATGTTTTTTTTTTTGTTGTTTTTTTGTTTTGTTTTTAACAACACTTACCTTAAAGCTTTCGTCCCGCGCCAATTGTCTGCTATCAAGTCTCCTCAGCAACTTTGTGGCAATGTTATCAAATGGGTTCCTGATCACGTGAATGAATTTCAATTTGGTTTTTAGAGTTCTTTGTATTTCGTCCAAAAGTTTGAGGTTTTTGGTCTTCCTTAGGATGCGGCTTGTTGATGTCCCTTTCTTGTCTCCGATCACCTGTGATAGACAAAAGTAAGAAATGTACTGTTCTGTTGACCAAACGGCAACACATATCACTACTGTCATCAACACCACCACAGCAGCAACAACAACAATAATAATAATAACAACAACAACAGCAACAACAACAACAACAACAGCAACAACAACATCAGCAACAACATCAATAACAACAATAATAATAATAATAATAATAATAATAACAACAAGAACAACAGCAACAGCAACAACAACAGCAACATCAGCAACAACAACAGCAACAACAACAACAACAACAGCAACAACAGCAACAACAACAACAACAGCAACAACAATAACAACACCATTAACAACAACAATGAAAGCCCTTATCTACGAAATTACACGATCGATTGTTCTGCCAGCAAATCCCGAGTCAAAGTAAAACGACGCACCGAAAGTACTGACCTAAAACAAAATTTGGCTTTACAAACAGAATAGGCTAACTAAATTAATGAAATAAATTTAAAATTTACGGCATTTAGAGAGAAACTCTCGCATCAAACCTTATACCTGATTCACATCAACAAAACATGTTTAGTTAAACAAAGTTAAAGAAAATAAAAATCAGCAACAGACAACTCACACACTAAATTTTACATAGGGTTCAAGTATGCTCTAACTTGTGCTTTCATTGTGCCAAATTTGAAGTCGATAAACATCAGTCAGCAACTTTCATAAAGAAAAGAATTTTAAACCGTGTTTAACTAGACAACATTTAGACATGTTTAAGCTTTGGTGTGAATGGGGCATTACCTGAAAATCACGCTGGTCCTGTATCCAGGTTGAACTGGAATTTAGAAATGTAGGAAGAAAACTGGAATACCCTCAGAAAAACTCTCCGACGATGGCAAGAACTAACAACAAACTCAAGCTATTTATGGCACCGGCCGGAATCGAACCCTGGTAATATCCGTAGGAGGCGAACGCTTTCACCACTGTACCAAATCTTCGCCCTGTGCTCTTTCCTCCCCATGTTTTTGCTGCCTGAAAGTAGCGACGCATGGAAGCTGCGACACTCGGAGATTAGCGATAGGAAAAAGATTGACAAACCGCTTCACTGTAGTGCAATCATTACTCATTTAATTTATTCTCCTACCTTTATTTTGTCGCTGTACGTTCCCTGCCACTGCCCAGGCACGCTGTACGAATAATGATCGCCCCCACAGCGTGAAGCCGCGCGATTTCCAAACATCGCTTGGAAACGTGAAAGTGAATGCAGATCAAAGAAGAGGCGAGTCTTCAGAGAATCGTTGTTTTCTTGGCTTCTGTTTTTGTAATAGTCCCATTTGTTTATAGCTTTGAACTCGTGTGGTATTATAATCTCTGGATGGGCATCTAAAATGGCGCCAATAAGACTATGGCCACTGCGCGCATGTCCAATAAATAACACAAATATTTGCACGCCATCATACAATGTTCTGAGCCTTTCCTCCAGAGTTCCTTTGGAATAATCAGCTAAAAAAAAACGAAGTTAAATGAATTTAATTAATATCACTGCACAATGGGCTCCTGCACAAACTTAGGTTGAATAAAACTTCTTCTTAGTCTTTCGCCAGTTGTTTTGGATATTTCGCAGTTCCTCCCAGATATGTCCAGGATTGAACGCTAATGAGATGCACGTTCCTCATGATAGGCATCACAAAGTGTCCTCCTTAATAAAATTTCACCAAAACACACCGAATTCCGTCAAATATGAAGTAATATGGAAATGTCAAATAACCAAGTCAAACATGAAGTACTAATTAAACAATACTTGCGTTCAATCCTGGACATAAGTGCTCGCAGGCAGTGTCCAATACAATCTTAACCGCTTGTGTACAATCTTCACCAAGCGCGATCCTAATGAAACGATTTGTGAAAAGATCACGAGACTGCATATCTTGCAAAACCAATGTTATGCTCGCTGAGCCCCCCTTGAAGCCCCCCAAAGTTTGTGTTTTGGGAGGCTACAACCTCCCTCTCCCCGCCCCCATCCCCCCTTCTCCCCCCATCCCTTGCCCCGATGTCTTTGTCAATTTTATCAGAGAGGATGAGTGATTTGTAACAGTCCACACAAGACACTCATAACGATTAATTTTCCCATGCACTCATTACTAACCATTAGTATGAGGAGAACGATACTGGAGGAGGTTTCCTGCTTGCTGAACATATGGCTGGGTGAAAAATAACAAAACTGCTACCAAGGTAAACAGCGTTATTACGGTCGTGCAATAGATTTGTAGGAATCTCATCACGGAAGAATTAACAACAGCGGACACAACTAGAACCTGAAAAATTACAAACCAAAACATATCCTACTTTTTTCAACTGAAGTTCAACTTCCATGTTAACGTACTGTGTTTGCGATGCAGATATTCGAAAACAGCTTCAGCTCCTTAGTGTCCTTAATTACGAACACAGGTAACTTTGGTAAAATGACATCTGGAGTGAAACATTCTGGCTAAGAAATGGACAAATTTGACCTCTGCATTAAGCTTTCTTCTTGCCAGAAAATTTAAAGAAATACTGTTTTGGACCAAAAGTCAAGTGGTCGGTTGTCACACGAATAGCTCTTTGATAAACAATAAAATACCTAACAATTTTCTTTTTTCTCGACCAGCCAAAGAAAACAGAAACAAGATTTATCGTATCGTAAATTATTTCGTATGTTCTATCTTAGTTAAAGATTTACCTTTTGTCTACATTGTAACTTACTTCACTTCATTTTTTTATTCAAATATAAACAGGAAGAGGTCCACTCGAAAACTGTGCACTGGCGAGCAACATTCGTGGTGTCACCTATTTTATCTCACGGCTTGTACTGAATGGCTGGCGAAAGTGCGAGTTATTTGGTTCGAGACTAAGCTACCACACAACTACACAGCTACAGAAGTAAAGCTATACGGACAGTTGGCGTGAATATTAAGAATGATTTGCGGTATACATGTAAATAAACGAGTAAAATATTAAATTATAAAAACCTTTACCTCTTCACTTGATGACTCGAGTAAATAAACATTGTCAGCTCTAATTTCTATTTGTTTTGAAGGCCAATTGCTTTGTCAGTATTGCAAAATGTGAAGACGTCAGACGAAACTGTTCTCTCGTTTGATGAAAATGTGGATTTAATTTTCATGTAAATTAGCTCACAACAATTCATTCTCTCTTATTGTGTTCTCTTTTAATATAAGCTCTCTTTTGTTTGGTCTTATTGAAGGGAAGAATTGCTATAGCAATGAATACGGAGTTTTTTTTTCTTTGTTTTCAATTTTTGTCGATGATTAGCATTGGTTTACGACTCGAGCTCAGCTGTGAACGCAGTTAGAAGAAATTCAGCTTAAATTGATGAAGCTTGTTATCTTTTTCGTCCATTTCGGGTTATTGAACAAAGAAACACGTTTTATTCTTGCTATTTATGATTTGATATTCATCGCATTGTTCTCAGTTTTTTTCAACTAGCTTGTAAACTATTCCCAACCAAGGGATACGTTAAAATAAGTAGTTTTAAAACAACAGTTCGTTTAGCCTTTCGATAGCTTTACAAATAGATGTTGTGCCTTAATCGAAAAAAAAAAAAAATGTCTTGTTGCCATACAAACGCAGCTAAATAATGATTTCAAACATAGCGAGGCAAGAAAAAATAGGTTTTTGTTTCGTTATTTTAGATATTTGCTGAGAACATAAAGTCACCAAGCAATGTAAGTGTAAATTAAACATGCCTGACAATTTTAGCATCAGGAGGGCATATTCTAATTTACTCTTGCCGCTCACTGTCACTCATAACTCGTAACATAAATTTGTCATTTGACGTGCTAATGTGTTTTATACTGAGATCGAAATTTTCAAATGCAGCTTTTGGCGCAGTAAGGTGATATATTTCACGACAAGTCAATACGCAGGTAATATATAGATTTAGGCAGGCCTAAAAGCGGAGCTCCCATTTATTATTTTTTTGCTTGAATTTAGTGTTTTGATGTCCCACTCATGTCCAATACTGTCGACATGATACGAGTCGAAAAATACGTTTTACGAGTCGTACGAGTGGACAAGTCGACACCAGTTGAAAAAATACATTTTACAAGTCGTAGGAGTGGACAGGTTTTGTCGACTGGACAACTAGAGCTGTCCAGTGGAAAAATGCATCTCATTAGTTCACTCAAAGGGCCGCACCAAAAAGTTGTCGAGTCGAACGAGTCGTACGAGTGGACAGAATTATTGTCAACTCGACAAAAATTAATTTGTTGACTCGAAAACTGCATCTAATTAATTAGTTCACTCAAAGGGCCGCAGCGAAAAGTTGTCGAGTTGAACGAGTCGTACGAGTGGTCTACTCGACAAAATAACCTGGAAACACGCGTTACACATAAATATACCTCGTTCTATAATCCATAAAGGTTAACCGAAATAAGCGTGTTTTTAATACACATGAATATGAAAACAAGCGTGTTACACATGAATATACCTCGTTCTTTAATCCATGAACCGAAATAAGCGTGTTTTAATACACATGAATATGAAAACAATACCTCGTTCTTTAATCCATGAACCGAAATAAGCGTGTTTTTAATACACATGAATATGAAAAGAAGCGTGTTACACATGAATATACCTCGTTCTTTAATCCATGAACCGAAATAAGCGTGTTTTTAATACATAGAGGATATTACACGGTGGCGAGAAGATATGAATTTTATGTTCGAGTGGCAGAAACGATATCTCACGAGTGAGCGCAGCGAACAAGTGAGATGTCGTTTTTGCCACGAGAACATAAAATTCATATCTTTGAGCCAACGTGTAATGTTCTTTTTATTATATGGAGACCAGATGTAATTGAAATTGCCGATTTTTATTTCATTGTTTTCGAAAAATCGAGCAAGTTTTACATATCACCGTTCGTCTTCACAGAAAATACAAATCACCCGTGTCCAGGATATAGAAACACTTACTGAATTCCAATCAAACAAAATACATGAAATATTTGTCAACTAAATATATCGTAACGCGTAAGAACTGAAAACATTATTACTGACTTTCAACTTGAATCCGATGCGGCAATGTCTTGACGGCCGATAGTTTTCAACTGCTTTTGTTTTCTTCTTTACAACATCTTGCACTTTGTGAAATTCCTTGCGAAGAATTCTCTCTAAAAGCTTTTAAATCGTCAAGGTTGCCATTATCATGCCTCGTCCTTGAGGTTTTCGGAAAACTCATTCTTTTTCGTCGCTTAATTAAACAAATTAAACGTGCTTGTCGATGCTTGCTCACAACAAACCTGAACGACACAAGAAACCAAGTTCATTCAACAAAGTAGAAATGGCGCGAATCGTGACGTCAATGAGCGATATGACACTCGCAAGCGTGTCATACGGAAAATACGCCACTCGGGTCCCGGATGGAGTGGCGAATGGAATCTACGAGTGGTTTAGTTCCCAGTAAAACACTCTCGTCCATATAATAAACATGAATATGAAATATACCTCGTTCTTTAATCCATGATCCGAAATAAGCGCGTTTTTAATACACATGAAATAAGCGTGTTTTTAATACACATGAATATGAAAACAAGCGTGTTACACATGAATATACCTCGTTCTTTAATCCATGATCCGAAATAAGCGTGTTTTTAATACACATGAATATGAAAAGAAGCGTGTTACACATGAATATACCTCGTTCTTTAATCCATGAACCGAAATAAGCGTGTTTTTAATACACATGAATATGAAATATACCTCGTTCTTTAATCCATGATCCGAAATAAGCGCGCTTTTAATACACATGAAATAAGCGTGTTTTTAATACACATGAATATGAAAACAAGCGTGTTACACATGAATATACCTCGTTCTTTAATCCATGATCCGAAGTAAGCGTGTTTTTAATACACACGAATATGAAAACAAGGGTGTTACACATGAATATATCTCGTTCTTTAATTCATGAACCGACACATTCATAACGTTATTGTTTGTTTGGTTGAGTGATTGATTGATTGATTGATTGATTGATTGATTGATTGATTGATTGATTGATAGATTGATTGAGTGTTACACATGAATTTAATTCGTTTTATAAAGCATGAACCGAAATAAACTTGTTACACGTGAAAGTACCTCAATGTTTTCCCCGCGAAAATATGCTGGGTAGCCGGATAATGAGAACACATTATGCGACATCGGTCGTTGTTGTTATTGTTGGAATTGGCATTGAAAACCCGCGATAACATGATACAGGTGTGATGTTTATGAGGACCGCGCGTAATTTCTTTGCTTTCAGGGAGCGTGACGCTGAGAAACAAATTATTTGAGGCAATTTTTGATGTATGAGGCCAATCTGATTTTTTTTTGCTGTTATAGATCAAGAAACAAACCAAAACGTTTATGAGGATATGCGAACAAATGAGTAGGTAAACAAATGTAAACATCCCAATGTCGATAAAAAATTTGAACAATAGATGGTGATATGTTGCTGTCAATCAAAAATTAATTAGTAAAAACAATGTTTTATATTGAAATCAATGAACACAATGGAATGCAAAATCGCGAGCGGAAAAGGAGTGATTTCTTGATAAAGGAGTTTTGAAAAACAAGGTGATATGTTTAACTTTTGAACTTCCCATGATTCATTTCATTTAAATGCCTGAACGCCTTGCGTAGATATTAGTTTGCAGTCAGCGTGTTGAAAGCCATGGCGTCCTTTTTTTTAACATTTTTATATCAACACACTACTTACGCATATACAGTTACTACGTTACGTTACTACATTAAAACTACGTTACAAATCTGCGTTAAACTAAAAAAAAAACAAATACACAAAAACCTATACATTTCCCCTATGTATTACTATTAAATTAACAAAAGTTACATTTAGGTGCAAAAAAGAACTATACTAAATATACCAACAGAGGTTGCCACTTCTCGTAATTCGTAATTTCTCTTTGGTTTTTCTTTGATATCATAAGTTTTATTTTATATACCTCTCTAACTTTAATTTGGAACAGCGTCAACCTCGGTTTTGCATTCTTACATCGACATGAATAAATAACTTGTTTCCCTATAATAAGTATATGATTGATAAGTTTATAATTCTCAACCTGATTTGTGACGCCCAAAAAGACCAAGATCTGGGTAAACTTGCAATGAGCTAGTAAATGTTCGAGGGATTCGTCGTGAACTTGACAAAAAGAGCATTTAGGCGAAGAGACAAGTTTCATTTTGAAAAGTGTACTGTTTGTATACAGTATGCGATTTAGTATTTTGTATTGAAAGCTTCTAGAATAAGTGTCTATCGAAACACGACCAGGAAGGACATAAATCTCTTTCCAGTCTAAAGTGGCTTCATCACAGTAAATGGTGTTGTACTTAGATTGTGCTGTTGGAGGAATTTTACATTTTTCTATTAACTCTTATATACTGATTTCGAATTTAACGATGTAGAATCGACGGAAGTATTTGACTGTGAAAGGTTTGCTCCCGTCAACCCAATTTCTGTATTTAATAACCTTTTCCAGTTCGAACTGTAGAGACTTGTTGACAAGAACTAAAACGCCTTTACTGTGATTTGTGCCATGAGAATAAAACATATCGCCTGGCCATTGGTATTTCCATGAGTTAATAACATCAGCTGTGCTGTATGTTTCTTGCAAAAAGATAATATCCGCTTTCTTTTTCTCTGCCCAAGAAATTATGAACTTTCGTTTAGCAAGGTCACGGATCCCTCGAACATTTAGCGAAAGAAAATTAATGCACAAATTAGCCATTGTTTTCTTGTTATCGCCTTAAAACCTAATTTGAAGTAACACCTGTATATTGCAAGAAAAGCACCTCTGGGGGCTTTGTGTCTGGCCACAAGGGGAAAGCGGCAGCCAACGAAAAAGCAATTTAAATTAGCATGTAACAAACAATAAGCATACACTGCACTAATGACAGAAACGAAAAACAAAGGTTCTTTGACTATTACACAATGCGGAACAAACAACCTACTACACATAAAACAAAACATAAGCAAAGACAGGGAAAAAGGAACAATGAAAACCCTCAACTCTTGCTCCAGAGTGAACTGTATTAGAGCCTTATCCCTCAACAAAACCTTGCCTGTGAACCTTGAGCTCCAGCTCCTACACCATAATTTACACTAAATAAAGCGAATAATTGCGGAAGAAGCATTGCAGAGGTATTAAATAATTCAGATTGAAGCCTACCAGCTCGCAAAGTTTCAGCACCCATTAGACGTTAATTAAGACAGCTACATTATTTTATGACTTTGGTGCTGCAAAAATTGCAAAATTCTTTAATTACATTCTATCAGAAAAACCCATCTTTACATCTCGGCTTATAATATTTTACATCTCAACATATTTGCCGTCAATATAACGTTTATCAGGTTGCGATTTGCTGAAATTAGCGCGTTTGCTCTCTTCTCTAGCCTTCTTCAGTCTCTTCATCTGTAGTTTTCTCAGGTCCTGTAGTTCTCTTGGGATGTCTTCGTACATCTTGTAACTGGTATCTTTAAGTTTGCGACCACGCTTTAAGACCCTTTCCCTGTCAGGAAATCGTAGAAAGCGAGCTATGATCATTCGACAAGAATTACCTTCGATCAACTTTGGCTTGCCCATTCTATGCACGCTCAGAAATTCGATATCCTGGGCGTCTTCGATGCCGAGACCACTCTGCATGAAGTCAACAAGAACCTGTCTCGTGTCTTCTCGTTGTAGATCAAGCGATTCCGGTGTTTCGGGTATTGCTTCGAACTTTAAATTCTCCCTTCGACTGTACGCCTCAAAGTAAAGCATTTGCTTGTAGTTGTTACTGATTTCTTCTTTTCTTTTGTCCATACCGCTTTGAAGCTCTTGGATGTGTTTGTCCACAAAAGTGGCGTTGTTTTCAAAATGCGTACACTTCTCGTCGAAGGACTTCTGTTTTTCTTGGACAACGCTAACATCTACTTCCAGAGAAGAGACCTTGCTTTGTAAACTTTTAACAGCTTGATTTAAGTCCTCCGTTTTTGTGTGTAGGTTATCTAGTCTTGAAAGTATGAGATCCAATTTCTCGGTGACCTCTTCTGCGAATTTCGCGGCCATTTCTTCGTCTTCAGTGTCTGAGTTCTGAGCGTCGGGCGAGAGCGACTGTTTCCACCTTTTTTCCTCGGGTGAAGTTTTTACTGGGCTGATAAATGCACTGTTGCCAGCTCTCCCTTTTCCTTTCTTGGTACAAGACATACGCAACAACACAAATATTAGTCCAAATAGTTGGTGAGCGGAGCGGGGCTCAAAAGAACACGTCTACATCGTTCAAAGGTCTCCCCAGTCTTCTCCTTCATAGAGTGGTTCTCTTCCAAGATGTGCTATCTGAGCTTCGATGAGATTGTCGAAAGGCGCACCGAACTATTTAGAGTAATTGATGGAGATGCATTTTTCTCCATGAAAGAGTGGCCGGAGTTTTTAAAAAGAGTATTCTGGAAGAAGCCTACTAGCGATTCAGACAGCTTCAAGCTCATGCTGTTCTTGATTGGAAATGGGCTTGAGCCTAAACTCGCTGTGGAATGGATAATGCTTTCGCAGTACTGGTCTCGCGACCAGGAAAAGATGAAGAAGAGGGCCAGACAAATGGACTTCATCATCGCAAACTTGCAGGCGAAGAAGAGGGAGTGGTTCTACTTCGACATATATCATGGGCGTCTCGTGTTCTGATGCCACCTTCAAGCAGTAATCTGAACGTGTGAAGAGAAGAAGAAGACTACAAAAAAGAGTTAAAAGAAGAAAAAAAATCACCAAAAAAACAGGCTCCTTTAGGAGCCACCAATTGTCTCAAAAGCAATGATCAACATGCATTTATTTCACTTTGTCTGTGGCGATTGTTATACTTAATTTTACAATGATTCATGCGATCTAAGTTTTAAAACACTAAATTTACGGTGGTCTCTGTCCGCCTTAATCAGAGTTAAATGTGTTCGTTAAAACATAAAAAGCCCATCCTTGATTACCCATTCAATCTTCAAGTTCTTAACACTATGTTAGCGCGCGGGAGGGGTTTTCTTTCGTTAACCGCGTTGGAATTCACGGTGGAGTACCACCACTCTAGGAACAGTCTATTGGTGTAACTTGCAACACTCATTTCACTCTGATAAAGGTAGACGGAGGCGACCGTCGAAAATTTAGTGTTTTAAAACTTAGATCGGTTGAATCACTCTAGCAAAATAGTTTCATTGTTCGAGCGATTGCAGTATACCCGGTCCATTTACTTACATGTGTCGGAACCCTTTTAGTGCGCCGCGTATTCAGCAATCTAGCCTAATTGCTAAAGGGAAACACTTGTGAATACAAATAGTATCAAATAAAGTCTTTTTGTGTTTTGCGAATAAATCTTTTTGGAAAACCATCCCCAAAAATCGCAAATTATAAAATTAAAAACCAAACCTGCAAGAAAAATTTCATTATATCAACAATAACTGTACGGCATCCATTCAAATTACAGTTTTACAGTTCCTTTCAATATTTTACCAATAAATTAATACAGCCATTGCGACTGCAGATCAACAACACTGGTTATAACGAAAGTCTATAAAAAGGCTGAGTGAATATTATTCATTCCACGTTTTAGTTTACGATAGTTCTTAACAATTATTATAAAGCATTCAATTCAAATAACCTTTCTAATAATCAAATACAATAAGCAGTAACATTTTGTACATTAAAGTCACTGTGATAAGATCTTTTACAAGAATAACTGAGCAAAATAATTTAAATACAAGCTTCGCTTTCGTTATAGTTGATAAATATATCCATTACCTTGATTAAAAGTGTACCATTAAGGTTGTGAATAAAAATTATATTTTCTTACAGTGGTTGTGGAAATTAATAGGATTTATCTCTGTAGCAAAACAACAAATCCTACGGAATACAGAAACAATGATTTTGTTTAATTCAACATTTCAACAAAATTGATTTGAACATCACAGTGTTGAGACACAATCAGATACGGTTGTTAAGGGATTATCCTTTATTTAACGCAACAATTTTGGTGCTATTTTACCAAGTGGTGAATTTTGTGGCTGGCCATTACATTGAAAAAAGATAGATTCTCTTTGACTCGACAACCCATCGCACAGCCCTTGCTTAACAACATGATGGATAATTTCAAAGCGTCCTTAATGAGATGCATTTCTCCACTCGACAAGCACGTTTCTCCAGTCGACAATGATGTTGTCCACTCGTACGACTCGTACGAGTCGACAACCCATCGCAGGGCCCTTGCTCAACAACATGATGGATAATTTCTAAGTGTACTTAATGAGATGCATTTCTCCACTCGACAAGCACGTTTCTCCAGTCGACAATGATGTTGTCCACTCGTACGACTCGTACGAGTCGACAACCCATCGCAGGGCCCTTGCTCAACAACATGATGGATAATTTCTAAGTGTACTTAATGAGATGCATTTCTCCACTACCCCCCACCGCCCCCCCATAGCACGGTGGGGTATGAATGTGCTTGTACGTCCCAGGGTTAATATAACGCCCTTCGAGGTTTTGAGTTTTTAGAATCGAAACCCCAATTCAGGGCTTTGACTTCCCTATTTCCTAACTTGAAACATATCTATATGTTAAATTCATTTGCTTGTTTATTTTTCTTGTTTCAAGGGAAACTAGAGTTCAAGCTTCAAACTCTGTATTACAACGTCGAAACGTTCGTGCTCTTCGTTGGTTATCCAAGAAGTGGCCAGTCTTATAGCTGCCATTTTGGACTCTTAACCAGAAATAATAATTCCAAATGAGTTCGACCTTCTGAGGAAGTTTAACAGCTCTTTTATGGCCGCTATTAAAGATAGAAATAGACGAAGACTCCGGATATTCTTTGAGTTGCATTCAAAATCACGTAAACAAGCCATGTTTCAAAAACGTTCCTCAAACTACGTCAATGGTGGTTATTCATACCATATTCCAGGAAGCTTGCAGGGAAGTTACAAAAATCAGCTTAAGGTAAAAGTCTCATATAACACGTTATGTTTTTTTTTTTTTTTTAACAGAGCTGGTTTTCCACTATTGCATGGATTTGAGATAACCATGGAGAATCCTACTAAAACCCAGTATCTAATGACAGTTTCAGTACATAAAGGACGAAGGATAATCCGAATATGTTCATTGTGCCCAATAATTTAGACAACAAATGACGATCTTGGAAAATAAACTGTTATATTTCGGTATAAGCTATACCATCATCAGACTAAGAAAATTAACATACAAGCTAGATCTTAAATACTGTGGGTGACGAGACGAAACAAAAAGTTTACGCAGGAGAATAGACAGAGTTCTCTGCTGGATTTCAGTCCATTGTCGAGGGAAGGTGCTAGGCGTTTGATGAAATATGCCTCTTTGTACAGCAGAAGATTCCAATTATTGTCACAGTCTAGTACTGTTGTATTATCACGGACAACTTGGGTAAAATATTCTTTGTCATAACTAACAAGAGGTGGAACAATGTCAGTATTTAAAGTATCCGGTAAATTACACAAATTACGGATGAAAAGTAAATGATCACACGTTCGCAGGTGTTTGTAAATTGCGCTCTCTTTGTCAGAGATAGCGTGTTCATGTGTTCGGACGAAAAGAGTTCTGTCTGTTTTGCCGATGTACGCTGATTGGCAACCAGGGCAAATGAATTTGTAAACAACATGTGATTTACTCAAAAGTGGAACTTGATCTTTGTTGTTGGTGTAGAAACATAATTTCGTTTTTTTCTCGCGTACTTTTATCTCGATGTTAGGGTTTGCAAGACGTCTGCGAAGCTTTCTTTTGAAGGATCTTAAGAGTTGCGATGTTTTATCTCGGATGTACGGAACAGAAAGCCACATGGTTATGGAGTCTTCCTTGTCTTTGTTCCCTGTTCCCTGTTAGTTATGACAAAGAATATTTTACCCAAGTTGTCCGCGATAATACAACAGTACTAGACTGTGACAATAATTGGAATCTTCTCCTGTACAAAGAGGCATATTTCATCAAACGCTAGCACCTTCCCTCAACAATGGACTGAAAACCAGCAGAGAACTCTGTCTATTCTCCTGAGTAAACTTTTTGTTTCGTCTCGTCACCCACAGCATTTAAGATCTAGCTTGTATGTTAATTTTCTTAGTCTGATGATGGTATAGCTTATACCGAAATATTACAGTTTATTTTCCAAGATCGTCATTTGTTGTCTAAATTATTGGGCACAATGAACATATTCGGATTATCCTTCGTCCTTTATGTACAGAATCCCACTACTATAAGTATTTCTATGCCTGCGTGATTGTCCTTTTCCTATGGTTATGGGACTCCGCTTTTCGGCCCGTTGGGAGGCTGGGGCTCCGCTATGAAGAGCAGGAAAGATCCAATCATAGTGAATGGCGCAAAAGCGTAGGCGTTCATAGTATCATCACATAACAATAAGTCCTTATTTAAAAAGTTTACAGCTGCCTGTTCTGAGGTGAGAAAAGAGGTGTCAAGTGATGTTAACGAGAACCTACGCGGCCGTTCTCAATTTTTCCCTCAGAATCATTTCCCCGAAATAGAACTAAACCAAATAAAACTTAAACCTACGATTCGATAACCTTAACGAAATTTAAATTTTGAAATGGAAAGGGAGGGAGGGGTGGGGGTGGGGGGGGGGGGGGGGGTGGGGGTTTCCCGGAATTCATTGAAGTGCAGAAAGACCTTGTATATACCAAATAATTCCTTTGCGAGCATAGCCAAAGTACACGTTTCTGTTAATAATTTATTTTCAAACGTAGAAATTGATCTGTAAAGAAGTTTAATTTAGTATATTTAGCATGACATATGTGTTTAACGCAGGTAATTGGCGACAAAGAAGGAGGCCCAACAACTTCAATGCTTGGCAAAGCAAGAGGACTTCTAGATCTACAGGAACTACAGAAAACCGTGGCAGTGCCAATTAGACTAATTCATGTTATAAGAAATCCGTTCGACAACATCGCTACAATATGTCTCAGACGATTGCAACAGTGGACACCAACCAATCAGCACAAAGTACGTATGAAGTGCTCGATCTGCTTTCATTGTCGCATGGCGACCTAATGCACCACATGGCAAGAACAGACTTAACTAAGCTAAGTTAACCTTAATCCATTTTCATAAAAAAAAACACTTTTATTGATTTCTTAACTTATGCTTCTTATAAGTATTCGTTCGTGACTGTATTTTCTTTTCTTTGCTAAATGTGAAAGGGTTCCTTGCGCCTACATTTACAAGAATATTGTTTCATCTTTTCCAGGTACACAATTCCACGGCACTAGACGCCAGCATTAAGTACTACTTCAAACACAGTCGAGTAGTCCAAATGCTTCACGACATGTCCAAGTATCAAATCCTTGATGTTTACAGCCGCGACATGCTTGCAAAGCCGAAAGAAACTCTGCACAAATTATGTGACTTTCTTGGTGTCAGTTGTTATAATGAATTTGTGGAGTTGACTATAAAAGTGTTGTACTCCAAACCATCTAAAACGAGGCATTCAGTAGAGTGGACAAACGAACAGATCGAAAGGGTTACTAGCGAAATGAACAAGTATAAATTCTTAAAATCCTTTTTTTTTTCATTTGACAGTGACTAGTGATGTGTTAGGATCTGACGGTTAAAGAACTCAATAAACTCCATGGAACAAAATATTTCAGTCCTATGTTTATTAGGTATACTTTGGACATTATTAATATTTCAAAAGAACCAATCAGAATTATTGGCCTGCCTCTCCGACTAATACTCGTTTCAAAGAAGAATAAGTTTACTTTAATCGGGTGCCTAAATTTTTTTTAACTTTAATAAAATACGTTTTTTTCAACTTAACAGTATGATGGAAATAGGGTTTTTTACACCACTAGAAAGCAGATGTTTTAATCCCTTTCAAGGAATAAAGTTGGCATTTACTAAATATAGTTAGAAAATGGATGGGAAGCTGTTTCGGCTTCAAGCTGCCAATACATTGGCTCCAGAATGACAAAAAAAAATTGGTGTAATAACAAAGAACGTCTGTGTCATATAAATGCACTCTTTATTCATAATTATATAGATGTAGCTGGTCAGTTATTCCAGTGTTTTCAGCACAACGATTATTTTTTAATTTCTGAAACCTGTCCAACTATGGATTAATTTGGATAGTTTCAATTAGTACTTTGATTAAAATTCACAAGCTGTCCTATTAAAGAAAAATAGGACAAATTGTCGTTTTTTGATGAAATTCGAAAAAAGACTGTAACCAATTCGAACCTATATAATAATGGGAAGGCCAATTTCAGATTCAAGAAGTTATAAAGCTTGTTACTTAGTCGTCAACAAAGTCGATGCACTATTTCCAACCTGGCCTGTAGCAAGATTTGCAAACTCGAGTAAATAAAATTGCACCTTTTCATTAAGCTTTATTTGACAAGACAATGCTTTGAGTTAGATGCTCATGCTATGTTGCGCTTACTTTTAGTGTAGACTTTTCTACTTCTGGACATAAGTTACTTGTTTATGTTGTCATTTTACTACCAGCGAATATGCAGCTTCCTGACCGGTTTACGCCACCTCGAGACTTCGAAAATTTCCGTTTGTATAAAATTTTGCCCGTTATGTGATAACCAAGTAATCGCAATTCAAAAAAATTCTCAATACTTCAGCCTGCCTTCTCAAAAACTAATAGTTTCGTTTACAACGCTGGATTGACTGACTAGCTATTCTTGATTAATAAGTAAGAGATTTACTTGCGTGTCCAATTTGAAAATAATTATATTCAAAACATTCCTGTGCCAGCTAAATTGGACTCGATCTATGGCTTCATCCAATTTTGGCTGTCCTCGGAAATGTTTATCCAATTATTTCCAAATTACTGGTTTGAAACGTTCTTCTACTTGCTGTGCTGAAAACTGGGAGAACACTGAATTGGAGAGCCCGTGATCCTATTAGTAAAGGAAAAGACCACAGGAAAACCATTTGAGAAATACAGTTTATTCAAATAGCGAAGAAATACAGATTTTCTGGAGCAAACATTTTGATATTTGCCTACATAATACAACCGTTATTTATACATGATATATAAAATTAGAACTTAAGCAAGCTTTCGGGGACTTGTAAAATGTCAACCGATGAAACATTTAACATTGCATACGTCAGCAGAAAGTCAAAAATACTTAAAAGTGGATAGACATTAAACTAAAAGTTTTAATTGATATTATGTTTGCAAATGCTTTTAAGAAAGGCCTACGCTAAGAAGAACTAAGAACTGCCTTGACAACTCGCCTTGCTTAAAGGGGCAGCGTCACGCAGATTTTGCAGAGTTTTGGTCTAAACTGTTCTGAAATTAGTGGTAGGCAACTTAACCCATAAAAAACATTATCTTTGAATATCTAAAGGAAGAAATGGCCTTAATTTGCAGATAGGAATCAAACTAAGGCTATAAATATTAATTTTTTGACGACACTCGGAAACAACTAAAAAGTTTAGAATTGATTTTTCAAGTTGCATCCATTTCCATCCAAGCCATCCGCAGCCAAAGATGCTTGTTAACAGTTTCAGTGCTCTAATATAGCAATTGTTGATAAATATGGACCATTATTTTTGGGTTTTCTACGACACAAATAAATATATATATATATATATATATTGGCTGTTCGGAAATCTGTTGAAATCCATGCCAAAGCCCGTTTAATTACTAGTAAATGTACACGATCTCAAAAACGTGTACTTTTGAATTTCGTTTGCAACTCTTCTCTTCTGTTCTTTGGTCCATACGATGGAATGCCTTGTAAAGGACGGTTTAGAGAACAGCAATTTTGAGGAAGCGTCAATAAAGTCTTTATCACGAGTAACTTCTAAAAAATTACACAGTTTTTGTAAATTTTCTTGGGGTTTGGAAATAACTTCGTGACTGTAAATATCCAGGACTTCATATTTTCCATACTCGTTTAGTGTTTGGGCAGACTTGACGTCTTCAAAATAATCAGTAATGATCTCGTCCAATAAAGTTGAATTGTTTACCTAGAAGTCAAATTAAACCAAACATGCAGTTATTGAAATATTTTTGCAATCATGACCACGCATTGAAACACCAACTCATGGTACATAACTACATGAGCAAGTAACGGATCTGGAACATTTAATGGCATGGCTTTATGGGAGATAAACGCATTTCTCAATTTTTTCCATTCTTTTCTCTTTTTTATTCTCTCCTGCCTCGGAAAAGGGATATTATGTGACTGGATTGCTCTTGTCGTTTTAATTCTCTATTCTGTATTTTACCTCAAGTTGTCATATTAACGATTCCACGGAGGGACGTTTTATCCGGTTTGTCATATGACTATAAAAAGGCAAAGTCCGTGGTAATACACGACGATCCACAAAATATGGAATCATTGAAATACGAAGTGGGATGGATTTATTAACTTTGTTGACCAAGTATAAAGGAGGTATGTCAGGGGGATTTCGCGAAGTTTTGGAAATTAGTGGTAGGCAACTTAACCCATGCAAACCATTATCTTTAAGCATCTAAATGAAGGTACAACCTTAATCTGCGAAGATAAAGCAAGCCACGGCTATTAACATCGATTTTTTTAAGACGCGTAGAAACCTGGAAGTTATGCTCACATTTTCAAATTGTGATTCATTTCCATCCTAACCATCCGCGGTGGAAGACGCTTGTTAAAACAGTTTCAGTGCTCTAATACAGGAATTTGTTAACAATCATCGACTATTACTATTTTTCGGTTTCCTGGCTGTTCAAAAATCTGTTACAGTTCGTGACAAAGCTAAGCTGTAGCTAAGGTCTATTTATGGTTAAGGTTTTGGAGCTCAGTGTCCCAGAGCAACATGAAATTAAGCTTTGCGAGATTTTAAACAGGACCCTCTTAGGTGCTTTTAGGCTTCTGGAGCCCGTTTTTTGCTTATTTCATTCATGCGTAAGGATTCAAGGAAAGGCAGGCTTTATGTACTGTGCAAAGGCTTATGTTTTTATTTTTTTTAACAACACTTACCTTAAAGCTTTCGTCCCGTGCCAATTGTCTACTATCAAGTCTCCTCAGCAACTTTGTGGCAATGTTATCAAATGGGTTCCTGATCACGTGGATGAATTTCAATTTGGTTTTTAGAGTTCTTTGTATTTCGTCCAAAAGTTTGAGGTTTTTGGTCTTCCTTAGGATGTGGCTTGTTGATGTCCCTTTCTTGTCTCCGATCACCTGTGATAGACAGAAGTAAGAAATGTACTGTTCTGTTGACCAAACGGCAACACATACCACTACTGCCAACAACACCACCACAGCAACAACAACAACAATAATAATAATAATAACAACAACAACAACAGCAAAAATAACAACAACAACAACATCAGCAACAACAACAACATCAACAACAACAGCAACAACAACAACAATAATAATAATATTAATAATAACAACAGCAACAACAATAACAACACCAACATCAGCATCATCAGCAACAAAAGCAACAACAACAACAACAACAATAATAATAATAACAACAACAGCAACAATAATAACAACAACAACATCAGCAACAACAGCAACAACAGAAACAACAACAACAACATCAGCAACAACAGCAACAACAACAACAATAATAATAATACTAATAATAATAATAACAGCAACAGCAACAACAATAACAACAGCAACATCAGCAACAACAACGACAACATCAGCAGCAACAACAACAACAACAGCAACAACAACAACAACATCAGCAACAACAGCAACAACAACAACAATAATAATAATAACAACAACAACAGCAACAACAACAACAACGACATCAGCAACAACAATAGCAACAACAGTAACAACAACAGCAACAACAACAACAGAAACAACAACAATGAAAGCCTTTATCTACGAAATTTCACGATGGATTGTTCGGCCAGCAAATCCCGAGTCAAAGTAAAACGACGCACCGAACGTACTGACCTAAAACAAAATTTGGCTTTACAAACAGAATAGGCTAACGAATACCTGATTCACACCAACAAAACATGTTTAGTTAAATCAGGTCTAAGAAAATGAAAATCAGCAACAGGAAACTGACAGATTAAATTTTACATAGGGTTCAAGTATGCTCTAACTTATGCTTTCATTGTGCCAAATTTGAAGTCGATAAACATCAGTCAGCGACGCCCATGAAGAAAACCATTTTAAACCGTGTTAACTAAACAACATTTAAACATGTGTAATCTTTGGTGTGAATAGGGTATAAATTAATGAAATAAATTTAAAATTTACGGCATTTAGAGAAAAACTCTCGCATCAAACCTTAGCTGAAAATCACGCTGGTCCCGTATCCAGGTTGAACTGGAATTTAGAAATGTAGGTTTTTCAAGACGGAAGAAAACTGGAATACCCGGAGAAAAACTCGCCGATGATGGCAAGAACTAACAACAAACTCAAGCTATTTATGGCACCGGCCGGAATCGAACCCTGGTCACATCCGCAGGAGGCGAACGCTTTCACCACTTCACAAATTCTTCGCTCTGTGCTCTTTCCGCCCCAAGTTTTTGCTACCTGAAAGTAGCGACGCATGGAAGCTGCGACACTCGGAGATTAGCGATAGGAAAAAGATTGACAAACCGCTTCACTGTAGTGCAATCATTATTTATTTCATTTATTCTCCTACCTTTATTTTGTCTCTGTACGTTCCCTGCCACTGCCCAGGCACGCTGTACGAATAACGATCGCCCCCACAGCGTGAAGCCGCGCGATTTCCAAACATTGCTTGGAAACGTGAAAGTGAATGCAGATCAAAGAAGAGGCGAGTCTTCAGAGAATCGTTGTTTTCTTGGCTTCTGTTTTTGTAATAGTCCCATTTGTTTATCGCTTCGAACTCGTGTGGTATTATGATCTCCGGATGGGCATCTAAAATGGCGCCAATAAGACTATGACCACTGCGTGCATGCCCAATAAATAACACAAATATTTCGACGCCGTCGTACAGTGTTTTGAGCCTTTCCTCCAGAATCCCTTTGGAATAGCCAGCTAAAAAAAAAACAAAGTTAAAATGAATTTAATTGATATCACTGCACAAACTTAGTTTGAATAAAACTTCTTCTTAGTCTTTCGCCAGTTGTTTTGGATATTTCGCATTTCCTCCGTCTTGGTGTCTCCTCTTTTCGACTTGTCTCCAAGTAAAATCTTTATTTAGGTGTTTTATACTTGCCACATATTTTCATCCAGGCTAAAAGCCTTAGAATGATTTATGAAACAATGCCAGTCCACCCTTATCTCATGTTATAACTCGCAGGTAGTGTCCAATACAATCTTAACAGCTTGTGGATCTCTCCTAGTAGCGTTTTCGTGACAGACGTTTCTTGAAAATCCTACAACATATTATATCATCACCAAGCGCGATCCTGATGAAATGATTTGTGAAAAGATCACGAGACTGCATATCTTGCAAAACCAATGTTATGCTCGCTGAGCCCCCTTTGAAGCCCCCCAAAATTTGTGTTTTGGGAGGCTACAACCCCCCTCTCCCCGCCCCCCTCCCCCCTTCTCCCCCCATCCCCTGCCCCGATGTCTTTGTCAATTTTATCAGAGAGGGTGAGTGATTTTTAACAGTCCACACAAGACACTCATAACGATTAATTTTCCCATGCACTCATTACTAACCATTAGTATGAGGAGAACGATACTGGAGGAGGTTTCCTGCTTGCTGAACATATGGCTGGGTGAAGAATAACAAAACTGCTACCAAGGTAAACAGCGTTATTACGGTCGTGCAATAGATTTGTAGGAATCTCATCACGGAAGAATTAACAACAGCGGACACAACTAGAACCTGAAAAATTACAAACCAAAACATATCCTACTTTTTTCAACTGAAGTTCAACTTCCATGTTAACGTACTGTGTTTGCGATGCAGATATTCGAAAACAGCTTCAGCTCCTTAGTGTACTTAATTACGAACACAGGTAACTTTGGTAAAATGACATCTGGAGTGAAACATTCTGGCTAGGAAATGGAGAAATTCGACCTCTGCATTAAGCTTTCTTCTTGCCAGAAAATTTAAAGAAATACTGTTTTGGACCAAAAGTCAAGTGGTCGGTTGTCACACGAATAGCTCTTTAATAAACAATAAAATACCTAACAATTTTCTTTTTTCTCGACCAGCCAAAGAAAACAGAAACAAGATTTATCGTATCGTAAATTATTTCGTATGTTCTATCTTAGTTAAAGATTTTCCTTTTGTCTACATTGTAACTTACTTCACTTCATTTTTTTATTCAAATATAAACAGGAAGAGGTCCACTCGAAAACTGTGCACTGGCGAGCAACATTCGTGGTGTCACCTATTTTATCTCACGGCTTGTACTGAATGGCTGGCGAAAGTGCGAGTTATTTGGTTCGAGACTAAGCTACCACACAACTACACAGCTACAGAAGTAAAGCTATACGGACAGTTGGCGTGAATATTAAGAATGATTTGCGGTATACATGTAAATAAACGAGTAAAATATTAAATTATAAAAACCTTTACCTCTTCACTTGATGACTCGAGTAAATAAACATTGTCAGCTCTAATTTCTATTTGTTTTGAAGGCCAATTGCTTTGTCAGTATTGCAAAATGTGAAGACGTCAGACGAAACTGTTCTCTCGTTTGATGAAAATGTGGATTTAATTTTCATGTAAATTAGCTCACAACAAGTCATTCTCTCTTATTGTGTTCTCTTTTAATATAAGCTCTCTTTTGTTTGGTCTTATTGAAGGGAAGAATTGCTATAGCAATGAATACGGAGTTTTTTTTTCTTTGTTTTCAATTTTTGTCGATGATTAGCATTGGTTTACGACTCGAGCTCAGCTGTGAACGCAGTTAGAAGAAATTCAGCATAAATTGATGAAGCTTGTTATCTTTTTCGTCCATTTCGGGTTATTGAACAAAGAAACACGTTTTATTCTTGCTATTTATGATTTGATATTCATCGCATTGTTCTCAGTTTTTTTCAACTAGCTTGTAAACTATTCCCAACCAAGGGATACGTTAAAATAAGTAGTTTTAAAACAACAGTTCGTTTAGCCTTTCGATAGCTTTACAAATAGATGTTGTGCCTTAATCGAAAAAAAAAAAATATGTCTTGTTGCTATACAAACGCAGCTAAATAATGATTTCAAACATAGCGAGGCAAGAAAAAATAGGTTTTTGTTTCGTTATTTTAGATATTTGCTGAGAACATAAAGTCACCAAGCAATGTAAGTGTAAATTAAACATGCCTGACAATTTTAGCTTCAGGAGGGCATATTCTAATTTACTCTTGCCGCTCACTGTCACTCATAACTCGTAACATAAATTTGTCATTTGACGTGCTAATGTATTTTATACTGAGATCGAAATTTTCAAATGCAGCTTTTGGCGCAGTAAGGTGATATATTTCACGACAAGTCAATACGCAGGTAACACTCATGTCCAATACTGTCGACATGATACGAGTCGAAAAATACGTTTTACGAGTCGTACGAGTGGACAAGTCGACACCAGTTGAAAAAATACATTTTACAAGTCGTAGGAGTGGACAGGTTTTGTCGACTGGACAACTAGAGCTGTCCAGTGGAAAAATGCATCTCATTAGTTCACTCAAAGGGCCGCACCAAAAAGTTGTCGAGTCGAACGAGTCGTACGAGTGGACAGAATTATTGTCAACTCGACAAAAATTAATTTGTTGACTCGAAAACTGCATCTAATTAATTAGTTCACTCAAAGGGCCGCAGCGAAAAGTTGTCGAGTTGAACGAGTCGTACGAGTGGTCTACTCGACAAAATAACCTGGAAACACGCGTTACACATAAATATACCTCGTTCTATAATCCATAAAGGTTAACCGAAATAAGCGTGTTTTTAATACACATGAATATGAAAACAAGCGTGTTACACATGAATATACCTCGTTCTTTAATCCATGAACCGAAATAAGCGTGTTTTAATACACATGAATATGAAAACAATACCTCGTTCTTTAATCCATGAACCGAAATAAGCGTGTTTTTAATACACATGAATATGAAAACAAGCGTGTTACACATGAATATACCTCGTTCTTTAATCCATGAACCGAAATAAGCGTGTTTTTAATACACATGAATATGAAATATACCTCGTTCTTTAATCCATGATCCGAAATAAGCGCGTTTTTAATACACATGAAATAAGCGTGTTTTTAATACACATGAATATGAAAACAAGCGTGTTACACATGAATATACCTCGTTCTTTAATCCATGATCCGAAGTAAGCGTGTTTTTAATACACAAGAATATGAAAACAAGGGTGTTACACATGAATATATCTCGTTCTTTAATCCATGAACCGACACATTCATAACGTTATTGTTTGTTTGGTTGAGTGATTGATTGATTGATTGATTGATTGATTGATTGATTGATTGATTGATTGATAGATTGATTGAGTGTTACACATGAATTTAATTCGTTTTATAAAGCATGAACCGAAATAAACTTGTTACACGTGAAAGTACCTCAATGTTTTCCCCGCGAAAATATGCTGGGTAGCCGGATAATGAGAACACATTATGCGACATCGGTCGTTGTTGTTATTGTTGGAATTGGCATTGAAAACCCGCGATAACATGATACAGGTGTGATGTTTATGAGGACCGCGCGTAATTTCTTTGCTTTCAGGGAGCGTGACGCTGAGAAACAAATTATTTGAGGCAATTTTTGATGTATGAGGCCAATCTGATTTTTTTTTTGCTGTTATAGACCAAGAAACAAACCAAAACGTTTATGAGGATATGCGAACAAATGAGTAGGTAAACAAATGTAAACATCCCAATGTCGATAAAAAATTTGAACAATAGATGGTGATATGTTGCTGTCAATCAAAAATTAATTAGTAAAAACAATGTTTTATATTGAAATCAATGAACACAATGGAATGCAAAATCGCGAACGGAAAAGGAGTGATTTCTTGATAAAGGAGTTTTGAAAAACAAGGTGATATGTTTAACTTTTGAACTTCCCATGATTCATTTCATTTAAATGCCTGAACGCCTTGCGTAGATATTAGTTTGCAGTCAGCGTGTTGAAAGCCATGGCGTCCTTTTTTTTTAACATTTTTATATCAACACACTACTTACGCATATACAGTTACTACGTTACGTTACTACATTAAAACTACGTTACAAATCTGCGTTAAACTAAAAAAAACCAAATACACAAAAACTTATACATTTCCCCTATGTATTACTATTAAATTAACAAAAGTTACATTTAGGTGCAAAAAAGAACTATACTAAATATACCAACAGAGGTTGCCACTTCTCGTAATTCGTAATTTCTCTTTGGTTTTTCTTTGATATCATAAGTTTTATTTTATATACCTCTCTAACTTTAATTTGGAACAGCGTCAACCTCGGTTTTGCATTCTTACATCGACATGAATAAATAACTTGTTTCCCTATAATAAGTATATGATTGATAAGTTTATAATTCTCAACCTGATTTGTGACGCCCAAAAAGACCAAGATCTGGGTAAACTTGCAATGAGCTAGTAAATGTTCGAGGGATTCGTCGTGAACTTGACAAAAAGAGCATTTAGGCGAAGAGACAAGTTTCATTTTGAAAAGTGTACTGTTTGTATACAGTATGCGATTTAGTATTTTGTATTGAAAGCTTCTAGAATAAGTGTCTATCGAAACACGACCAGGAAGGACATAAATCTCTTTCCAGTCTAAAGTGGCTTCATCACAGTAAATGGTGTTGTACTTAGATTGTGCTGTTGGAGGAATTTTACATTTTTCTATTAACTCTTATATACTGATTTCGAATTTAACGATGTAGAATCGACGGAAGTATTTGACTGTGAAAGGTTTGCTCCCGTCAACCCAATTTCTGTATTTAATAACCTTTTCCAGTTCGAACTGTAGAGACTTGTTGACAAGAACTAAAACGCCTTTACTGTGATTTGTGCCATGAGAATAAAACATATCGCCTGGCCATTGGTATTTCCATGAGTTAATAACATCAGCTGTGCTGTATGTTTCTTGCAAAAAGATAATATCCGCTTTCTTTTTCTCTGCCCAAGAAATTATGAACTTTCGTTTAGCAAGGTCACGGATCCCTCGAACATTTAGCGAAAGAAAATTAATGCACAAATTAGCCATTGTTTTCTTGTTATCGCCTTAAAACCTAATTTGAAGTAACACCTGTATATTGCAAGAAAAGCACCTCTGGGGGCTTTGTGTCTGGCCACAAGGGGAAAGCAGCAGCCAACGAAAAAGCAATAACACCTGCATATTGCAAGAAAAGCACCTCTGGGGGCTTTGTATCTGGCCACAAGGGGAAAGCGGCAGCCAACGAAAAAGCAATAACACCTGCATATTGCAAGAAAAGCACCTCTGGGGGCTTTGTGTCTGGCCACAAGGGGAAAGCGGCAGCCAACGAAAAAGCAATAACACCTGCATATTGCAAGAAAAGCACCTCTGGGGGCTTTGTGTCTGGCCACAAGGGGAAAGCGGCAGCCAACGAAAAAGCAATAACACCTGCATATTGCAAGAAAAGCACCTCTGGGGGCTTTGTATCTGGCCACAAGGGGAAAGCGGCAGCCAACGAAAAAGCAATAACACCTGCATATTGCAAGAAAAGCACCTCTGGGGGCTTTGTGTCTGGTCACAAGGGAAAAGCGGCAGCCAACGAAAAAGCAATTTAAATTAGC
Source organism: Meandrina meandrites (assembly GCA_963693305.1). Taxonomy (NCBI): domain Eukaryota; kingdom Metazoa; phylum Cnidaria; class Anthozoa; order Scleractinia; family Meandrinidae; genus Meandrina; species Meandrina meandrites. Next base: position 47,078,414 of record OY855903.1, read on the forward strand.
ACGTAACAAACAATAAGCATACACTGCACTAATGACAGAAACGAAAAACAAAGGTTCTTTGACTATTACACAATGCGGAACAAACAACCTACTACACATAAAACAAAACATGAGCAAAGACAGGGAAAAAGGAAAAATTAAAACCCCTACCTCTTGCTCCAGAGTGAACTGTATTAGAGCCTTATCCCTCAACAAAACCTTGCCAGTGAACCTTGAGCTCTTGCTCCTACACCATAATTTACACTAAATAAAGCGAATAATTGCGGAAGAAGCATTGCAGAGGTATTAAATAATTCAGATTGAAGCCTACCAGCTCGCAAAGTTTCAGCACCCATTAGACGTTAATTAAGACAGCTACATTATTTTATGACTTTGGTGCTGCAAAAATTGCAAAATTCTTTAATTACATTCTATCAGAAAAACCCATCTTTACATCTCGGCTTATAATATTTTACATCTCAACATATTTGCCGTCAATATAACGTTTATCAGGTTGCGATTTGCTGAAATTAGCGCGTTTGCTCTCTTCTCTAGCCTTCTTCAGTCTCTTCATCTGTAGTTTTCTCAGGTCCTGTAGTTCTCTTGGGATGTCTTCGTACATCTTGTAACTGGTATCTTTAAGTTTGCGACCACGCTTTAAGACCCTTTCCCTGTCAGGAAATCGTAGAAAGCGAGCTATGATCATTCGACAAGAATTACCTTCGATCAACTTTGGCTTGCCCATTCTATGCACGCTCAGAAATTCGATATCCTGGGCGTCTTCGATGCCGAGACCACTCTGCATGAAGTCAACAAGAACCTGTCTCGTGTCTTCTCGTTGTAGATCAAGCGATTCCGGTGTTTCGGGTATTGCTTCGAACTTTAAATTCTCCCTTCGACTGTACGCCTCAAAGTAAAGCATTTGCTTGTAGTTGTTACTGATTTCTTCTTTTCTTTTGTCCATACCGCTTTGAAGCTCTTGGATGTGTTTGTCCACAAAAGTGGCGTTGTTTTCAAAATGCGTACACTTCTCGTCGAAGGACTTCTGTTTTTCTTGGACAACGCTAACATCTACTTCCAGAGAAGAGACCTTGCTTTGTAAACTTTTAACAGCTTGATTTAAGTCCTCCGTTTTTGTGTGTAGGTTATCTAGTCTTGAAAGTATGAGATCCAATTTCTCGGTGACCTCTTCTGCGAATTTCGCGGCCATTTCTTCGTCTTCAGTGTCTGAGTTCTGAGCGTCGGGCGAGAGCGACTGTTTCCACCTTTTTTCCTCGGGTGAAGTTTTTACTGGGCTGATAAATGCACTGTTGCCAGCTCTCCCTTTTCCTTTCTTGGTACAAGACATACGCAACAACACAAATATTAGTCCAAATAGTTGGTGAGCGGAGCGGGGCTCAAAAGAACACGTCTACATCGTTCAAAGGTCTCCCCAGTCTTCTCCTTCATAGAGTGGTTCTCTTCCAAGATGTGCTATCTGAGCTTCGATGAGATTGTCGAAAGGCGCACCGAACTATTTAGAGTAATTGATGGAGATGCATTTTTCTCCATGAAAGAGTGGCCGGAGTTTTTAAAAAGAGTATTCTGGAAGAAGCCTACTAGCGATTCAGACAGCTTCAAGCTCATGCTGTTCTTGATTGGAAATGGGCTTGAGCCTAAACTCGCTGTGGAATGGATAATGCTTTCGCAGTACTGGTCTCGCGACCAGGAAAAGATGAAGAAGAGGGCCAGACAAATGGACTTCATCATCGCAAACTTGCAGGCGAAGAAGAGGGAGTGGTTCTACTTCGACATATATCATGGGCGTCTCGTGCTCTGATGCCACCTTCAAGCAGTAATCTGAACGTGTGAAGAGAAGAAGAAGACTACAAAAAAGAGTTAAAAGAAGAAAAAAAATCACAAAAAAAACAGGCTCCTTTAGGAGCCACCAATTGTCTCAAAAGCAATGATCAACATGCATTTATTTCACTTTGTCTGTGGCGATTGTTATACTTAATTTTACAATGATTCATGCGATCTAAGTTTTAAAACACTAAATTTACGGTGGTCTCTGTCCGCCTTAATCAGAGTTAAATGTGTTCGTTAAAACATAAAAAGCCCATCCTTGATTACCCATTCAATCTTCAAGTTCTTAACACTGTGTTAGCGCGCGGGAGGGGTTTTCTTTCGTTAACCGCGTTGGAATTCACGGTGGAGTACCACCACTCTAGGAACAGTCTATTGGTGTAACTTGCAACACTCATTTCACTCTGATAAAGGTAGACGGAGGCGACCGTCGAAAATTTAGTGTTTTAAAACTTAGATCGATTGAATCACTCTAGCAAAATAGTTTCATTGTTCGAGCGATTGCAGTATACCCGGCCCATTTACTTACATGTGTCGGAACCCTTTTAGTGCGCCGCGTATTCAGCAATCTAGCCTAATTGCTAAAGGGAAACACTTGTGAATACAAATAGTATCAAATAAAGTCTTTTTGTGTTTTGCGAATAAATCTTTTTGGAAAACCATCCCCAAAAATCGCAAATTATAAAATTAAAAACCAAAACTGCAAGAAAAATTTCATTATATCAACAATAACTGTACTGCATCCGTTCAAATTACAGTTTTACAGTTCCTTTCAATATTTTACCAATAAATTAATACAGCCATTGCGACTGCAGATCAACAACACTGGTTATAACGAAAGTCTATAAAAAGGCTGAGTGAATATTATTCATTCCACGTTTTAGTTTACGATAGTTCTTAACAATTATTATAAAGCATTCAATTCAAATAACCTTTCTAATAATCAAATACAATAAGCAGTAACATTTTGTACATTAAAGTCACTGTGATAAGATCTTTTACAAGAATAACTGAGCAAAATAATTTAAATACAAGCTTCGCTTTCGTTATAGTTGATAAATATATCCATTACCTTGATTAAAAGTGTACCATTAAGGTTGTGAATAAAAATTATATTTTCTTACAGTGGTTGTGGAAATTAATAGGATTTATCTCTGTAGCAAAACAACAAATCCTACGGAATACAGAAACAATGATTTTGTTTAATTCAACATTTCAACAAAATTGATTTGAACATCACAGTGTTGAGACACAATCAGATACGGTTGTTAAGGGATTATCCTTTATTTAACACAACAATTTTGGTGCTATTTTACCAAGTGGTGAATTTTGTGGCTGGCCATTACATTGAAAAAAGATAGATTCTCTTTGACTCGACAACCCATCGCACAGCCCTTGCTTAACAACATGATGGATAATTTCAAAGCGTCCTTAATGAGATGCATTTCTCCACTCGACAAGCACGTTTCTCCAGTCGACAATGATGTTGTCCACTCGTACGACTCGTACGAGTCGACAACCCATCGCAGGGCCCTTGCTCAACAACATGATGGATAATTTCTAAGTGTACTTAATGAGATGCATTTCTCCACTACCCCCCACCGCCCCCCATAGCACGGTGGGGTATGAATGTGCTTGTACGTCCCAGGGTTAATATAACGCCCTTCGAGGTTTTGAGTTTTTAGAATCGAAACCCCAATTCAGGGCTTTGACTTCCCTATTTCCTAACTTGAAACATATCTATATGTTAAATTCATTTGCTTGTTTATTTTTCTTGTTTCAAGGGAAACTAGAGTTCAAGCTTCAAACTCTGTATTACAACGTCGAAACGTTCGTGCTCTTCGTTGGTTATCCAAGAAGTGGCCAGTCTTATAGCTGCCATTTTGGACTCTTATCCAGAAATAATAATTCCAAATGAGTTCGACCTTCTGAGGAAGTTTAACAGCTCTTTTATGGCCGCTATTAAAGATAGAAATAGACGAAGACTCCGGATATTCTTTGAGTTGCATTCAAAATCACGTAAACAAGCCATGTTTCAAAAACGTTCCTCAAACTACGTCAATGGTGGTTATTCATACCATATTCCAGGAAGCTTGCAGGGAAGTTACAAAAATCAGCTTAAGGTAAAAGTCTCATATAACACGTTATGTTTTTTTTTTTTTTTTTTTTTAACAGAGCTGGTTTTCCACTATGGCATGGATTTGAGATAACCATGGAGAATCCTACTAAAACCCAGTATCTGATGACAGTTTCAGTACATAAAGGACGAAGGATAATCCGAATATGTTCATTGTGCCCAATAATTTAGACAACAAATGACGATCTTGGAAAATAAACTGTTATATTTCGGTATAAGCTATACCATCATCAGACTAAGAAAATTAACATACAAGCTAGATCTTAAATACTGTGGGTGACGAGACGAAACAAAAAGTTTACGCAGGAGAATAGACAGAGTTCTCTGCTGGATTTCAGTCCATTGTCGAGGGAAGGTGCTAGGCGTTTGATGAAATATGCCTCTTTGTACAGCAGAAGATTCCAATTATTGTCACAGTCTAGTACTGTTGTATTATCACGGACAACTTGGGTAAAATATTCTTTGTCATAACTAACAAGAGGTGGAACAATGTCGGTATTTAAAGTATCCGGTAAATTACACAAATTACGGATGAAAAGTAAATGATCACACGTTCGCAGGTGTTTGTAAATTGCGCTCTCTTTGTCAGAGATAGCGTGTTCATGTGTTCGGACGAAAAGAGTTCTGTCTGTTTTGCCGATGTACGCTGATTGGCAACCAGGGCAAATGAATTTGTAAACAACATGTGATTTACTCAAAAGTGGAACTTGATCTTTGTTGTTGGTGTAGAAACATAATTTCGTTTTTTTCTCGCGTACTTTTATCTCGATGTTAGGGTTTGCAAGACATCTGCGAAGCTTTCTTTTGAAGGATCTTAAGAGTTGCGATGTTTTATCTCGGATGTACGGAACAGAAAGCCACATGGTTATGGAGTCTTCCTTGTCTTTGTTCCCTGTTCCCTGTTAGTTATGACAAAGAATATTTTACCCAAGTTGTCCGTGATAATACAACAGTACTAGACTGTGACAATAATTGGAATCTTCTCCTGTACAAAGAGGCATATTTCATCAAACGCTAGCACCTTCCCTCAACAATGGACTGAAATCCAGCAGAGAACTCTGTCTATTCTCCTGAGTAAACTTTTTGTTTCGTCTCGTCACCCACAGCATTTAAGATCTAGCTTGTATGTTAATTTTCTTAGTCTGATGATGGTATAGCTTATACCGAAATATTACAGTTTATTTTCCAAGATCGTCATTTGTTGTCTAAATTATTGGGCACAATGAACATATTCGGATTATCCTTCGTCCTTTATGTACAGAATCCTACTACTATAAGTATTTCTATGACTGCGTGGTTGTCCTTTTCCTATGGTTATGGGACTCCGCTTTTCAGCCCGTTGGGAGGCTGGGGCTCCGCTATGAAGAGCAGGAAAGATCCAATCATAGTGAATGGCGCAAAAGCGTAGGCGTTCATAGTATCATCACATAACAATAAGTCCTTATTTAAAAAGTTTACAGCTGCCTGTTCTGAGGTGAGAAAAGAGATGTCAAGTGATGTTAACGAGAACCTACGCGGCCGTTCTCAATTTTTCCCTCAGAATCATTTCCCCGAAATAGAACTAAACCAAATAAAACTTAAACCTACGATTCGATAACCTTAACGAAATTTAAATTTTGAAATGGAAAGGGAGGGAGGGGTGGGGGTGGGGGGGGGGGGGGTGGGGGTTTCCCGGAATTCATTGAAGTGCAGAAAGACCTTGTATATACCAAATAATTCCTTTGCGAGCATAGCCAAAGTACACGTTTCTGTTAATAATTTATTTTCAAACGTAGAAATTGATCTGTATAGAAGTATATATATATATATATATATATATATATATATATATATATATATATATATATATATATATATATATATATATATATATATATATATATATATATATATATATATATAATAGTTAAAGGAAAAGTGCAAGGACGGACAACTTCTGACGGTAAAATGTTTAAAAATTTTAAAAATTTAATAAAAAACGTTTCGGTCGTACGACGTTCATCATTTTACAGCGCGTGGATTGAATGTTAAAAATTGTTCTTAAATACAACTTTCTTGCAACGTCCTTCGGGAATTACATAACTTTACAGAGTCAAATAAAAGAATGAATACTACCTTAATTACAAAATGATGTTACGTAATACTGAAAGAAATGCTAACGGGATGAAACAAAAAGCAGTCTAATTACATTTAAAGACAAAAAATATTTACGACGTGAAACATGATGGCGTTTGTTAGTATCACATCATGTTTCACGTCGTAAATATTTTTTTGTCTTTAAATGTAATTAGACTACTTTTTGTTTCATCCCGTAAGCTTTTCCCATCGAATGCCGAGAAAACAAGATGCATTTCTAGATGGACTTGAATGCGATAGTTGATGCTCTGTTTGGAATAGACTCGTGTAGTTTTGCAAACTGAACATTAAGTTAACCCAATTACTGCTTCTATCACCGTCCTTCTCAGATAAGGTTAACCGCATCAATGGTGACAAGACACATTTACTTACACCCAAAAAATATCCCAAGCAGATTAGTTTTTCGCGGACTACATACAGCGCTGGTAAAGCTACTTGGGAGCTATATGCATGTCTCTTTAACCCCAACGGTCAAGACTAATGACCCTATAGAACGTATAAACGTCTTTCGAACTAGGCTGTTATCAATGTACAGGATCAAGTGATCTGGCTCCAAGTTCATGAAATAGTTAGTAAGGCCTAGAGCCATTGTCTGAAATTGAAGTTCTCTGAAGAGTTAAGTTGTCCCTGTTTATTTTTTTCCATCTGAAATTAAAGGAAATAAAGGCACGCACGGAAACATAGGAAGATGATTAAAATTTTAATTTAGTATATTTAGCATGACATATGTGTTTAACGCAGGTAATTGGCGACAAAAAAGGAGGCCCAACAACTTCAATGCTTGGCAAAGCAAGAGGACTTCTAGATCTACAGGAACTACAGAAAACCGTGGCAGTGCCAATTAGACTAATTCATGTTATAAGAAATCCGTTCGACAACATCGCTACAATATGTCTCAGACGATTGCAACAGTGGACACCAACCAATCAGCACAAAGTACGTATGAAGTGCTCGATCTGCTTTCATTGTCGCATGGCGACCTAATGCACCACATGGCAAGAACAGGCTTAACTAAGCTAAGTTAACCTTAATCCATTTTCATAAAAAAAAACACTTTTATTGATTCCTTAACTTATGCTTCTTATAAGTATTCGTTCGTGACTGTATTTTCTTTTCTTTGCTAAATGTGAAAGGGTTCCTTGCGCCTACATTTACAAGAATATTGTTTCATCTTTTCCAGGTACACAATTCCACGGCACTAGACGCCAGCATTAAGTACTACTTCAAACACAGTCGAATAGTCCAAATGCTTCACGACATGTCCAAGTATCAAATCCTTGATGTTTACAGCCGCGACATGCTTGCAAAGCCGAAAGAAACTCTGCACAAATTATGTGACTTTCTTGGTGTCAGTTGTTGTAATGAATTTGTGGAGTTGACTATAAAAGTGTTGTACTCCAAACCATCTAAAACGAGGCATTCAGTAGAGTGGACAAACGAACAGATCGAAAGGGTTACTAGCGAAATGAACAAGTATAAATTCTTAAAATCCTTTTTTTTTTTCATTTGACAGTGACTAGTGATGTGTTAGGATCTGACGGTTAAAGAACTCAATAAACTCCATGGAACAAAATATTTCAGTCCTATGTTTATTAGGTATACTTTGGACATTATATTTCAAAAGAATCAATCAGAATTATTGGCCTGCCTCTCCGACTTATACCCGTTTCAAAGAAGAATAAGTTTACTTTAATCGGGTGCCTAAATTTTTTTTAACTTTAATAAAATACGTTTTTTTCAACTTAACAGTATGATGGAAATAGGGTTTTTTACACCACTAGAAAGCAGATGTTTTAATCCCTTTCAAGGAATAAAGTTGGCATTTACTAAATATAGTTAGAAAATGGATGGGAAGCTGTTTCGGCTTCAAGCTGCCAATACATTGGCTCCAGAATGACAAAAAAAAAAATGGTGTAATAACAAAGAACGTCTGTGTCATATAAATGCACTCTTTATTCATAATTATATAGATGTAGCTGGTCAGTTATTCCAGTGTTTTCAGCACAACGATTATTTTTTAATTTCTGAAACCTGTCCAACTATGGATTAATTTGGATAGTTTCAATTAGTACTTTGATTAAAATTCACAAGCTGTCCTATTAAAGAAAAATAGGACAAATTGTCGTTTTTTGAGGAAATTCGAAAAAAGACTGTAACCAATTCGAACCTATATAATAATGGGAAGGCCAATTTCAGATTCAAGAAGTTATAAAGCTTGTTACTTAGTCGTCAACAAAGTCGATGCACTATTTCCAACCTGGCCTGTAGCAAGATTTGCAAACTCGAGTGAATAAAATTGCACCTTTTCATTAAGCTTTATTTGACAAGACAATGCTTTGAGTTAGATGCTCATGCTATGTTGCGCTTACTTTTACTGTAGACTTTTCTACTTCTGGACATAAGTTACTTGTTTATGTTGTCATTTTACTACCAGCGAATATGCAGCTTCCTGACCGGTTTACGCCACCTCGAGACTTCGAAAATTTCCGCTTGTATAAAATTTTGCCCGTTATGTGATAACCTGCCTTCTCAAAAACTAATAGTTTCGTTTACAACGCTGGATTGACTGACTAGCTATTCTTGATTAATAAGTAAGAGATTTACTTGCGTGTCCAATTTGAAAATAATTATATTCAAAACATTCCTGTGCCAGCTAAATTGGACTCGATCTATGGCTTCATCCAATTTTGGCTGTCCTCGGAAATGTTTATCCAATTATTTCCAAATTACTGGTTTGAAACGTTCTTCTACTTGCTGTGCTGAAAACTGGGAGAACACTGAATTGGAGAGCCCGTGATCCTATTAGTAAAGGAAAAGACCACAGGAAAACCATTTGAGAAATACAGTTTATTCAAATAGCGACGAAATACAGATTTTCTGGAGCAAACATTTTGATATTTGCCTACATAATACAACCGTTATTTATACATGATATATAAAATTAGAACTTAAGCAAGCTTTCGGGGACTTGTAAAATGTCAACCGATGAAACATTTAACATTGCATACGTCAGCAGAAAGTCAAAAATACTTAAAAGTGGATAGACATTAAACTAAAAGTTTTAATTGATATTATGTTTGCAAATGCTTTTAAGAAAGGCCTACGCTAAGAAGAACTAAGAACTGCCTTGACAACTCGCCTTGCTTAAAGGGGCAGCGTCACGCAGATTTTGCAGAGTTTTGGTCTAAACTGTTCTGAAATTAGTGGTAGGCAACTTAACCCATAAAAAACATTATCTTTGAATATCTAAAGGAAGAAATGGCCTTAATTTGCAGATAGGAATCAAACTAAGGCTATAAATATTAATTTTTTGACGACACTCGGAAACAACTAAAAAGTTTAGAATTGATTTTTCAAGTTGCATCCATTTCCATCCAAGCCATCCGCAGCCAAAGATGCTTGTTAACAGTTTCAGTGCTCTAATATAGCAATTGTTGATAAATATGGACCATTATTTTTGGGTTTTCTACGACACAAATAAATATATATATATATATATATATTGGCTGTTCGGAAATCTGTTGAAATCCATGCCAAAGCCCGTTTAATTACTAGTAAATGTACACGATCTCAAAAACGTGTACTTTTGAATTTCGTTTGCAACTCTTCTCTTCTGTTCTTTGGTCCATACGATGGAATGCCTTGTAAAGGACGGTTTAGAGAACAGCAAATTTGAGGAAGCGTCAATAAAGTCTTTATCGCAAGTAACTTCTAAAAAATTACACAGTTTTTGTAAATTTTCTTGGGGTTTGAAAATAACTTCGTGACTGTAAATATCCAGGACTTCATATTTTCCATACTCGTGCAGTGTTTGGGCAGACTTGACGTCTTCAAAATAATCAGTAATGATCTCGTCCAATAAAGTTGAATTGTTTACCTAGAAGTCAAATTAAACCAAACATGCAATTAATATTGAAATATTTTTGCATTTATGACCACGCATTGAAACACCAATAACTCATGGTACATAACTACATGAGCAAGTAACGGATCTAGAACATTTAATGACATGGCTTTATGGGAGATGAACGCATTTCTCAATGTCCTTTTTTTTTTTTCATTTCCTCCTGAAAAGGGATATTATGTGGCTGGATTGCCCTTGTCGCTTTATTTCTGGAGTCTGTATTTTTACCCCAAGTTGTCTTATTAACGATTCCACGGAGGGACGTCTCATCCGGTTTGTCATATGACGATAAAAAGGCGATAAAGACGACAAAGTCCGTGGTAATATACGATGATCCACAAAACATGGAATCATTGAAATACGAAGTGGGATTTATTAAAGTGCTACTATGATGAAATTCGCATGTTTTCTTTTGCAACCGTTTTAAAATATTAACAAGTACTCTATATGAGAAGCAAAATGCCGTTTACTGTTTTTCAATACCTCTTTTCGTTCCAGAGATATTCAAGTTTTTAAAATATGCAAATTAGCAAAGTAGTGACGTCATACACTCAACCAAATTCTGATTAAATACTAAGAAAGTGATATCTCAGCCAATTTGTATTGAAAGTCTCTGATTCTTTGCAGTAACATTCTGCTAGTTGTGTTTCACAATATGAACTTGACAACTTGGTTACCATGGCAACATACTAGGTTCCAGATCCCCCAAATGCTTAACGCCTTTCTTGCCAATTCTGGCATTCTCCGTTAAAATTTGTAAATAATGCTTTACATGCGAGATCTAGCAAGCATATCAATGGATTTTGCAGACGTCTTGCCTGGGTTTAATTTTTCTGAACTGAAAAATTCTGAAATATTAAAATAAAATTGATGGGGACTGGAAAAGAGTGAGTTGCCATGGTAACATAATTTAATTACAGCTGTAGGTGTGTCATCTGAGGAACTGTTAGTCTGCCAAGTTTCATTGGTCTCTGCAGAAAAATGACCGAGATTTCTATCAACAAAGACAAATGTCTCACGCGTTTAAAGTATAGGAGCGAAACAGGAACTGTCAGAAACGGTTCATTCCAAGGGTATATAAAATAAATGCAGAGTTTGTACGTTAGCTAAGGTCTATTTATGGTTAAGGTTTTGGAGCTCAGTGTCCCAGAGAAACAAAAAATTAAAGCTTTGCGAGATTTAAAACAGGACCCTCTTAGGTGCTTTTAGGCTTGTGGAGCCCGTTGTTTGCTTATTTCATTCATGCGTAAGGATTCAAGGAAAGGCAGGCTTTATGTACTGTGCAAAGCTTATGTTTTTTTGTTTTTTTTTTAACAAAACTTACCTTAAAGCTTTCGTCCCGCGCCAATTGTCTGCTATTAAGTCTCCTCAGCAACCTTGTGGCAATGTTATCAAATGGGTTCCTGATCACGTGAATGAACTTCAATTTGGTTTTGAGAGTATTTTGTATTTCGTCCAATAGTTTGAGGTTTTTGGTCTTCCTTAGGATTTTGCTTGTTAATGCCCCTTTCTTGTCTCCGATCACCTGTGATAGACAAAAATTAAGTAAAAAATGTACTGTTCTGTTGACCAAACAGCAACACATACCACTACTGTCATCAACACTACAACAACAACAACAACAACAATAATAATAATAACAACAAAAACAACAGCAACAGCAATAACAACAACAACAACAACAACATCAGCAACCACAACAACAACAGCAGCAGCAACAACAATAACAACAACAACAGCAACAACAACAATAGCAACAACAACAGCAACAACAACATCAGCAACAACAGCAACAACAACAATAGCAACAGCAACAACAACAGCAACAGCAACAATAGCAACAACAACAGCAACAACAACATCAGCAACAACAGCAACAACAACAACAGCAACAGCAACAACAACAGCAACAGCAACAGCAACAACAACAACAATAACAACAGCAACAACAGTAACAACAGCAGCAACAACAACAACAACAACATCAGCAACAACAGCAACAACAACAACAACAACAGAAACAGCAACAACAACAACAACAGCAGCAGCAACAACAATAACAACAGCAACAACAACAACAGCAGCAGCAACACCACCAACAACAACAACAGCAACAACAACAACAACAACAACAGCAACAACAATAACAACAACAACAGCAACAACAACAACGACACCATTAACAACAACAATAACGACACCATTAACAACAACAATAAAAGCCCTTATTGTAATATCCAAGCGGGATGGTTCGGATAAAACCACTAAACAATCGGATTGAACCAACGCACATTACAAACTCAACGGTTTAATGGCGGACCACATGTTCTACAATACTCTTGCGCATGCGCCAACGGGTAAGACACTACAATCTCTCCCTTTTTTTAAAATAGTTCCTGGCTAAAAACAAAGTGAAAACTTCTTTTACAATGAGGGACCTTTACAAAACTTAAAACTGCTCTAGCAAACAACAGTTTTCCTCGGAACAATGACTAAAACACACAATAGCAAAATGTTCAAGGTTCTATCTATTTTCAAGACATAACAAAGTCTTTAAATCGTTCTGGTAGTTTCCTAGACCTCACGGGTCTTGGTACAATGTTCTCGCTCGAGTCAGGTTCTGCTGTATTCCCAGCTGCTGTCTGAGTACGAGTTTCTTCTGAATGCTCCTCACTTCCATTTACACTTGGTTGCGGTTGATGTTCAGTGGAAATATTTCAGGTAGGAGGAGATGCTAATATTTGGCTTCCAGGCATATTACTCCGCTCAAGGAATTTCTTTACATGGGTAGAGTTCCTCTTATACTGGACACCATCGGGTGATTCCACTACTACACTGTTGCCAGTCTTGTCCAGTACAAGGTACGGTTCTGGTCTGAAGGTTGGTGTCAACTTGTTTTTTCTTTCCTGTCTTAACAATACCATGTCGCCTTCTTTCACATCACTTTCACGTGCACGGCGTTTCTCATCAGCATACAACTTTCCTTTCTCCTTGGCTTCACTGTCTCTATCATGTACTTCCTGGTCATCTACTGGAAATTCTTCGATTCCTGGTATGCGGGTTCGCAACTTTCTACGGAACAGGAGTTCTGCAGGGGTTACTCCAGTGGTGCTGTGTGGAGTTGTTCTGTACATCGACAGAAAGGATGCAATTTCTTCTTTCCAATTTCTCTTCTCGATTTGTGCAATCTTGATCCTCTTTAGTAGGGAGCGGTTCTGTCTCTCTACCTCTCCATTCGCCTGAGGCCAAAGTGGAGTCACTCTTCTGTGTTCAATGCATTCTTCTTCAACAAATTTTCGGAAATCTTCACTTATGAACTGCGGTCCATTGTCAGTAGTAATACTAACTGGCAGTCCATGGGTAAGAAATATCTTCTTGAGACTTGCAATGATCTTGTCAGCAGTCGTGGACCTCAACACTTCTTCTTCCATAAAACGACTGTAATAGTCAACAACTACAAGGAGATGGTCTCCTGACGGCAGAGATGGAGTCATAAGATCAGCTGAGATATGTTGCCACGGACCGGAGGGAAGTTCAGTCCTCTTAAGGGGTTCTGGCGGCTTAGGCATACTGACCATCTGGCAGGGATGGCAGGTCTTACAAAACATTTCCGCGTCCTTGTCACACCCTGGCCACCACACTTTCGTACGAAGTCTGCGCTTCATGGACACTATCCCTGGATGTCCCTCGTGTGCAAGCTGCAGAACTCTTTCGCGCAAACTAGAAGGGACGATGATCTGTGTTCCCCGCAGTACTAATTTTCCTATTACGGAAAGTTCATTTCTAACTAGCAAGTATCGCTTGTTCTCAAGTTTGTGCCACTGTCCCGTTTGCACACACTTTCGCACATTTGACAGTTCTTCATCAACATCAGAGGCTCGCTCGATCTCTCTAGTAGACAATGCTTGCGGTGTTGCCTTTTCCGCGACAAATCTGACATACTCTTCTGCTTCGGAACTAAGATCTGAACTTGCTTTGTTTCTTGTGAGGCGGGACAGGGAGTCTGCAATGTTTTCTTTGCCCGGTATGTGTCTAACAGTAAAACGGTAGGGTTGGACTCTTAACACCCAACGACTAACCCTTGCACTTGGTTGTGATTTCTTTGAGTAAATGAACTCCAGGGGCTTGTGGTCTGTTAGAATTTCGAAGTCAGTTCCATACAAATACATGTGCAGCCTCTCACATGCCCATACAATCCCCAGAGCCTCTTTCTCTGTCTGTGAGTAACGTTTCTCCACGTCTGTTAAGCTCCGGCTGGCATAGCAAATCACTCGCTCTTCACCATTCTGTTCCTGTACTAGAACGGCACCAAGGCCTACTGGGCTGGCATCGGTTATGACACGGGTTTCTGCAGTGATGTCAAAGTAACCCAAAGTTTGTGTGTTGGCCAATCTCTTCTTCAACTCATTGAATGCTACTTCTTGTTCTTTTCCCCAGGAGAAATGTACATCTTTTCTTGTAAGTTTCCTGAGTGGTTCAGACACTGTTGCGAGATCAGGGATGAACCTCGCACAGAAATTCACTAAGCCTAAGAAGCTACGCACTTCTGCTGCTGACTCTGGTTGTCTGGCTTCTGTGACTGCTTCAACTTTTGCCTGGGTTGGCCCGATCCCACGTGCAGAAAGTAAGTGACCCATGAACTCAAGTTCAGACATGTGAAATTTACACTTCTCTTTATTCAGCGTTAGTCCTCTGTCCTGGATTCTCTCCATGGCCTTTTCGAGTTGCCTGTCATGCTCATCTACTGTTCGACCATGTACAATGATGTCATCGTGTATGTTTCTCACACCTTCGCAGCCTTCTAAGACTTGCTTAATTGCACAGCTGACCCCAAACATTAACCTTTTGTACCTGAAAAGTCCCTTGTGAGTAGCAAAAGTGGTAATTGGTCTGGATCCCTCGCTCAATTCCAGTTGGTGAAATGCCCACTTGATGTCGAGTTTACTGAAAACGGTACTACCATTTAAATCGTGCAGGACTTCATCGACTGTCGGATGGGGTGTCGCTCCCGAACAATAGCACTATTGGCTTGCCTCATGTCAACGCAGAGACGCATGTCACCATTTGGTTTAGATACAACAACTACAGGCGAGATCCAGGGCGTTGGACCCTCTGCTTTCTCAATTACATCAAGAGTCACAAGTTCATCACGTTTCTGTTCTAATTTGTCCCTCAAGCTGAACGGCACACGACGCATAGGTTGAGCAACAGGCTTAACACTCTGATCAATGGGAATGTCTAACTGGAAGTCCTTCAACTTTCCCAGCCCCTCAAAACAGGATTTGTACTTCTCAAATATGTTTTCCTGTTTCAAAACATTAACTCCAACTTCTTCACTTAGGCACAAGACTTTTAGCTGGGTAGCTCTTTCTCTTCCTAATAATGCTTGGCCCTTTCCCTCGATTACAGTGAACTCTGCTTCTACAGCAATGTCTCCTACAATAACAGTTGCAACAAAACAACCAGCTGTTTTCAACGGTTCAGAGCTGCCATAATGGATACAATTGCTTGTTGGATTTCATGGATACGCACTTCACTTTACTCTGCTTTAACACTTCCCACAATTGGCGGTCAATTACATTACAGCTAGCTCCCGAATCAACAATCATGGCAACATTAGGTAAACCACCCACATTCACTAGGACCATAGGCTGTTTGCCATCAACAATGGTGAACTCATAATCGCTATCAGGACTATCTTCAGAGTTTATCTGATTTACTGATCCCTTAGTATCTTTGGACCATCTTGACTTATTTCGGCCAGGCTTCTTCACAGGTGGTTTCTTCGCATTCTTAGTTTTACAGCATTTTGCAAAATGGCCTACCTTGTGACATTTTAGACATTCTTTGCTTCTGGCAGGGCATCTCTTGTCATCCTGAGTGTGTCCAGTCAAGTCACATCTGTAGCACCTTTTCCTTTCAGGTGTATCTCGGACAGAATTTAATCCTTCTTTCAGTCCTTCTTTATCGTTTGGTCTCTCAGTGGTTCCTGGGTGCTCAATAGCTCCTGCTCGCCTGTCGCTAGCTTCCATAGATCTTGCAATACCTTGTAGCTGGCTTAAAGTCAGTTCTCTTCCTTTTTCCAGGAGTTTCCTTCGCAGTCGACTGGAGATACATTTCTCAATAACCTGGTCACGAATATTTTCATCCCTGGCAGCGCCGAACTCACAGTAATCGGCCCTTTCTCGAAGCCTTGTAATGTACTGATCGATGCTTTCCGTAGGTAACTGAGCCATGGTCCGAAACAGATGTCTCTCGTAAGGAACATTGAGGAGTGAAGTATTGGTCGAGTTGCTCCATCGCTACAGTGTAAACAGTTTCATCTTCACCGGGTTCTCGAGCTGCAGGAAACGTATAGCAAACATCTTGCATTTGTTGTCCTCCACAATGAAGAAGAAGGGCGGTCTTTTGGTCTGCATCCTCTATACCTTTTCCCACGCTGAATAGCTCAAATGAACGCTTCCATTTCTTCCATCGTACTCCTACAGTCGTAGGATCCCCGTGAACATCGAACGTAGATATTCCTCCTAAATCGGTAGTAATTGCGACAGCCATTCTCAAACTGTAATACAAATCGGTTAACCAGTGTTTTTCCTCGTCGCCAGTTGTAATATCCCAGCGGGATGGTTCGGATTAAACCACTAAACAATCGAATTAAACCAGCGCACATTACAAACTCAACGGTTTAATGGCGGACCACATGTTCTACAATACTCTTGCGCATGCGCCAACGGGTAAGACACTACACTTATCTACGAAATTTCATCACGATCGATTGTTCGGCAAGCAAATATCGAGTCAAAGTAAAACGACGCACCGAAAGTACTGACATCAAACAAAACTTGGCTTTATAAGCAGAATAGGCTAAATAAATTAATGAAATAAATTTAAATTTACGGCATTTAGAGAGAAACTCTCGCATCAAACCTAGCTGAAAATCACGCTGGTCCTGTATCCAGGTTGAACTGGAATTTAGAAATGTAGGTTTTTCAAGACAGAAGAAAACTGGAATACCCGGAGAAAAACTCTCCCACAATGGCAAGAACTAACAACAAGCTCAAGCTATTTATGGCACCGACCGGAATCGAACCCTGGTAACATCCGTAGGAGGCGAACGCTTTCACCACTGCACCAATTCTTCGCCCTGTGCTCTTTCCTCCCCATGTTTTTGCTACCTGAAAGTAGCGACGCATGGAAGCTGCGACAATCGGAAATTCGCGATAGGAAAAAAATTGATAAACCGGAAAGTGACGTAAGTCGTTATTTTTGGGGCTTCACTGTAGTGCAATCATTATTTATTTAATTTTTTTCCCTACCTTTATTTTGTCTCTATACGTTCCCTGCCACTGCCCAGGCACGCTGTACGAATAATGATCGCCCCCACTGCGTGAAGCAGCGCGATTTCCAAACATCGCTTGGAAACGTGAAAGTGAATGCAGATCAAAGAAGAGGCGAGTCTTCAGAGAATCGTTGTTTTCTTGGCTTCTGTTTTTGTACTGGTCCCATTTGGTTATCGCTTTGAACTCGTGTGGTATTATGATCTCCGGATGGGCATCTAAAATGGCGCCAATAAGACTATGACCACTGCGTCCATGCCCAATAAATAACACAAATATTTCGACGCCGTCGTACAGTGTTTTGAGCCTTTCCTCCAGAATCCCTTTGGAATAACCAGCTAAAAAAAAAACAAAGTTTAAATGAATTTAATTAATATCACTGCACAATGGGCTCCTGCACAAACTTAGGTTGAATAAAACTTAAGCTTCTTCTTAGTCTTTCGCCAGTTGTTTTGGATATTTCGCATTTCCTCTGTCTTGGTGTCTTCTCTTTTCGACTTGTCTCCAAGTAAAATCTTTATTTAGGTGTTTTATACTTGCCACATATTTTCATCCAGCCTTAAAGCCTTAGCATGATTTATGAAACAATGCCAGTCCACCCTTATCTCACGTTAACTCGTAGGTAGTGGCCAATACAGTCTTAACAGCTTGTGGATCTCTCCTAGTAGCGTTTTCGTGACAGACGTTTCTTGAAAATCCTACAACATATTATATCACCAAGCGCGATCCTGATGAAACGATTTGTGAAAAGATCACGAGACTACATATCTTGCAAAAACCAATGTTATGCTTGCTGAGCCCCCCTTGATGCCCCCCAAAATTTGTGTTTTGGGAGGCTACAACCCCACTCTCTCCGCCCCCCTCCCCCTTCTTCCCCCATCCCTTGCTCCGATGCTTTGTCAATTAGTCAGAGAGGATGAGTGATTTTTCTTTTAACAGTCCACACAAGACACTCGGAACGATTAATTTTTCCCATGCACTCATTACTAACCATTAGTTTGAGGAGAACGATACTGGAGGAGGTTTCCTGCTTGCTGAACATATGGCTGGGTGAAGAACAACAAAACTGCTACCAAGATAAACAGTGCTATTGCTGTCGTGCCACAGATTTGTAGGAATCTCATCACGGAAGAATTAACAACAGCGGACACAACTAGAACCTGAAAAATTACAAACCAAAACATATCCTACTTTTTTCACCTGAAGTTCTACTTCCATGTTAACGTACAGTCAGTCTGCGATGCAGATATGCATTCGAAAACAGCTTCAGCTCCTTAGTGTCCTTAATTACGAACACAGGTAACTTTGGTAAAATGACATCTGGAGTGAAACATTCTGGCTAAGAAATGGAAAAATTCGACCTCTGCATTAAGCTTTCTTCTTGCCAGAAAATTTAAAGAAATACTGTTTTGGATCAAAAGTCAAGTGGTCGGTTGTCACACGAATATCTCTTTGATAAACAATAAAATACCTAACAATTTTCTTTTCCTATAATAGCAAAAAGAAAACAAAAACAGATTTATCGTATCGTAAATTATTTCGTATGTTCTATCAGAGTTAAAGATTTACCTATTGTCTTCGTTGTAACTTACTTCACTTCATTTTTTTTTAGCGGAGCACCATGGGTAAGAAAGTTTGGTAAACCCATGAGGCCAAGAAAATTTGGTGCGTACGCCCGCCCACCCGCACGCCCGCCCGCCCGCCCGTACAGACTCTCGGGGAGGGGGAGTGGAGTCCTACGACAGCCCGACCAGGGGTGGGGGGAGGAGAATAGCCTGAGGGAGATGGGGAGCAGATGAATGCCATCTCTACTTATCCCTACTTACGTGCGTAAACAGAGCTTACAACTTTGATCAATTGACAGCTGTCAAATCAATGTATCTGCTGACAGTATCACGTGGCCATATCGCGGGCTCACATGTGGAGCTCATCGAGGTCACGTGTTTTTGTGAAGTTGACCGCTGACTGCCGATGATGGTTTTCTAGTTGATTGCGGGCTCAAGTCCTAGTTTTTTACAATTTTTTGGATCATCGCGTTAATTCAGATTTAAATAATGGGAAAAGTTTATAACCGAGGAGCTCAGCTTTTAGGCATGGCTAGATCTATTGTAAAAAGGTTTTTTCTGTTAAAAAAATGATCTGGACATTTCATTTCAACTTAAACGAAGCGATTGTATGAAAAGGCGGTAAACTGGTTTGCACGTTGTTCACTGCTGAATATTGAAAGACGGGAAGAAAGCGTGCTGGAGGACATAGATCTTCGTGAATATTTCTCGCTTTATTTACTTATCTACAGCATGGAAACTTATGCCAAGTGAATTAGGATAACCTCTTAACGGGAAGATCCGAAATAATTGTTGACCTTAGCATGATATATCGGAGTACGAGTCAAAACAAGCGAGAGTTTAAGCACTGTCGTCGGTTCCTGCGGCTGACCAAGACTGGAAAATTAACTGAGGTCTGAGCTAACATAAAAGTGTGCTCAGAGCCGGTCAAGTTGACTGAAGTGACGGATAAAAGACTGTTAAAAGATACACCGAAAGGAAGAAAGATGTTGATCTTGGCTGATAATTCAGATTATGCATATGTCGGTGGTGTGAGTTTATTACGAATTAACATTGGACGAAACTACCGTTTTCGTTGCTTCGTCTTCGATGTTATTTGGCTGGTTTGAAAGCTTTGCCCTGCAGAATTTACAAGGCTTCTCAAAACATGAGGTAACAAACGTAAATGTACACATTTTGTTATGAGAATCTGTTTATACTTCATTTATGAGCGAAATTCGATGTTGTGTCCGTTTTCAGATCTTCCCGTCAATTATAAGCTTAAACCGCTTAAATTTCGTCAAAACGGCTGCTTTCAAACCTCTTTGCTTTAATCACTTTTGTACACTTTTCCCCATTAAATGTTTCGTTTCAAATATTGTGTTTTTTTAGTTAGTGGAGTTAACTGTGAGGTTCTTCGTTGGATTTTGAAAAGAATATTCAATTATTGAGCTACAAAAACATGATTTCGTGCGCTGCATTTACAGAAAAATCCCGCAAATAAATCAAAGCAAAAAACGAGTAAACCTTCGGCAACGATACTTCACACCAACGATTAAACGATTTATCATCCAATTGCTTTATTTCACTCGCTTGCATTTTTGTCATTTTGGTGAGTGTGTTGAAATCTCGTACGCGTGATAAATTTTTAGATTCGTAAACGAGTATTTACGCCGGTTTTTATATTGCGAGTTGCCTGTGCTTGGGTGAGTGAGTTCAGACTTGTTGAATAAAGCCACAAGACAAACTTTGGGCACTGAAAGATGTTTAATCTGTCACACGCACGTCGGCACAATCGTCGAAGTCGAAGTCGAAGTCGGTACAGATATTTTTTGGGCATCTTCCGGCCTCATATCCAATATCGATGGCAAATAGACGAAAGTAAAGCGATCAAAACAACCAAACTTTCGCAAACACTTCGCACATACAAACTGCGAAGAGCACATGGTATTCAAGATCATGTGACCCACACGAGGGGGGTACGGAGGGGCGCGGGACAGCAAACTGTCCCTAACAAGACTTAAGACTTCAGACTTCAGACTTCCTAACGCACATTTGCCTGTTAGAAACGAAGGAAATTCATTCACTTCTCTGCATAAAATTCTCTAGGGTATTTAGCAATGTGTACGATAAAACATGCCGCGTAGTAATCATGCAACCAAACCAAGATGGTTCAAAACTACATTGTAAGTTTATTAGACAGGGAGCACCACTTCCTAAATCACAAACTGTCACAATTCTTACACAAAAAACTGCTTAAAAATGAATTAAACCGGCTCCCGATGAATTTGCCGAGTTAGTTTTGCCGCTGTGATTTTCTTTGTTTTGGCGTGACCGTTTTGAAGTAAATCAAAACAAATTTCTTCGCCTTCATCAAGGTCCTTTTTGCATTGAATAACCCTTAGAGTTATGGAAAGTCTTTACACTAAAAATTGATGTGTGCGCCTACGTGTGTACTTGCTGAGGAACCCAATAAAGTGCAGGGACATGTACCTATATGGGCAACCGTATACGCTTAGAAATAGTGTGGCTACTTATTAATTGGGAAACAGTGCAAACTCAAGCAAAAAAAATTATTAAAGAGGAGCTCCGCTTTTAGGTCTACCTAAATCTATATATTATTCAAATAAACAGAAAGCGGTGTACTCGAGCGCTGTGCACTGGAGAGCAACATTCGTTGTATCGCAGGCGTCACCTATTTTATCTCACGGCTTGTACTGAATGGCTGGCGAAAGTGCTTCACAGAGTTATTTGGTTCGAGACTAAGCTACCACACAACTACACAGCTACAGAAGTAAAGCTATACGGACAGTTGGCGTGAATATTAACAATGATTTGCGGTATACATGTAGGTAAACGAGTAAAATATTAAATTATAAAAACCTTTACCTCTTCACTTGATGACTCGAGTAAATAAATATTGTCAGCTCTAATTTCTATTTGTTTTGAAGGCCAATTGCTTTGTCAGTATTGCAAAATGTGAAGAAGTCAAACGAAGCTGTTCTCTCGTTTGATGAAAATGTGGATTTAATTTTCATGTAAATTAGCTCACAACAATTCATTCTCTCTTATTGTGTTCTCTTTTAATATAAGCTCTCTTTTGTTTGGTCTTACTTTCATATGAATAATTATTGAAAGGAAGAATTGCTATAGCAATGAATACGGAGTTTTTTTCCTTCGTTTTCAATTTTTGTCGATGATTAGCGTTGGTTTGTGAACGCAGTTAGAAGAAATTCAGCTTAAATTGATGAAGCTTGTTATTTTTTCGTCCATGTCAGGTATTGAACAAAGAAACACGTTTTATTCTTGCTGTTTATGATTTGATATTCATCGCATTTTGGTCAGTTTTTTCAACTAGCTTGTAAACTATTCCCAACCAAGAGATACGTTAAAATACGTAGTTTTAAAGCAACAGTTCGTTTAGCCTTTCGATAGCTTTACAAATAGATGTTGTGCCTTAATCGAAAAAAAAAAATATCTTGTTGCTATACAAACGCAGCTAAATAATGATTTCAAACGTAGCGAGGCAAGAAAGAATAGGTTTTTGTTTCGTTATTTTAGATATTTGCTGAGAACATAAAGTCACCAAGCAATGTAAGTGTAAATTAAACATGCCTGACAATTTTAGCTTCAGGAGGGCATAATTATTCTAATTTATTCTTGCCGCTCACTGTCACTCATAACTCGTAACATAAATTTGTCATTTGACGTGCTAATGTATTTTATACTGAGATCGAAATTTTCAAATGCAGCTTTTGGCGCAGCGAGGTGATATATTTCACTACAAGTCAATACGCAGGTAATATTTGTTTAGTGTGCTTGATCTTAGATATTTTTATTTATTTTTCACATCTTTTACCGGACGATTCAATTTAATTCAATGCGATTATTAGGCCTAATCCATTCATCACACCGAAGACACCGTGATAAATTACACGGGAATACTTACCGCTTCTTCCGTCAGGAAGTTAAACGCGAAATCAGGCTTGCTGTGAAAGAACACGTTCGGTCTAAAATTTTAAAATCGAATGCTAATTTCAACTCGATCTGGAAAATACTTAATCGCTGCATCCCAAGGAAGAATGTACCTTTGGCCACCGTCGAAAATCCATTTTCTCCTCAGTAGCAAATAAATTCAACGAATTTTATGCAAATGTAAGGCGACAGCTTGAAAGTTGAGTAACATCCAAAACATGGACAGAATTCATCCGTGCGAAATTGATCGCAGCCCCGATCAAAATAATACCCCCATATTTGCATTTCAATCGATTACCGAAGACGATGTGAAGAAGATTATCAAGAGTTTTCCACCAAACAAAGCTCCCTGTTGCGATTAAGTCAATGCCAAAATCTTGAAAAATAGCTTACCAGTCATCGTTCCTGTAATAACCAATCTTAAAAACAACTACTTTCTTTCAAGCAACTTCCCACTTCGTTAGAAAAAGACAGAAATCGTTCCAATCCTTTAATCAGGGATAGCGATGAGCCCGCAAACACGAGACCCATTTCGTTATGCCAAAGGGCAGCGCACTCGCAGCTTGTTAATTTCATACATACTTGCATATGGAAACTGAAAAAAAAAGGTCTAGCTTTGTTGAAAATGTGCGTATTAGTCATTGAAATGGCAAAGAGGTAATGGGTTATGCAAGGATGAGATTTTGATCACAAATTGAAAAAGTCGGGCAAACGTTTTTTTTTTTTTTTGCCCGTTTCTTGGATAAATCGCTAAGAAACTAATTACACTTCGCTAACCCTTGAGTAATTCACTTATATCTTCACCTTGGTGTTCTAGGTGCATCTCGTGAATGAGCGAAACTACTTAGTCATAATGTCAGCTCCGTTATGACCCCCAATACATCAGAAGAGTTATAATATTTGCATTTGCGGGAACTTTCGCGTCATAAGCATAGAGACTGTATTATAATGTTGTTACGGGCAGCATTTATCCAAGCCTATCTGTGATGTATTTCTGATGTAGCAGGTGATGTTAGCTTTGGCTGTATATAAGTCACTAGGGGTAGATTTTTACTGGACAGGTCTTTAGGTCAGATGGAATAGACATTTGGAAATTTGTTAGTGCTCAAAAGGAAGAACTCAGAAATGGACGGGAAAAGTAGTCGAATTGCCCGGCGTGAATAAAAAAACACAAATAAACAATAAAATGGATTAGAAAAATTACTTAAGCAGCAAATACTATAGCTAAAAATCGAGAAAGACGCCGACAAAAACTACGCTCACTTGATTGTGAATGAGCTAGTATCAAGCGAAAACTCGTCTTTTTTTCAACGTACATGGTACAACTTGCAATCATTTGAAACAAGGTTCGACATCACGAAGGGAAAGAGAAACGACACTCATCTCTTTTGTTTTATAAGAACCTTTTTTTCTGTAAGAACGTTGAGGCCAAAGTTTAACAACATCTTAACAACCTACCCAAGGCTGAATTTGGCAAGAACGAGCTTTAAATATTACTTTTTTGTTTGTGGTAAAAAACAAATGTATGTACTGAATAAATAAATCTTTATTCAAACCCAACCTGGAATGCTCTAACGCTGCATGTTGTTATCACCCATAAGTTAATATTTCATGTTTTTATGTTGCAGATTACGAAATTAACAATGTCGTATAAGATATTAAAAGGTGTGCTGTTGGTTATTGGTATTGCACTGTATACACTCCTCTGGACTAAACTAGCCTGTGTTAAGTTCAACGAAGGTATGCTGGTATTCGACTTGTTGAATTTACATCCTACAATTTGTCCGCCCGATATGTTGCTTTTGCTGTTGTTGAATCGCGAAGTTGATAATACGTTCGATTTGTAAAATCTGTTTCATGTAACAGTTAACAGTTATTCTACGAGCGCGCATTGGATACGAGGAGACGGTAGATAGCCAACGAAGCGCGTAGCGCCGACTTGGCTACTACGATCTCATATCCAACAAGCGCGAGTGGAATAATTGTTTTATTAAAAACGCCCAAAAGAATTGCAATATTTGAGCTCCCCAGCTGTTTTCGTTGGCGTGTATCGACTACGATATTTGTGGCCAATGGTACATGAGCTCATATACCATTGCCTGCTATATATATATTTCTTAAAAAAATTCGGGCCAATGTTTAACAACGCACTCATTTTCTTATTACATTTTGGCCAAATCGTAATACGTTGTTCGTTCGAACGTTAACCTAGTTTTTTGTAGCACACACTCTCTTGACGACAATTGGCTACATGCTATAAAAAAACACTTACTTTTTTTCAGTTCCGCAGTTTTCAAATCCACCAACTCTGAACACAAGAATATACGACAAGGTCAAGGTTTTACTGCTCTTTATAGGATACAACAGAAGCCTGCACACTTTGATTGCCTCGCTGTTAGATGCTCATCCCAATATGATTATCGCCAACGACTTCAACATCCTTAAAGAATGGATGACCAACCCTTTGTTGTCTCAGAGACGGAAATATTACATCTACGAACTGCTTCTTGCAAAATCTCGTTATGACATCATGTATGGGGTGCGATCGCGACAGGTGGATGGCAAGCCAGCTCAGTATCATTACAACATCAAGGGTCAGTGGCAAGGACAATATAATAATAGCATACAGGTAAGCGAGCTGATCCCAAAAGTTATCGACTTAAATTCTCTCTGTACTTGCTCGTCAGAGGTCAATGACTGAATACGGCGCCATTTGATCGATCACTAAAGAATACCTGGTTTAGCGTCTTAGCAGCCACACATTTTCACCCTTGTATAAAATTATAAGCTAGTATAATATTACGTCTGTTGATAGCGGTTTCAATTTTAAAACTAAATGACCTCCGTCTATTATACCGTATATCATCTAAAGTGGTTGAGGGCGCTAAAATCCAGATTGCGCCACCATACCTTATTCGACAGCCCTTAAATGGGCAGATCCGTTTTCTTAAATGGAGTGTGTAATACTTAACAATTAGACCCGTAGCCCGCAAGGGCTACGGGTCAATAGCCCATGAGGCGAAGCCGAATGGGCTATTGACCAGTGGCCCTTGAGGGCGAAGGGTCTAATTGTTTTAGTATCACCCAACTAGTCGGACAGTAATAAAGTTAGCAAATGCAAGTTGAAAAAAGATTTATTTGGGAATAAAACGAAAGAAAGCGTCACGAATTTCGCTACTCGATGACTATTACTAATAGTCCTCTAGTAGCGTAGCCAATCAAAATGCAGGGTTTGCATTAGTCCACTAGGTGGGTGATACTAATATGGTTTATACCATGCCACAGAAAATACAGCCAATCAGAATAGAGGGAAGCCGTAGTATATTCGACGGTACTAAGCCCAACCTTACCATCGTGCGCTGCGATTTTATTCCCGACGAAATTTAGTAAGCGTATTTTCTAAGGCATGGTATAAAATAGTTATGCATTTTTTTCTAGCTCGTGGTATACCATTGAATATCCCACTTGTCACTTGCATTTTCTTCGTATACACGCTCGCCTAAAGGCTCGTGAGTATACCGAGATGATGATGATGATGATATAAGCCATACGATATTCCATAGTATACCACTCGAAAGCGTTGCGTAACTAGTATTTATACCATGCCATAGAAAATACAGCCAATCAGAATACAGGAAAGCCGTTGTATATTCGACGGTATTCAACCCAACATTCCCATCGTGCGCTGCGGTCTTATTCTCGACGAAATTTAGTCAGCGTATTTTCTATGGCATGGTATAAAATAGTTACACAACACTTTCTCGTGGTATACTATGGAATATCCCACTTGTCACTTGTATTTTCTTCGTATACACACTCGCCTAAAGGCTCGTGTGTATACCGAGAAAATACAAGTGACTCGTGGGATATTCCATAGTATACCACTCGAAAGCGTTGCATAACTAGTATATATTATACGCTAAACGTGAATACTTTTCTAAGGGCATGCCTCTATAGGATGTTGCAATCTGAGAAGGCCTAACTGGATCTGAGGGAGAGGATGGTAAGGCATGCACACCAATTCCATCCCTCCTAAATCTGTAATTAGCTTAACATCAATTTGCTTGTCATAATCTATCTTTTGTGCAGGTAATCGGAGATAAAAAGGCAGCTCAAGC
Source organism: Meandrina meandrites (assembly GCA_963693305.1). Taxonomy (NCBI): domain Eukaryota; kingdom Metazoa; phylum Cnidaria; class Anthozoa; order Scleractinia; family Meandrinidae; genus Meandrina; species Meandrina meandrites. The sequence continues at coordinate 47,105,389 of OY855903.1, forward strand.
GTCTGTCATTTTACTTGAAACAAAAGGAAGAGCGTCTGTGAAGCAACTGGAAAGCAAACTTGGGGTGCAGCTCAAGTTTCTTCACGTTATAAGAAATCCTTTTGATAACATCGCAACCATGGCTCTACGACTGGCACATCTCAAGAAGAATTCAGCACAAGACAAACTACAAGTAAGTTATCTCAACAGCTATTACATTCACATTTCTGGAGCAGAGGTTATTATTGGGAACTGAACGCTACCCATCGTGCTCCACGGCAAGGATCAGCCACTGTATCATTACAAGATGGCTTCCCTTCACTGCATAGCCGTACGTAGTGAAGAAATAAAAGAGAGCTTAAAGGAGTAATGTCGCGATGTTTTTAGTCATTTTTATGATTACTTTGAAAGGGAAGGAAACTTCAAAATAGCAGTTTCTAACATAGAAAAACACCAACCAATTAATATAAACAGGAAAATAAGAAAGGTTTCGACTGACGAAGATTAAGACCGATTAAGACCAAAGATAACTTGAAGAAAAAGCCAGTTTTTTCAAGTTGCGTTGCCCATGACGTAGCTTCTTTAAGCCCAGACGTTTTTGAGCCATGGACGGCAACCGGAAGTCTAAGTAATGTTTAAGGCTTTTATTTGGCAAACTTTTACCTCCAAAAAAAGTTAGAAATCTTTCATTTTAGCACTTACAACTTGAATTTATAAAGCGACGCAGGCTCTGTGAACAAGATTGTTAAGGCTTCAATAACGTTCAACCCCCGGGTTTAAAATCGTGCGCGCTTATTTTTATGTTTGTCGTTGTGTGTTTTGATACAACAAGCAATATTGACTTGCGTAATCTTGTTATTTCAGTGCAACTGTAGAGAAGAGCTTGACACTAGCATAGACGAATACAGTCAGCAAGTCAGAGGAAGTTCCGAAGTGAAGAAAAACTTTCCAGGTCGTGTACACGATGTGTACAGCATGGATATGATGACAAACACACGAGAAACACTCGCGGAAATTTGCGACTTCTTGGAGATCACGTGCACACAGGAGTACCTGGACGACTGCGCTTCAATTGTAGACCCAGTCCCCTCTAAGACGCGGCATTTTGTTGAGTGGACGAAGGACCAACTGACGAGGGTCAATATGTTGATAAAACAATTTTCATTTCTTGCACGCTTCTCATTTGAAAACTAAATAACTCAGCTAAGCCTACAACGCATCAAGAAATGCTTTCCTAATCGAGAAGAGAATAGTTTAATCAAATGAAGATTTAAAAACAAGTAAAATAATGATTATTACCTAAGCGTTGTCTCTGAAATATTTACTTAGGAAAAGAAATGTAGAATCACGTGTTAGATAACGACAGCTTACGACTGTTCGTAAAATATTAACGATTTTAGCTTTGGAAAACTTTTAAATAAAATTCATTCACTATCTTTTGGTAAGCAACCTTTTGGTTAGCATAAGAAAGACTTGAATGATTTATAAAAGGAATACCCTTTATTACGACTCGAGCTTCATGGAGCTGTTGTTTTCTGTTCGCGGTTTCTAGAAAGGTGGATTATAAACCCCCCCCCCCCTCCCCCCCGGGGGGGGGGCACTCCCTTATAAGGGCTTAACGGGGATGTGCGGCCAGACAGGGTATGGTTTTCAGGATTTTTGTCTTGAACGGGGTATCTATTTTACCCCTTTTTGTCTTAAACGGGGTATCTTTACATGGACCAACGCCTTAAACAGGATAAGCAAATAGTTTATTTTATAGGAACTTAGCCACGAGCTGAATTTTTACAAGTTCTTCGTTAGTGTTGACTTCCATTGACTTCGGTATTGATACCAAGCTTAATTCCCGATTGGTTATGCGACAACAAATATCTTAGACAGGGCATCAAAAATTGGCATTCTGTCTCAAACAGGGTTGGAAAATCAGAGATTCGTGTCTTAAACAGGGTCAGGGTTAGGGTACCCAAGATTCTGTCAAGTACCCCCCCCCCCCCCCCCCCGGGTTATAAAACAAGTATTGAATAAAACCACCGCAAAAATCGCAGAAAAAAATTCTCTCTAGCCAAGCGAACTTATGCTTCGCCGTAAAACGACGGCGAAAACAAATTGAAAGAAGAAACAAATATTTCAAAAGATAAATTGATGAGCCCTTCCTGATCCCATCAAATAGTCTAAAAATAATTGCTTCGCGTGTACTAAAAATAACGGCCAAAATAAGGTGCCAAGCAACGTGGGTATACCTTAGAAAAACGTAACAGTTCTTTTAGCAGCAGTTAATCAACACACTTGATAATAGCTTTGTTTGAGACTCTCCAATGCTTAGAGAATAGTCGCTTCGTCTTTCTAACGCACCGGAGTACGTTGCTTGACATTTTATTTATCTCCAGTGGCTGTCTAAAACAAACTCGCGACAATTTCTTCTAAAGGAGAAGGGCTCCTTTTAACCATTTGGTTTCCCCCTGCAGTTTTCTTTAAATGCTCACTTACAGTCCGTTGGTGAAGCACTTGTTATCAGTCCCTTGTACATCCTTTTGTTGCTCTGCAAAAGCAGTAGGCTCGCCAACGGCGCGAGGGACCAAAAGGTGAAAAGAATAAGCTTCTGCCGAAGAAGTATTCTTAGTCAACCGGTAAAGATCATATATACAATTAAGTATTTTAACAGCACTGAGGTAAATAACTGTTTTAGTTTATTAAACGATCATAAACCTTTTGAATAGCCATAATAATAAAATGTGTAGAATTCCCTTGCAAGTACGCTTAAAATGGTATTAAAAATAATGAAAGTTCGATTCACAAGCTATTTTGTCATGTTTGTAATGAGTAGATAACGGCAGCGGAGGAGGGTATTTACTGAGTCAAGAAATTGCGAGATAAATATCTTCTGCCGTTGTTAGCCAGTTCTAGGATCTGCATAAGAAAAATGCAACGCACACAAATAAAAAAGCCAGTCCCCGCAGTGCTCTTTTTCTTCTGTGAGAAAACAGTAATTGAAAAAGGCGAATACTTTTCGGGCAAAAACGAAAATTTCATGACAACGCCGGCCGAGCGATCATCAAGAATGAAAACCCTGTGTTTACTAGGTTTATAAAGCTAGACCTCCAGCCGTGTGAACGTTATGTCCCTTTTTATTGCGATAACAGAAGTGGTTTGAAATAATAAGCTTGAGAGAAGGTAAGTTTCATTTCCATGGCAATTTTCGGTTAAAAAGGGGACTATGTTTTTTATTTTTTCTGAAAGAAAATTTTAAAAACATTTGCCACTGTAAAAGGTCCCCTTCTGAGAAAATAACATGTATAACTCATTGTTTAGTATAAGCGACTGGTCTCAAAGTGAGGCACACAAACAATCAAATAAAAGAAAGATGAGTGGTTATAATTTCTTGGTAACACAGTATGGTTAAATGAGTATTTCGGTTGTTCTAGGTCAATAACGATTTGTGGATGTGTGGTTTGCGGCGATCTTGCATTATAATTGAACCCAAAAAGTTTCAATAGACGCCCCAATAGTTAAGTACAATTACCGATCAACTTTGACCAGAAGGGGAAATTGGACGCGATTATCTTATACCGGGAGTTTGGTTTCCTTTATTCAAGCTGGGTATCTCCAATACGCGAGTATACTCAGTCTCTCCAAAGCAAGCAAAAATAACTTTGAGTGGTCAAGACAGACATTACAATCTAAAGGACATCCTTTTCATCAACCTTAAGGTGAGGGGTAAGTCCTCCGTACTCTAGGTAAGTAAAATGTTATTATATTTTAAATTTAAATATTCCGTATATTTCCGATTTCGTTCATGCATGCATGGGTATCACTCTTTCGTCCTCTTCGCCAGTGTTCAAAAAGGCCCGAAAAATTAAAATATGCTATATACTGCATTTTTGTATTCCGTAATTAATGCTTGTAATGATCTCCGAACTTCGCATTAATTTTTTGTCCTGCATTTACCCTCAAAAATGTTTTCACGTATCTCTTATATGCCCATTTAATCATGTTAATAGAGACTTTGGTAAGACTCACTAACATCCCACTCTGGGAACCAACACAGAGGTTATTGATTCGTTAACTACAAAAAATTAACGTAAATATAGCTAGAAAGAATGTGTTGTAAGTGCTTTTCAGTCCGAGAAGTAGGTTTAATTAACTTAAAGATCTCACAAGCCGAAATGGTGTTAAAAGTGTTTTCTGACTCGCTGATTTTTTTATGCTCTGTTTTGGTGCTACATTAATTGTGCTTTTTTGTTATTTGAGATGCTTTTCTCTTTTTTTTTTTTCTGATGTTCCTTTCCGTGAGTACTGTTCACTTTAGCGAATTTAGTTTGTTTGGCGGTAAACAGATGATTCTTTACTCTTGTCGTAGCTTAGCGATCGACTCAGCATTGGATGTGTGGGGGGGGGGGGGGGGGGGGGGGAGCAAACAAATTTTGCAAGACAATCTTTGAAGGTTTTTTTAACCAAACACAAGTTATTTACCGGCTTTGGGCCGGTCCGTATGGTGAAAAACCGTGACCTCGGTCTTGAAAATGTGCGGCCTCGGGCAGCATTTTCAAGACCTCGGTCACAGTTTTTCACTATACGGACCTCCCAGCTGGCAAATAAAATATATAGGTCGCAATTTTAAGAGAAAGTCTGATTTATGTGACCAGTCCCTACAAGTGACTAAAACAAATAAATTGATCTTGATTAACAAACTTATTTTAAAGCCTTTAAAACCTTTGCGCTGTGACGGAGTCGGTCAAATTATTACAAATTGTAATCCTCTCGATAGTATTTTATTTCCAAAAAAAAAGGTTGCGAAAGTGAAACTGAATGAAGCTGAAATATGTAGTTTGGTCGTGGCCTGCACACGGCACAATATAATTAATTTGACTGTTTTTATCAAAGCATCTCATATTCTTGAATGGTGATAAGTAGTATTCGGTTTTGGAGAAAAGGAGCAGAAAAGCAAGGAATTTGAAAGGATAAATCGAGTCTGCAAACCAGCGACTTGCAGTTAGCATTTTACCACAATGGCGTGAAAATCATTGCGAATGCACAAACAAGTTAACGATCGACAAACTATGGCCATAAAACTATAACTTGATTTTGTCAATGAAGAGAATGAATACTCGCCTTTTGGAGAACTTCAATGCCTCTAAATTCCACTGCTAACCTTTCCTTTCATATTAGAGGGGGGCATTGGGGTTTGCGGTATTGCGGTATTGGCCAATTTTTCATGCGGTATTTCGGTAATTCTAATCTTGAATTGCGGTATTGCGGTATTCTCCAAACCTGCGGGATGCGTTTTCTTTAAGTTTTGGTCGACAATAGCTGGTATGAAAACGTATCCTTCACTTTTTTCCGACCATTTATAGCCGTTTTCGGTCGTTTCGGAAGCAAGCTGAAACGGCCTTATTTTGTCACACATTTTAATCTACAATTTGACTGTTTTAACAACCCGTTTATGGCCGTGCCATTGTTTCCACTTAACAACCCGTTTATGGCCGTGCCATTGTTTCCACGGTCCCACTGCTCGTTTTGGCCTCTATTTTTGCTCTCGCGTCAAGGAATCCACCAGCTATACAGGCTTACTATAAAATTGAGGTATTTTCCGCTTTTTTTTGCGGTATTGCGGTATTTGTCGAATTTTTTTGCGGTAATGCGGTGTTCAGCAACCCCCAATGTCCCCCTCATATTACAACGGTTGGTGAACGACTACATTTATTTTGGAGAGCCAAACTTTCATGGGTTCGTTCGTCTCGCCGCGAAATCAGGGGAAAACACAGCGAGCTAGCCGGGCGGGATCGCTCCGTGAGCGGGCAAGATCGAAATTTCCGCCCGCTCCGGAACCAATCAGATTGCAGGATTTAGAGAATTCCGCCCGCTCACAAGCTAAGAAAAAAAAATAAATAAGATTTCTTTGTTGTTCATTATAAACTAAAAATTAAATCTAACGTTTTATTTCTTCATAGAGTGGCCAGCGACGTCGAAGTTGAACTGAACCAAGCACATGAACAAGCTTACATTCTATCGGCGAATTTTGACAAGCTTATGACACTCCCAAAATGCAGCTGTCAAGAGTTCTAAGGTCAACTTTGCGTCAATACTATTTGTTTTTAATGGCTATTTTAGTTTCCGCGGCTATTGTATTTTGCATTTTTCACAATAAGCTGTGGTCTGAAGAGGTTCTGCAGGCTTTTGCTCGCACCGAGACTGAACGGAGCTACGAGATGTCACCGTTCTTCATGAACATCGCGGAAAATGAATTAAAACAACGCTTGCCAAATGCTCTTATTATCGGAATTCGGAAAGGCGGTACACGGGCTATTATCGATTCTCTATCACGCCATCCCGATGTGAGGGCTTGCACAAGAGAGGTGCACTTCTTTGACCGCCAGGAGAACTATCAACTAGGACTCAACTGGTACAAAAGTCAAATGCCGCCGGCCTTAAACAACCAAGTCACAATCGAAAAAACTCCAGCTTATTTTGTAACAGATCACGTACCTCGCTTGGTCTTCAAGATGTCCTCTTCAGTAAAACTGTTGGTGGTGGTGCGAGACCCAACTGTGCGTGCGATTTCGGATTATGCACAGTTGTCTGACAAACATCACGGTACGCTGAAGCCCTTCGAGGAATATGTAACGGAGGACCTGCACCACCGCGTTCTTCGAACGACAAGCGCGATAGTGGACACGGGTGTCTACATCAAACACTTGAATAAATGGTTGGAGTATTTTCCCATTGAGCAGATTCACTTCGTCAACGGTGAAGAACTGGTCAAGAACCCGGTGGACGAGATGAAATCCGTTGAGAAATTCTTGGGTTTGGAGCCGTTTATCGATGAAACGTTATACTACTTTAACGAGACTAAGGGTTTCCCGTGTCTAGTCCCGGCCTCTGAAAAGAACGGAGAGCACGCTTCTGGATGCTTGTCGGAAACAAAAGGAAGACCGCATCCTTCTGTAGATCAGGATGTCGTGACATTGTTGCGTGACTTTTACAGGCCACTTAACGAAGAGTTTTACCGTGCGATAGGGAAAAATTTAGGATGGCCTTAGTTAGGGGTGAGGTGTGGACGCAATGTGACTCGTTAATATGTTAGAATCAATTCATAAATTACTTGATATTTTTTTCAGGCCACGGGGATACTTATGCTCTTCATAGCGGAATTTTCCTGATATATGGGGGAGATTGCACTGTAGCTGATTTTGTAGTAAATCTGGGTTAGATCAAAGCTGCCAAAGCATACTTGTCAACAAACATTGCACGCTTTCGGCGGAAGTAATGCGATACATGTGAATCTTAGTCAAAAGCAAATAAATTTCAGACATTTTTGCGGCTTGGAAATAAATTAAGCAAATTAAACACCCTTTGTGTTTGTCTTACAGTTCATATTTTTTTATTATTATTTTATGCGAATATTTCACAAAGTTTATATTCAGGCAACTATGATTCATCAAAGGTACTTGACAAAAGATACAAGTTTATTAAATCATATAAATTGCAATTACTATTGTTTATGACTATTAGATTTCTCGATACTGGCTCCTTAGGTATACATTTCAGGAGCTAACAGCAGCGCGGGCCGCCAGTCCCACAAGTCCGCGCGAACCGCTCAAGACCAACTGAAGAAGCCCTGGACGAGACAGGTTCACAAGACTCAAATGGAAGACACTTATATTAGACTAGTGGTCCCAGCCACATACAAACCCTCCTTTTTTTACCCTCCTAAAGCCAGGGTATCGCCCCAGCGGAGCGATTTATCGCGCTTTTACATCGTATCAAATGATATTATTTTTCGCTTGAATTTTCTCTATTCCTTTTATGTTTGAAAATGGAGGCTCCGTGGAAGAGACTTGTAATTACGTTTATGTTGCTTCGCTATCGGGCCTGAATGTATCGATGAATGTAAAACGATACCCAAGTGCTTAGGTATAACTTGTACTGAGACTAAACAGGTGAAGTTGATCATCAACATTCACTTGCCCGACGTTTGGATCGGCCAAAGAGTATACTTAAACTGTTCTTTATTAAGTTTCGGAGAAAAACATTAGCCTCTCTAGTGAGTTAAGGTGGTATGGTATACCCTAAAAACGACCGAAACATTTGTTTCAGTAAATTTGGTGCAGAAGATTCAATTCCACGCGATTGCCCTCAGAGAGAAGAGAAACTTAATTTGAAAGGTTTTATTCAAAATGGTTGCTTTGGCAACCATTCACATCTTTCTGAGATGGCTTTTCAGAAGCCTTTACGCCAACAGTTCAGATATGTCCAGGATTGAACGCTAATGAGATGCATGCTCTTTATAATAAGCATCACAAAGTGTCCTCCCTGTTAAAAGTTCACCTAAACACATATAATTCTGTCAAATATGAAGTGGTATGAAAATGGTCAAAAATCCAGCCATACATGAAGTACTTGCCAAACAATACCTGCGTTCAATCCTGGACATAAGTGCTGTGCAATAAATTAAAGTTTTTACAACAAAATACTGGTGTAAGTACTTTTTACAGGTTTTATTTTGGCATTACCCCATTTTGCACCAACCCCAGCAGACAAATTATCTCCTTTCACGTGATCCACGTAAAAATGCCGTGATTTTTTAAGTTCCTCCTCTTAAATACCCTTTGAAGTAGAAATGTTGCCGTGAGGTCAGTCGATCCAGAAGTGTGCATTTAAGAAAAATGCAGTTAAAGATTCTTGCACAGGCGTTTAGCATTTTTAAATAAGCCAGTCGCCAGGGGGGGGGAGGGTTGCAGCGGAGTAGGGGACGGGGGAGTAGAAAGTTCTTTAGTATGTGGAAAGGGTACCGAAATTGATGCAAATATTCCGTTTCATAGGGAAGTGTAAAAGCCTGTGATGGCGATTCAAGGGACGTTTTCAACTAGTTATGAATTCTGTCAATTAATCTGTACACCTCTTTACAACTTTTCCACTATGTATCATTTATATGACGTAATGTATGTGAAAAGATTCATATATGAACTGCCGGTGTATATGGAAGTGATAAATGATCATCTGCTGGCCTGAAAAAAGTTCGGGGCTTCAACGGGATTCGAACCCGTGACCTCCGCGATACCGGTGCGATGCTTTACCAACAGAGCTACGAAGAGGTTAACGGCTAATATTTTGGCCTTTTACGGCTAACGGTTAATTTTTTCCCGTTACGGTTAACGTAAGTGTTAAAAATTAATTTCCGTTGTTTTAAAAAGATAAAAATTAATTTTTATAGTTGTAAGATATAGTAAACTGCTATAATAAACTACATCTTCCATTTCTATACTGCTGTGGACAAATGTACATCTACAAAATAACAATTCTAAATTACTGTGAAAGCACGGAGCAACCATTCTATACAAGTACACGTGTAACCCATGCCATAAACATAATTACTTGTGTGCGCTTTAGCGTATACGGTATATACATATTACATCCTTTAACATAGCCATCGCAACTAAGTTAAAACCAAATTGATTGCAAGGCTGGTGCTACGGCAAAAGGGCAAAATTTATTGGCCAATATTTCAACTAGCAGAGCTAGTCTTCTTCAGGGCCAGTACAATGCGAAACTAACGGCTCTAAAATTTGAATAAGGATATACATACAATGGCAGTTAATTAATGTTTAACTACATGTAGATATAATGAAATAAGATATATAACTATATACAACGCTGAAAAATGTAAAAAATACCACAATAATTACCAAAACAAAACTTAAGAAAAATGGGAATAACATGCAAATAATATAAAATAAAATAAATTGACTAGTTAACGTTCAATCCGTCGATTGATGCCATATGGTGTAAGTGTTTGACCTTTTTCTATAAAATATGCTTCTCTAGCTATTTTATTTTACTTTTATTTTTATCTGTATATGCCCTTTCAGTTTTAATTTTTGTTATTCCTGTCACGTGACTTGACAAATATGGCCGTGATTTGAAACTCTTGAAGGACTCTTCAATGGAACACGGTTGTGCAGAAAGCTTGTTTGGTTCCAGAAACCTTTCTTTGCAACAAACTTGTAGTTAAAAAGCTCGCCTTCCACCCCCTAACAGTATTGGTGGTTTTCACTGTCGCGCAATAAAAAAAAATGGAAACCATTCAACGACAGAAGCTATGAATTTCAGATATTATAGAAGATAAATAGATAAACAATTTTCCAAATCTCAGGTCTGTGCGGTGCACAGTTTGCGAGTTAGTTGCCGAAACTTTCCACGCAAATTTATAAAGCTCAGTATGGAGACGCCATATTTGTGTCCGTTCCGAGGGACACAAATATGGCCGCCGTGATGTCAGAGAAAACATCTGGAACTTAATTTTGCTATTAATAGCGACTTCTTTTGGCTATGATCTATTATACTTTTACATAAACAACACTTAGTACATTGGGAATGTTCAGTCTGCAAAAATGGAATGGAAAGGCCTTTTTTGAATCAAAACAACTTTGTCACGGCACTCAGCTTGATATCACATAACTCACATACGGCGGAGAACTCAAATATTCAAAATGCTCTGTTTTTAAAATGAAGGGCACAACCAAGCTGGAAATTTGCAAAAAGATATATTTTTAGTTTATCTTACACCTAGTGACATTGAAAGTTTAGCAGGCCTATTGAATTTTGATTTCAGACTTTTATGACGTAACATGAAAACCAAGAATAGACCTTTTTTCGTACCGAGACACACAAACGGTAAGGCACAAAAATCTTCACAAGAGATCTTGAGACTTTCACTTTCGTGGTATTTCGTGGCCTGACATTTTTTACGGTTAACAATTTTTACGGCTAACGGTTAAAATTTTCCATTTTTTACGCCTAACGGCTACGTCTTTGGCCGGTTTTACGGCTAGCGGTTAACCCCATTGAGACCCTCTATGAAGCCACACACTGGGAGCGAGGTCAATAGCCCAATTTCGATATTTCAATATGTTATTTCAATGTTCACTCTAAGACAATAGACATCACTACGAGGCTCCGGGGAATAAACCTCACAAACTCAAAAGTTTATTCGCCGGAGCCTCGTATTGAGGTCTATTGTTGAATTTTAATATATCAAAATTGAGCCATTGTGAATTCTTATTTTCCCGTGAGAAGTGAAATGACGTAATGTGTGTGGCTTCATAGCTCAGTTGGTTGAGCATCGCACCGGTATCGCAGAGTTCATGGGTTCGAATTCCGGTGAAGCCCTGAATTTTTTTCAAGCTTCTTTGACTTCTTTATTCCAATTGTTAAATTGGAAATTCACTGCGATGATCATTTATCACATTCGTGTCATTTATATATTTTAAAATTAATCTACATTTTTGGTTAGTTTTTAGGGTACATGTCACCTTAAGCTATGTAATTTTTATGAACCATATGTCATGGCCTCGGGAAAGTATTTGAATATTTGTGGTCTAGTTTTGAAGAAAAAAGAACATTTGTAATTGTTCTTCATTGTGGACCCATTGTGCGACGTCTGTTCAAACAGCTTGTCCTTTACTAAGTTTTGAGCATAGCACATATAAAATGTATTACGTCTGGAGCAACTTAAACCCTTTCGAAAATTAGAATTTTGCTAGTCTATTGTTTCTCTCTCCAGTAGACAGCAGATCACAGTAGGGCCAAAGATGATCTCCCGGGCCGCTTACAGCGCTGATGTCCCACACACAGAGCTCTTAAAAGGTCTGAAAAGTTTCTCGGCCTCTTTTGATCCTGCTAGACACATCATAATTCGGTTTTCATTGAAGTAATGTTCGATCATAAAAGGTTTATTTGACTTTTTTAGCGAGTTCAATGAGCAGAGAGTTCAATGAGTTTCTTTTCTGCAGGCAGTACGTGACTCTTTTGTCTTGTCACGCAATCTCTTATCCACCGCAAAGACTATTGTGGAAAAGCTTTATGTCAAGACAGAGCCGTCACATTGTTTATTTTTTCGAAATTAATAACTGCTGGTTAATGCTTAACACGTACCTTTGTTTGAACACCTTCACCACGCCAAACGAACGACGGATAAAAGGTTAAAAAAAGCCACGCATTGAGAGTTTTTCAGTCGTGAATTCAAAGGTCGACCACTCGCCGTTTGTTAAGGTAAGTTAGAAGTGCTAAACAAAGTACATGGTTTATTGCTATTTGTCCCGTGAGCAGTCACTGTACAGTATCAATGAGTTAGTGAGTTGAACTGAGGAAGGTGCTAAATTCGACATCACAGCGCTTACGTTAAGTGTCTTTGTAACCGGCGTTTTTTCTGTTTTAATTTTTATGCACGGTGTTCGTTACGTTGTTGCTCAGTTTTTTTCTGGTCAGTTTTGGTGTTTTCGCGTTCGATAGAGGAATATAGCGTGTTCGATAGAAACTTGCTAAAAATACAGGTTTTAAGCCTCTTGTGGTTAAAATTCAACAAAGAGGAATATTTATTTACTTACGTTGAAATTGCGCAGCTACGATAATAGAGAAAAATGTCACAATATTTCGCTTCATTGTAATAAACAGTGTTTCAGCATGTCTTTTAGCTTTTTCTTGAATGATTCTCTCGCATTTTAACTCGTTTTAAGGGCGGGTGCGATACAGATCACCCAGAATATATATGAAGAGTCACAAGAATGCGGGTTGCCGCATTGGCTTAGCATGTTTATAGCGTTTGATATGAGTATTGTGCTAATATACACAAACAAATCTGGCCGCAGGATTGCACAAAAAACGCACGTTATTACAAAACTATTATCATTCAATGAATTCGCTTTAATTTGAGACAGCTGCTGCCATAAATATTTATTGGGAGGGAGGGGAGGGGAGGCGAGGAATGTCTCTAGGCTTCTTAAAGAACCGAGATGAATTTGAAACTGTTGCAGTATTGTGGTAAAAGTTGTCGCAAACAAACTGCACATCGTTGTTATGTCAACTAATTAACCTTTTAAACGTATTTGGTAAAACAATTAGTGGTTTCCTTTTATTGTATCGGATTTTTGTGTTACTGCGCACCTAAAGCACGTACCGCTAGACAACAACTCATAGAGGAAGAGGTAGGAGGAGGGGGGGGGGGGGGGGGGGGGGGGGGGGCGCAGAGTAAAAATTTCTGATGAAGAGAGGACGAGGGGGCCATTTGATATTACAGGGACTATCGATTAAATCCCTCCAGTTTCTCCCCCCCCCCCCCCCCCCCCCCCTCCCTTTTTATTTTTATGATATTACAGGGACTATCGACCAAATCTCGCTAGTTCCACCAATTATACAGAGCCTTTTAAAATATTGATGAATTTCTCTTAACTGTTCGTTTCAAACTAATAAGTCAGCTTAAACATATATTTACTTTTCTTTTTGTTATCATAATAGACTTTGCAATACTGTAAGCTATTTTGCGTTGGCCGCGCGAAATTACGACGCCTATGACTACGTAGAGGAATGTAAGACCTTAAAGAACCGATGTTATTCTCTTTAATCTGCTTATAATCGTGTTCTTGGTCTTTTCTTCTTGTTCTATTTTTCATTAATCCACTTATCTACATAATACTCAGCATTTGTGAAATCTTTACATCGTTGGATAGAGTTTTTCAGTCACGTACCAACTTTTGGATCAAATACACTTCGTTAAATCTTTACAGAGAAACCGAAATTCTAGACACTTAGTTTTTATAAGCCCTGTTCCTGCTGAAAGGCGGGAAAACATTTAATATAAAAATAAAACAGCAGACCTCTGAAACGCCTTTTGTCAGGAGGACATCATTTCTTATTGAGTATCAAACCTTTGCTATGTTAATGCACAAAATAACATGTGGACTTGCCCACCTTGTTGGACGCTGATCTTTGATCTACCCGCCGTTATGTAAAGCCTTCGAATTAATAGTATTAGTTTCAATTAGTTGGGTTTTTAAGGATTATTTTTTGGAAGAGGCTTATCTTTTGGTGGAAACCTTGCATCTTGAATAGGTAGGTCTTCTGAACAATGGTAACTAATCACAGCCCTATGTTTGTACTTGAAAACTGTTAGAGGTGGTTTACAAAGAGCGGTTTAAGGAAAGCCTTTGAGGAAGGCCTTGTGTTTCGGGATGTGAAGTTCACTTAACTGTATTGGATTACGAGAAGACTCTCAGGTAGCCCACGATTTACACCACAGCAGGAGCGATGCACTGCAAATATTTGCTTTGCAGTAATTGAATTATCTTTTAACATCCCATCCAGCAATAAAGCCTTACGGATTTACAGCATTACATCTACCACAACATTATTCCCTTTAATAATCATCTTAAACAAAGTTTGCTATGTGATATAACGCGGCCAGATGGTGCTACATCTGTCCATTGCGTGCCTTCTTTAAGAACAGTTTTGGCGGGGTGATCCTTTTCGGCGGAATCACGGAACGACGGAATGGCACTAACATTTAGTCTGGTTTGCTTGCGGTTAGCTTTTATTTGTTGGTTAGGGCAACGTATAGTTTTGCCCTAACCAACAAATAAAAGCTAACCGCAAGCAAATTGAGGTGAAGCTAACCGCAAGCAGACTAGTGCCTGTCGTCCATTCCTCCATTTCTCCGAATAGGGTGACCCGTTTTGGCGTCCAGATGCCTTGCAGGAGTCTGTGAATCCGGATGTTGTGATTCCTTTGACTCTATTGTTGTCATTCAAAAAAGAGAAAAAAATTGGCCCAGTTTCAAAATAACACTGGCACGCATTGTTTGTTTTTTAGACAAAATTTAATACGCTGTTATCCAAGCTACTTTTAATTTTTTTTAATGCATTTTCTCTTTTTAAATCCATACTGCAGAGCGATCACTGAAACTGTGTCATGGCTGTTCGTTTTCGTTTGCCTCCTTTGATGAGGGAAGCTGCCGCTGAGTTCGCTTCCACCTTCATTTTATTGGTGAGTGGTTAAAATATCTACGTTACGTACGGCGTATCTTTGAAAAATTTCCAATTTATTTTTTAGCTTGCTTATCTTAACCTGTATTGAATTTCCTTCGGTTCCAACTTTTCTTATTTGTGTTTGGTTTATTGTTATTTTTTTGGCATTTTCTGGCTAAGAAAACTTATTTTAAGTCACTGAATCAGTCTCACTGTGGAGCTGACACAAATAAATCACAGATATATCAACATACATTTAATATAATGGTCAAACAATTGTCTCTGCTTATTCCTCAGCTTAATGACATCACCAATAAATTGATTATTGTTCAAATTTGCAAATATGGCATTTTAAAAGAAGACTTATAGCAACAACAACAAAAAAACAAGGAGTAGAATTTTAAACGAAGGGCCGAGACCGGGGTCAATTACTGAACATGGTATATTGCCTGTTTTGTAATCCCCAACCATTATTCATGTCAACTGAGGTGGAACAAGTACTGTTTTCTGGGGGTGAAACCCGGGGTTAATATTAGAGATATATCCCTGGGGTGATTCTCGGTTTCAGACGAACAGGTAATACTCCCACCTGCAGCGAAAAACGGAAGACGTAATTTAACAGCATTCAAATACAATATTGTGTTCCTTTCATTTTGCAGATCTTTGGAATAGGATCAGTGGCTCAGATGGTTCTTAGCAACTGGAAGTTTGGAACATTTTTCTCAGTCAACTTCGGCTGGGGGATTGGTGTCACTCTTGGCTGCTACTGGGCCGGAGGGATTTCAGGTTTGCAAGTCAGTTAATATTAAAAACGATTTTAATAATCGACAGCGGTTTGGAAGAAAATCGCCAATTCCACTCAGTGTAAACCGTCATCGTTGAAGAAAAAGTCAATTTTGAGAAGGTTTATGCTGCTGGTTAATCTGATAATACGCATCAGCATTCGGCTTCAGCAAATAATTGATCTGCTTGGCACTGGTAAATCACCACATTTTGCTCAACCCCGTGAATTGATAATATTTTTTTGTAGGTGCTCACATGAACCCAGCGGTGACGTTGGCTTTTGCTGTTGTCAGGAGAATTCCCTGGAGAAAAGTTCTCATATACTGGGCTGCACAAATGCTCGGAGCATTCGTGGCTTCGGCTTGTGTTTATGGAG
Source organism: Meandrina meandrites (assembly GCA_963693305.1). Taxonomy (NCBI): domain Eukaryota; kingdom Metazoa; phylum Cnidaria; class Anthozoa; order Scleractinia; family Meandrinidae; genus Meandrina; species Meandrina meandrites. Next base: position 47,121,322 of record OY855903.1, read on the forward strand.
TATACTATGGTGAGTTGCGCTCGAACAATCACTTATGAAAGGTTTCGCTTCTCTTGTGCCTCTTTTAATTTAGTTCTTAAAGTTAACGTATTCTGTTAGTACGAATAAGTACTATATCAGGCAGTTGTAAAGGTTGGACTCTGAGGCGCTTTTTTTGTTAGTAGATCTTTCGCAGGTGTAATGCTGCTTTGATAAAGTCATTCGCAGCTAAGAAGACTAAGAAGCCTCATGACTTTTTTTCCCTTCTTCTCCGTATTTACTTTATCCTGTTAATAAAACGTACTCTACACTCATGCCGGTACATTAATCAAGTGTTCAAAAAGCAAGATACAATAACATCATGCTTTTGGTCGTCTGATCGAGATACAGCGTGTCAAGCAGTATTTGTTAAGCGCGTCGATTTCTGACTGTCGATGAAAGAATTGGAAGGGAAGATTAGGTTGTACAGCGAATGAAATATTTTCCTGTAGACCAGAAATAAGTCTTTTGTCTTCATGGTTCTTTCGTTGAATGGCTTACAATGTGTAATTAAGAATTAGACACTGGTTAAAAGGCTAACAATTAATTGTAATTCCTGCAGTCCCGTGTAGCGCTGTTTACATTTGTTGTTTGTGTCCTCATAGACGCCTTAAATGCATTTGATGGAGGTGTTCGTCAGATACTAGGTACAAATGGCACCGCAGGGATCTGGGCTACATATCCTCAGCCGTTTTTGTCAATCTGGAATGGCCTTGTAGACCAGGTACATTGTTAGCTAGAAATGTTTACAGAGATTCATAATTAATTTTAAAAAAATATGGAGGCTTCATATTCCCTGGAAGACACCCACGCACTTATCGATTTTCGGAGTTTTAGCTCTATCTGTTGCGAGAGAAGCGTCTGACATCACAGGGCGCTTACACAAATGGAGCGACTGTTGATGTTTCAAAATTATAAAGGGATGTATGGGAACACCGAAACGTTCCTATTAGCCAGAACTTTAGCGAGTAATATTCACATTTATGTTGAAAATAAGCGCAAAGGTACCTCAATCGTTGTACTTTGTCGAACATGTAGCTCAAAATAGTGAATTTTAGCGATTTAATGGGTCTTAGCGATGCTGTCTACTGTACTAAAATTCGTCTTGTGTGGGCTCCCCGTACTGACATTTAGATCGATGACGTAGCGCTATAAAGAACCGTGCTCTTCTCTGACTGGCTGGTTGTTGGTTAGGCCTGTTCCACTTACAAATCACAAACGCGGATCTTTGTGTCCTGCGTTAACAATATGGACATTTTGACTAGAATATCAGAATTTCCTTTCACTGCTCTAGGGTACATTTAATTGAAAAAACATAAATTATTTTTCTTTATAAGGTGCTTGGTACGGCTCTTCTGGTGGGCTGTGTCTTCGCCATCATTGACAAAAATAACAATGCTCCGGACCAGGGTGCAGCGCCGGTTTTGATTGGCCTGGTGGTGTTTGTCATTGGCGCCACGTTTGGATTCAACTGCGGCTATGCTATAAACCCTGCCAGGGATCTGGGACCAAGAATATTTACTGCCATAGCAGGATGGGGCTCCGGGGTGTTCACGTGAGTATAAAATATGTATTTACTAAATCTGTGAGCTTTGGCCTTAAAGGGGCTCTGTCGCGAATATTTACAGATTTTTGAACGGCTAAAATATATATTTGTGTCGTAGGAAACCTAAAAATAATGCTATATTAGAGCACTAAAACTGCTAACAAGGGTCTTGGTTTTCGACTGCGGATGGCTAGGATGGAAATGAATTACAACTTGAAAAATTAAGGCTAAACTTTTCAAGTTGTTTCAGTGTGCTTCCAAACTTGATATTGATAGTAGTTTGACTTCTCTCCACAAACTAAGGTCTTTCTTAAGATAGTCAAAGATAATATTTTTCATGGGTTAAGTTGCCACCATTAAGTTCAGAATATTCTAGACGAAAAGTCCACAAAATCCCCATGAGGTAGAAGAAACCGCAAAGAAAGAACGAATGTACTCATTCATTCCTTATGCTTGTGTGTTGTGATTCTGCCCATTGAGAAAAGTCCACCTCAGTTGTCAACAGATATTTTCACTGGTTTTGGCAATATTTTAAACTGATTTTAACTTTTATTTTGTTTTTGGTCAATCGCCTACGCTAGTGTCTACCGAAACGTTTCCTTTCAATTGAATTAAGTCTTTCGGGTTTCTGTAGCATAAAGCGACAAGGAGTGTTTGTGAGCTCCCTTGAGGGGGACGGATTCCATGTCTCCCGCAACCTTTTTCCCGCCGAATACTAACGATGGCTCACTTGAACTTCACAGCGAGGCAAACTATTGGTCCTGGGTACCAGTAGTGGGCTGCCTGTTGGGCGGAGTCCTGGGCGCTTTGTCGTACATTGGTCTTATTGAGATGCATCACGTTTCAGACAACGACGGAGAAACTGGGTTCGATCTCCAGAGCGTTGTTACGAACACGCCGGAATATCCCAAGACGCAAGGAAACGGTCTAGGAATGGGTAACATGGCTTTCACCGAGGACGGAATGGGGATCGCTATGAACGTAATCAAGAAGACGTCCCAACTGTAATCATATCGAACCCTTACAATGATTTTTTCAACGTGGCTACATTACAACGAAAAGCAAAGCATACGACCAGAAGCGCATCTGATAAGACTCAAATCTACCTTTCGCTATAAACAAAAAAATCCATTGAGATGATGAAATGTAAAGAAGCTGAGGGCAAAGATGATTCATAAAATGCCAATACCTTGAATGAATCTGTATTTTTTTTTTTCTGTAAAAATATATCATTGCTTCTAGTGTTGGAAGTGATTCACGCCTGTATAAAAATGCGAAAAAATTAAAAACGTCCATAGATACTTGTGCAAAGCAGATCTGAAATCATAAAGCCAGTAAAATGTTTTTGTTTTGTAGCTTTTTGTATTTGTTATTAAGCTTTCACAGTAACTTCAGATAACTCAGTGTAATAAGAGGTTCCTGGACTCGAGAGAGTGGGGAAATTTTTATTTCGTTGCCAGGGTCCTCTCGGGACAAGGTGGAGCCAACATGCGACAGGAACGCTGTTTCTGTTACCATAGTGATATGTTCGCTTGTGAAATGTTGCTGGCTAGGGTATCTCAGCTAGCTGGAACAGTACATCCAGCGTATGTAATTCATAACAAGCTACAGAGCCTTTGAATTCTTTTATAAAAATTTCGGAATTGGATGGCTTTCTGTTTTTATTATTCCCAGGTTATTCAGGTATGTTTGATAAAGTTAAATCCATAAACCGGCTAAATGATGAAGCACAAAAAAACACTGCCATTCACGCAAAATGTTGTACGATGATGCAACAGCGGACGACTAAAGCAGGTTCGTCCAACACAATGTTGGACGAAAATATTTCATCCGCTTTTAGCTGGGGCTGTTGGGATCCTCTTTTAACTAGGAAAACAACAGCAAGAAGATAAAACAAACATTGAACTAAATATTTAATACAATTTACAGTAAGTTACACTTGCATCGGTTTGGCAATATAACAAACACCATGCTTGTTACAATAACTATCTATGCTTTTTTATGATCTTACTATACGCGTCTAGTAAAGAGCGTCGCTGTATATTGTAGGATTCCTATAGGACTCTTTTTAGGACACTCGAGCCAATTGGATGAGTCAAAATACAAATTGATTTATTATCTAACGATATCTTTCCTCAAAAACCTAACCCTTAACTCTACCGGTGAAGAACTTGTTCTGACATTTTTCCCGTTGAAATACAAGTTTAAAGAGTTTCGCTGCCATTGTTTTGACTTTATCTTCACAAGACAATACACAAAACAAGTGAAATATTATTACATCTAGTTAAGACTTTAACTTTTCCAGACCAAGCAGAAATAAAGGGAATCGCTCTCATTTATATGGCTATGAATAAAGGAAACAAACATATTTTGAAAATGCAGATTAAAGCATTGAGAAAAAAGAGCGTTCTTTGAAATGGCGCATCAACAACAAAAAGCGTTGCTGATGTAGCGTTCTTTGTAACGACTTGAATAAGAGATATCTTTCCCTTTGTCTACAGCGAATTGCATTTGATCATACGCTCCCTTATTTTAACTGTGAAACTATAAAAGAAAAGTGTGCGTCCTTTGCAAACCGCACATGAATCTTCTCAATCATAAAAATAGGTGGTGCTGTGTACAGAAGTTATTTCAATATGACCATTCGGTTTCTTTTTCACTGTTAACCGGCCAAAGTCAACACTTGTGATTGACAGAATTACAAGTCAGGTCGTAGTGAGGTCTACTGATTACATCCCGTTTAATGTACAATGTGATACGTATATATATTTTCCTTTTGGTTACATACTCCATTTTTAATCTTCACGTGGTTTGACGCGGTGTTTTTACATCATCCAGTAGTTACTATACACTATACCTTAGCTTTATGTTACTATGAGAATATATACGCTATATAAGGTATTGGTGAGTCTCCGGTGACTATTAGCCTTCATGACATCTCTTCCCCTATTCAGGGCAACCACTTTGTCTTTATTGACTTGTTATGATACTCTCGAGTTCCACAGTAGACGGCTTCGGGTCTTCCGGAGGGTGGTGCATCTCGATAAGACCGATGTACGCAAAGGCCCCGAGAATTCCACCCAAGAAACAACCAAATATTGGCACCCACGACCAATTGTTTCCCGCGCTGTTAAAAAAAGAAGAATGTACCATTAAGGTTACTCTGCTACAGACTCTCGCTGAAACTGTAGGAAACTAGTAAGAAGTACACAACAAAGAAAACTTTCAAGAGCACAACACGAGATCATGGATCCTTGTATCGGACCCATTGTAGGAGATCTTCACGAATCCCTCCCTTCCGACCGTAAGGGACTCAGGATTATTCCTACTTTCTCCGGAAGGGATGCTTGTCCCAGCATTTTGCCAGTTCCTTGAAGATCGCTGGTACCCATTTCTCCCTCCCCCCCCCCCAGGCATTGTACAGTCCTTGGTTTGTGGGACACACTGTGTACTAAGTGTCCTGTCCAAGAACACTGCCAGAGTCGGAGTCGAACTCGCTAACGTGACTTTAAGGCCTCGTGTTTATCCAAATAATTACTTGTCAATCAACATTCTACATTTTTCTCGTTTTTTCTCATCCTGGTTGTTCCACTGACTGAGCATAAGTTCGAAGTTTGCACTCACCTAAACACGCCCCCGCCCCATCCAGCCATTGCAGTAAAAATTCTTGGTCCCAGATCTCTGGCAGGGTTTATGGCGTAACCGCAGTTGAACCCAAAAGTGGCGCCAATGGCAAACACGACAAGACCAATCATGACCGGTACCACACCCTTGTCAGGAGTATTGTTGCTCTTGTCAGTAATGGCGAAGACGCAGCCAACCAGCAGAGCCGTGCCAAACACCTACAAAGTGCACACATGTATTACACATGCATTTTGCAATGGTTCCTTATGACGGATTTTTAATGTCGGTTTTCTGTCTGTCTGTCTGTCTGTCTGTCTGTCTATTTCTGGCTGCCTGAATGTCTGCACGTCTATCTTCTTGTCTATCTGCCTGCTTAACTTTCTGCCTGGCTGCCTGACTTCGAACTGCCCGTCGGTCGGCCGGTCTACATGTCGGCCTATCTTCCTATCTGCCGGTCTGTCTGTCTGGCTGTCACTCAGTTGACAATGTGAAAAGCCTTAGTTTACCTGATCACCGAATCCATTCCCAATTGACAAGAAGGACTTTGGATACGTAGCCCAGATCCCTGCCGTGCCTTTTGTACCCAGTATCTGACGGACGCCTCCATCAAATTCATTTAAGGCGTCTATAAGGATACCAGTGACAAATATCAACTCGGTGGTTACGTCATGTCAAAATCCCGTGACACTTTCATTCCAAGCGGTGATATGGTCGTGACTTTCTCGCAACAAATTTAAGGAGCCAATAAAGCGATAAAGCTAGTTATAATTACCACGAACTTTGTGACTTTTTTTCACATTGTGGCCTGAACTACCAAGAAACATTCATAGAGGGGATGATAGAAAAGAGAACGAATTTCAATCTTTGGACAAGGTCAATTGATAAGAACGTTGATGGTAGTTTATTGGGAGTGGCACTGAGTTTAAATTTCCTTCTTCTTCTTTCTTCTCTCCCAGCAGTTGACAAGAGCAACCCCCTCCCCCCTTCCCCCGTCCGCTCGACTACATGTTTAGGTTAGTATTCTGTTTTAACACTCACAAAGTTAAAAAAAAAAACATCACTCTGCTTCGCTCCAGAGGCCGCTTCCAACGAAAGAACACAAAAGTGTCCATTAAATCTGCAGTAAAAACTGCCCATTCATTATAAATGATCTGAGACAATATATATATATCTTACTTCTAGATCTGTACAACGTACCATAGTAAACTCCATAAACACAAGCCGAAGCCACGAATGCTCCAAGCATTTGTGCTGCCCAGTATACGGGAACTTTAATCCAGGGAAGTCTTTTGACGACAGCAAAGGCCAACGTCACCGCGGGGTTCATGTGAGCGCCTGCAAAGCATGATATTTAGAAATGGAATTGTTCCCATAACGGCCACCAGGTATAGAGATTAACAGATACGTGAGCCTAACTTCGGAAAAGGTGCCTTATTACCGGAAAAAGATCAGAAGTTTATAAATTGGGCAGGATTGTTCAAGCCGGATAATGCAAGGAAGTGATTAATGTCTTCTTCAAGACTTAGCTACATGTTTTACAAGTTATCACTAAGTAGTAAGTTCCGCCGTGATATATTTTTGTCGGTTCTAAGTTTCTTTCTTGGACTAATCTTGATAAATAACGATTAAAATTAGCACACAAAATAACAAGATGTTAATCTCGGATTAATTTTAATCAGCTTGCCTTCCAAGCCACCGTGTTCGTGAGTTCCATCATGTACTATCATACAGCTTCAGAGCATAGGTCACGAAGGAATTTTGAAAATTCATGATGATATTTTTGGCTCTTTGTTAATCTGACATTTGCTGTTCATTTCCAAAAGTAATATCATGCGATATTTGCTAGTAATAGGATTCCGCATCATGCAATTTTGTAAGGATTCCGCCACTGGATCAATAAACGGGCCTGATATTTTTGTTATTAACTGCCAGAAGTTCCTGATAGAATAGTTATTGCCTGTAATCGTCAATTGAAAAGAAACTTAGAATTTTGAAATCTTAACGATTTCTTTTCTTTTAACTTACCTGAAATCCCTCCGGCCCAGTAACACCCGAGTGTCACACCAATCCCCCAGCCGAAGTTGACTGAAAAGAACGTTCCAAACTTCCAGTCACTGAGGACCATCTGAGCCACCGACCCCACTCCAAATGTCTACAACATAAAAATAATAAAAACACATCTCTATGCTGCAAGAATCATATGTACTTATCTACGCTTCCTAGGCTAATCCAAAGAAACCTCTGAGCGCTTGTCGTTATTTCGGCTTGCGTTCTGCGTACTAAGCAGCAGAAGTTGGTACTTTTTTCCCTCCCTGCCTTTGGTTAATGCTGTTTTTACTCACCAGTAAAATGAAGGTGGAAGCGAACTCAGCCGCAGCTTCTCTCATCAAGGGAGGCAAGCGAAAACGAAAACGAACAGCCATGACGCAGTTTCAGCGATTGCACTGCAGCATGAAAGTACAAACATAAACAAAATGTGTTATCTTTTAAGTGGTGGAGCACCAATGCTGATTGGCTAATACGCTGACAGTATGGAGAAAGTGGCAAAAAATGCATTTCAGCCACGCCCAGGAAACGATAAATTCCCACTTTCCCCTTTTCTCTCTCTTTCCCCCTAAAGGATAAACGGTAGCAATTCAAGTGAAACGTGAAACGAAAAGCTCTTATTTTCAAGTTATCTCAATTGATAAAGAATGTCCCTCTCTTAGCCACCCTCATTTTAAAGTGGAGTTCTGCCACTCATGGAGTAATGCACTACAAAGTAGAATTTTTATTGATTTTTATTGTTATTGCTATATGTAATCGGCCTTGTAGTCTTCAACTGGCGATATTTATTGCCCGGAAATATTGATTGATTGAAGACAGACCATGTCTTTTAAACGTGACTGATGCCAAAAAAAATTGATATTCGTCAGTAAAGCCTGGTTCACACTAGCGACATAACGACATAATGACATGGACATAACGACATAAAGAAAAGTTCAGTTCTTTCCTTATGTCGTTATGCTTATGTCATTATGTTCCTACTATGTCGTTATGTTATGTTCTTAACACTGGTGACATAAAACAGCAACATGAAGTGTTTTTCGCATTTGCGTGACCTTGCCGTTATGTCGTTATGTCGCTAGTGTGAACCAGGCTTAACGGATACTTCGAATTCAAATAAACCTCGCTCGGACACTGAATGCTAAATCACGACGCCAAATCAAGAAGCTTAAATGACTTAAATATCAGATTACATTTGGCCACTCACTACTGCCGACAAATTTTAAATATGTAACCGAACCGAGAGTCACTGCAACTAACTCGTATGAAACTACGTCTCACTGAAGCTCATATATGAAGTTCGCATCATTCAAACGAGAAGTCGAAGAGAGTCAAGGAAGTGAGAGTTACGAAACTAACTCTATTCGACTTTAATGAATGTATATAGTTCCGAAAGTCTAACAGCAATAAACGAAAGAAGAAAAAATAACACGTTCCGAAACTGAAGCGATCTCACACCTAACTTGACTTGTTGTATAGGTACAACAAAATATAGCAAACTAGCCTGATTTGATATTTGTTTTTAGATGACCATTTTTCCCAGGACAATTATATAGAAGATGCTACACGGTGGCGAGAAGATATGAATTTTATGCTCGAGTGGCAAAAACAATATCTCACGAGTGAGCGCAGCGAACGAGTAAGATATTACTTTTGCCACGAGAACATAAAATTTATATCTTTGAGCCAACGTGTAATGTTCTGTTTATTATATAGACAAAAACTACAGAAGTGTAGTACTTTGAAAGAAACAGTCCTTGAAATGTTTTAGGTCATGAAGTTTCCTTCTTCATATTTGTATTTTCCTGCTCCTTAGTGAATGATTTTATGTCGGTCGTCAGTGAACTTAGCTTCTCTATCGTTCGTCATCTTTTTATCGTTAATTCCGTGCAATGGCGCGAAATGACGTCATCGATATCCTTACAAGTGAAGGTATGGAAAATACGCCACTACGGTCCCGGATGTAATTTCGTATGAATTTTATCAGTGGTCTGTTTTCCAGTTAACACTCGCGTCTATATAACAAATTGTTATATATTCTCTTCATTCCTATTCTCTCTAATCTTTTTGTTATCGCTTAACATAAAACAAAGACCGTTTCCTTTGCCAAGTTTTATCAAAAACGTTTTTGTTTCATTAGGACCCATTAGATGTGTCGGCCAAAGTTACTAGAAATATAGCGACCCGCGAAAGTTATGTTCAAGAGACGGATTGCGAACAACCAGTTTTAACAATTTGGGCTAAACCTACGGAACATCCAGCGGTGACAATTTAGAAGGAATACCTTCGATTTTCATACATCGCTAGTACTCTGAGTACTGTTGCTTGTATGTTACGCTAGAATTAAGTACAGCCTTAAATGTCGAGCTGTTAGGGAAAGAAAAAGCGAACACATTCATGAGGGTGATATGCTTCGTGCCGCGATCAGCATCGTAATAATATCGTTGGCCGAACATTCACCCGATAATAAGCACTGGTGCCTCTTTCATAATCGTCATAATCCTGGAGCAGAAAAAAATCGATTCGTGCCGCCAAAATGAAGCCGCATAATTACCCAAAGATTAAATGTCACACGAGCGAAAAAAATTACATGGAAATCAGTTGGAGTCGTCAAACGCTGGAAATAAGCCAAGGACCTCATTGTCACGCACTGAGGTAAAAATATGTGTAATGTACAAGAAGTAAGTGAGTCACAAAATCGGCAACATCATGTGAGTTTGAAAACATTGCTAAAGGTATTCGTGGACATTTCGCAAAATTCAGTGCAATGTCATGTTGTTTTGTTTCGCAGGTATTGTAAGCCATAAGCGTATTACTACAAACATTTTTTATTCGACAAGGAATGTGGCCGACTAGACCAGATCAATTGCACTTTTTAACACCAGGTGAAGTAAAGGTGAAGTCTAGTGTAAAAACTATTCGCGGCTGATATCTCAGGGATACGGTATATTCTTTGCTGTCCGAGATCGGTGCATGTAGCACACATTGAAATCGCTGTCGCGACTAACATTTGCTTGCTTCAGGCTCACTGACTTGACCTCTGGGCTTCTTGATACCTCCATTTCAACGTATTTTTAATTTGCGTTTTTGCAGTTTTCTGATGAAAATAAAAACATTTTGCTCCAGTTTGGTCGCTCACGAAAAGTTACAAACAACATACTGGTTTAGATCTTACCTTCAGTGCGTCTGCACGCTGTTCTGATAAGCAACTCAAAGCGCAAAATTTCCTTTCCAAGTTTACGGGCGTTCAAGCCAGCTCAGTCGGATGATAATGAATGTTTGCTTTGGGTTTACCGGTTTTATGACAGCTTTGTCATGACATCAGATAAGATAGGTATGAAAAAGTAAAGATTGCAAAGTGGACCCGCAACTTAAATACTGGCCTGGACTATTGGACTATCGGTCGACCGGACTTTTAGTCCTCAATTTTCAGGCCCTTCTCATGAGATGGCCTTTTTCAGTGCTAGGAATGTCAACGCTGAAAAGGCAAAAATGTCGAGAACATGCTAACAATGTATTCAAAACTGAAATGTGTATTTCATTCTGTTGTGGCAATATAAACAGATCATGATACATGTACAGGAATGAACCAACCTTTGTTCGAATGCTGCTTAAACATGCACGTTTCAGAGTGATTTACTGCAAAGCTCAAAATTGAAAAACAAAAACATTTCCAATCTCAAGTTGTCTAAACGATAAAGCTTTAAACCACAGACTCAGTGAAAATAAACGTTCTTATGTATAAAGAGGGGGACATTGGGATTTGCGGTATTGCGGTATTGGCCAATTTTTCATGAAATATTTCGGTAATTTTAATCTTGAATTGCGGTATTGCAGTATTCTCCAAACCTTTGGGATGCGTTTTCTTTGCGTATTGGTCGACAATAGTCGGTACAAAAACGTATCCCTCACTTTTTCCCCGACCATTTCTGGTCGTTTCGGAAGCAACTTGAAACAGCCTTATTTTGTCGTACATTTTAATCTACCGTTTGACTGTCTTAACAACCAGTTTGAAGCCGTGTAATTGTTTCCACGGTCCCACCGCTCGTTTTTGCCTGTATTTTTGCCCTCGCGTCAACGAATCCGCCAGCTATAAAGGCTTACTATGAAATTGCGGTATTTTCCAATTTTTTTTTTTTTTTGCGGTATTGCGATATTTGCCGAATTTTTTTGCGGTAATGAGGTGTTCAGCAACCCCCAATGCCTCCCCCCCTCTTATAAAGACTATAAAAAGGTATAAAAGTTTACCTTGTTTGAACAAGAAATGCTTTAAACTGGAATGTGTGTGGTTAAGCACTGAAGGAAGCCACTGCCGTTATTTTTTGCATCAGCTAAAAGGCTGTTTACTTTTGTCGGTTAATGCGGGACCGAACGCCGTGTAATAAAATCAACTTATAAAATTCATCATGTTTCATGCTGTGGTGCAGAAAAAAAACCTTTTGATTTCAACAGATCCAGTTACGGCTAAACTAACCTCGATTAATGTGATGGATTCCAAAACGCAAAATCTCTTAAATTGTACAGGGCTCAGTTATACCCTTAAAAGATCCAGTGAGCAGAGCTTGAAGCAAAATAAGACAGAACGGCAAATAACGTGCATACAGAGCCACCATGCAGACGAGTTAACGTGCACGATAATTAAACGGCGGGGAAATCTTAGAACCCGATGGGACGTCAGGTTGAGAACGCTTATCAACCCTCCTTTGTTACTGAAGGGTAGATAAGTTACCGTATGAGAAGGATATGTAGTGATATTTGTGATCATTATCACATCAAGCACTGCTGTCGTAAGTCCATGATATGCCGTAATGTTTTTTTATGTGCATTTGTGAAAAAAAAGCAAAAAACAACAACAACAGTCCGATCTCAACGCCGACAGCCTTTGTCTTTGTCTGAATAAGCATTTAGCTGTAACTATTAGTTTTCATGATCACCGTGAGACAATAGGTAACCAGACTACAATAAATGGATCATTCTAGCCAATTCGCGAATATTTGCAGTTGTTCATTTTTTGACAGCCTTCTAGGGATTTTAAAAATTCAAGATTTTGATTCAAAAAGTAAACAAACCCACAATCATAAGCGAACAAACAGTTGACCACAAAAATGATCTTACTTCAAATAATCTTGAATTGGTATTCTTTGAAAATCTCTTATTATTGTCTCGAACAATAGCGTGACCCTGGCTTGGAGTGTCAACACCAGGGACCTGTGAAGTGGGCGTAATGGGGGATGGGAAGACGAAGCAAAATATAAATGGTGGGAATATGAAAAGATGGGAGGACATGACATAGATTACCTTATTTACTGACAGGTTGTCAACTGTCTTGAAAACCGGTAGATATCCAGTAGATATTAAAGTGATCGTAAGTACGCAAATAAGTCATGATATTCCACATAATTCATCACCTCAAGTACTTCTGTTGCTGATGGAAGTAATCATTATCAATCTCGATAATTTAACAAGTTGACGACTGACATACCTTGTAGACCTTCGACTGGTTCAACTTGCTCTGCTTCAGTTTTTGGCCTCCGTTTGACAATGTTTAACTAGCTATTTATTTTAAAAGAAAGATAATAGGCACCTAGCCTCCGGCTCGTACTACAATAATTGGATTATTGTAGCTTTTTCCAAGTATTTCTCGAGCTGAAAATTGTTTGAACGTTTTGTTAGGATTAAGTTGAGTATTTGGCGCAAAGAGAAAAAAAGATCTAACAACCAAACAGCCACAACATAAGACTTCAAGTCTACAAAGCTACATGTATGGATTGGTATAAAGTCAAAGCAATCTTCTTTCTCGAACAATAGCGTGACCAATGTCAAAGGCCGCGATCTAATCCGGGGTGGGGGGAGGGGGGGGGGGGGGGACGTAACCCAACTGCCAACTGAAAGAGTACCCTGCCTTGCATCCCATCACGATTTTCCCATCTTTCACTTCACGCAAAATTTGCTACTCAGAGTCAACCACAGGCGTCTGGAAATAGATCTCAGAGTGTTACAAAGACTGTTTTTTCCTTAGTCACCGTTTTGCCTTCGTTTGACCTGTCAGCTTAGCTTTAGATGGCTATCATTTTTCAACAAGAATCGCTAGGCATGCCTACGAAAAGCTTTTCCTGCCGTCTCCATTCTACGCCACACGCAAAGCATGAGTCTCACTTCTAATCTACTTGAAGTCTTATACTTGAGAAATATATACTACCTTTAGCTATTTTTGTCTCTTTGCAAGGCGTGATCGGTTTGGAGAACGGAACGCCAGGCGCACGGAGAAATGACTAAAGGGTAATAAAAAGAAGTTTTCAAGGGCTAGTTTAGAAAAGTGACCTCTGGTTTTATGACTCCAATCCATTTCCTTACATCGTTTGCTGTACGTAGTTTATCTAAGAGGTAGGCACTGAGTATTTTGTCCTTCGTTTGACCTGACAATATAGTTATAGACTGTTATTAGTTTCACCGAGGCATCAATATGGACCCCATACGGATATAATTGGATTACTTAGCCCTGATTTTAGCTGTTTTCAAAATATTTCTAGCTGGGTGAAAATGCTGGCTGTGGATTAGGCTCTAGTATTTGGCATTGCAGGAGAAACGAAACAAATAAACAGAACACTTCAACAACTTAATCACAAAGAAGAAGCCTTTAAGAAGGCCAAAGTCATGTAACTGACTTCGAGCGGTCGCCATACATGGGAAGAGACCACTCGTAGTGCTCTGGAAAAAACTGTAGCGTGACTTTGACTCAAGACTTAAAATGTCAGCCCCACACGCAAATGGATGATCCAATTGGATACCATAAGGGTAAACGAAGATAAGTAAGGCTGATTAAACAGTATGGGAATATATTTTCCAATATTTCGGAAGGCACGTTTATTATTTAGTTAAAGCTGAAGCTTCTACAGTGAGGGGATCCAGTATTTCTATTTCGCCACGGAGGTCCTTGCAAATTTAAGTTCGTTTTCAGCGGAAGGGTAGAATTAAACGAAATGAAAAAAAAAAAAAAAAATGTTTTACTCGACTCAGGTAACGAACTAATTACATCAGAACTGCCATGGTTTGGAAATTAAATGTTTTTGTTTGTTTGTTTGTTTGTTTGTTTTTTTGGCAGAGGTATCAAGCAAAATCTTGAATAAGTGAAAAGAAAAATAAGTAGACCTGAGGCACGGGGATATTGGTCTGTCGAACCATAAATTAAATTTTTGTATGCAAATTTTATTTTTGAGTTGCACTGTAGCAGAAAGCCAGCCGGTTTTTACTAGCTCCCCACGAGATAGAATACTTCCCAGTGGATATTCGTTCCCCTGGAAATCCATCTTAATTGGCATGAAACTTGATACTTGATAGGATGACGTTTAACTGCATGACATATCATTTCACCAAGGTTTTGTAACTGAGAGCAAAATATATGAACTTCTATACACTATTACACGTCTTTCCCAGGCGCTGCTGAGCTATTATTCTCACAAAATTGTAGCATATTTTGTTTCAGACCGCAACACTAAGGAAAACATCGCCCCCTCGCTATACTCGAGGCATATTAGTCGTGCATTGATCTAAGGTTAACAGACATGGAACAGTCAGCTAGCAGATGAAGAAACAGTAACTTAAATTCAAAAATTAATGACCGCTGTTCCGTACTCAACAAATCAAGGATATAATACTTAGACCACTTACCTGCGATGCACGATTGTGTAAGACAGTTGTCAATTCTCAATTCGAACAGATGGTGATTTACCGGCTTTTACTTGGGGTAGAAGAGCACAGAACGCGTCATCAGAATGGAATGAGTCAAAAGCAAAATTAGTCATAATTTAGGCAGAGCAGAGATAATGTATGTAAAATAAGTAAATAATTTGGTAACGGACCTCACTCATTCCCTATCTGGAAGCGCGGAAATGTGGAAATCTGGCAATGAACACTTAAAACTCAATATGAAACAACCGTCTATCTCTGGAAGCGTGGAAATGTGGAAATGTGGAAATCTGGCAATGAATACTTAATACTTAATATGAAACAACCGTCTATCTATGGAAGCGTGGAAATGTGGAAATGTGGAAATCTGGCAATGAATACTTAATACTTAATATGAAACAACCGCCTATCTCTGGAAGCGTGGAAATGTGGAAATGTGGAAATCTGGCAATGAACACTTAATACTTAATATGAAACAACCGTCTATCTCTGGAAGCGTGGAAGTGTGGAAATGTGGAAATCTGGCAATGAATACTTAATACTTAATATGAAACACCGCCTATCTCTGGAAGCGTGGAAATGTGGAAATGTGGAAATCTGGCAATGAACACTTAATACTTAATATGAAACAAGCGTCTATCTCTGGAAGCGTGGAAATGTGGAAATGTGGAAATCTGGCAATGAATACTTAATAAACAACCGTCTATCTCTGGAAGCGTGGAAATGTGGAAATGTGGAAATCTGGCAATGAACACTTAATACTTAATATGAAACAACCGTCTATCTCTGGAAGCGTGGAAATGTGGAAATGTGGAAATCTGGCAATGAATACTTAATACTTAATATGAAACACCGCCTATCTCTGGAAGCGTGGAAATGTGGAAATGTGGAAATCTGGCAATGAACACTTAATACTTAATATGAAACAACCGTCTATCTCTGGAAGCGTGGAAATGTGGAAATGTGGAAATCTGGCAATGAACACTTAATACTTAATATGAAACAACCGTCTATCTCTGGAAACGTGGAAATGTGGAAATCTGGCAATGAATACTTAATACCAGAAGTCCATAACTAGAAGTCTACATCTCTGGTAATAGGCTTTGAGATATGTCTTTCGCGTGTACCTCGCGCTCCTCGCGTGTAGGCTATTTTTAGAACAGCTTTGCCGCGAACAAGTAGCCAATCACATTGAAGTATTTTTTAATTCGCGCCTTTGATTGGTTGAACAAATTTTTGAAGAAAAGCAGAACTGCAGAGGACGAGTGAACTCGAGCGAACGGCATTACGAAATTTCTGTTTGTTGGTCATCGTAATTTCCGTTTTGTGAGGATTAAATCGTCCGGACAAGAATCATCAGGCCATCTTTCATCGATGACGATAGCATCGAAGTTGTAAAAATTCGGAGCATCCAAATAAGCGAGAGGACCTCAGTGTTTTGGAGTCAGAATACGAAATGGCAGCGGGCAAGGTAGACTAATTCCGAGTCAAATTCAAAATGCGAAGACACTAAAGATTAATGGTACTCTCAAGATGAAGACAGGCATTAAGAGAGCAAGTGCATTTTGGCACAGGTTCGTTGCTATTTTGAAAAACAAAACCGTGGTCCCTGAAGCGCTCAACATCGAGCGCGGAATGAACAGAATGAAGTTTGATTCGTTTGAGAACAACATTCAGAGAAAACGACAAGTTTGGCGAGTTTCGCATGTTTTTGGAATTATAAGGACGGCATGAAAACAAAAGACTGACTAAGGTAATGTACTTGTTTTAATATGAATAGAAATACGAGTTTAATTCATCGAACAATGATGATTTCATTCACATCCGTCAAAAGTTTAATTCAAGTTGTGCTTCTCGGGCACTTCGCAGTGTGCAGCTATTGTGTTGTGTATGTTGTTCAGTATTTTAACACGAGGATATGCTGTACAAAATAAAGACACTAGGTAGTGTTCATTGCCAGATTTCCAGATTTCCACATTTCCACGCTTCCAGAGATAGACGGTTGTTTCATATTAAGTATTAAGTGTTCATTGCCAGATTTCCACATTTCCACATTTCCACGCTTCCAGAGATAGACGCTTGTTTCATATTAAGTATTAAGTATTCATTGCCAGATTTCCACATTTCCACGCTTCCAGAGATAGACGGTTGTTTCATATTAAGTATTAAGTGTTCATTGCCAGATTTCCACATTTCCACATTTCCACGCTTCCAGAGATAGACGGTTGTTTCATATTAAGTATTAAGTGTTCATTGCCAGATTTCCACATTTCCACATTTCCACGCTTCCAGAGATAGACGGTTGTTTCATATTAAGTATTAAGGTTTCATTGCCAGATTTCCACATTTCCACATTTCCACGCTTCCAGAGATAGACGGTTGTTTCATATTAAGTATTAAGTGTTCATTGCCAGATTTCCACATTTCCACATTTCCACGCTTCCAGAGATAGACGGTTGTTTCATATTAAGTATTAAGGTTTCATTGCCAGATTTCCACATTTCCACATTTCCACGCTTCCAGAGATAGACGGTTGTTTCATATTAAGTATTAAGTGTTCATTGCCAGATTTCCACATTTCCACATTTCCACGCTTCCAGAGATAGACGGTTGTTTCATATTAAGTATTAAGTGTTCATTGCCAGATTTCCACATTTCCACATTTCCACGCTTCCAGAGATAGACGGTTGTTTCATATTAAGTATTAAGTGTTCATTGCCAGATTTCCAGATTTCCACATTTCCACGCTTCCAGAGATAGACGGTTGTTTCATATTAAGCATTAAGTATTCATTGCCAGATTTCCAGATTTCCGCTCTTCCAGAGATAGACGGTTGTTTCATATTAAGCATTAAGTATTCATTGCCAGATTTCCACATTTCCGCGCTTCCAGATAGGGAATGAGTGAGGTCCGTTACCAAATTATTTACTTATTTTACATACATTATCTCTGCTCTGCCTAAATTATGACTAATTTTGCTTTTGACTCATTCCATTCTGATGACGCGTTCTGTGCTCTTCTACCCCAAGTAAAAGCCGATTTACCTTGTCTTCGAACTACTTGTCTTGATTAAACATCTTTTGTCCTTCGTGTGACCTGGCGTTTTTGGCTATTAATTTTCAGGGTAAAACAATAGAAGCCCAGACTACAATAAATTGATTTTTTTAAAGCTCTGTCAAATGTTTGTAATTGTCCACATTTCGAGTTTTTTCTTTCTGTTTGTTTGTTTTAAAAACATGGATCGGGCTTGGTTTTGATAAAAGCAAGATAAACAAACGCTTATACACGGTTATAAGCCCTCTCCCCTGCCCGGATACAAGCCCCACCGTTTTATAAGCCCACCAAAAACCCCTTACGAAGTTATATAAGCCCAGAGCTTATAAGTAGCCTGGGCCGCAGATGAAAATGTCAAAAATTACGTCTGTTTACGGTATTCGAAATATGTCACTGAAGTCCGTTGTTAGAACTCTGTGACAAATTTAACGTGTCGTTGCCTCCGATTGCAACGTCACGCTGTTGTCACGTTATTATCGGAGACAAAGACACGTTTGTCACAGAGTTCCCAGGCTCTCGATATTCGAGAAGAAGGACGCGAGAGGTCCGCGTGCGCTTATACTCCTCGCGAGAACGCTTCTCTCTCGCGCGCGCGGGATCAAAATGCGAGCAAGGTGGAAAGCGTACGCGAGGAAGGAAGATGAACTGCCACGCACACGCGCACGTTACGACAGCAGTTCGACAGTTAACTTCAATAGAACTTTTTCGCTTGGGCGTTTTGTTGCCCCATTACAGACTATGTGATGGTACTCTTGAGAATTTTTCCTTTCAAATTTCCAAATAGTCGCGTGTATATGTATGAATAAATTTTATGTGGATAAAATAAAAATTCTCTTGAGAATATCACGTGGTCTGTAATGGGAAAACAATCCGCCCAAGCGAAAAAGGTCTATTACATAACACATTGCATTGTGTGGCGTGGCGCAATTTAAGGCGCAATGACCCGCTTCTCTGTACTCACTTTTCTTTTGTACCTCTTCACTGGTTATACAGCCGAAGCAGGAAAAGCGACTTCGACGCAGTGTACTCGAGATGTCAGTCATTCCCTGTTCGACTTCACCACAGAGTATTTGAACGGAACGGCAGTTTCGTTGAGCAAGTACCGCGGGCAAGTTGCTCTTGTGCTAAACGTGGCGACATACTGAGGATACGCAGCACAGTACCCTCACCTGAATGCACTGATGAGAGAGTTTTCCACTGGCAAGTACAAGTGCGGCTTCTCCGTGCTGGCTTTCCCGTGCAATCAGTTCATGTACCAAGAGCCGGGAGCGAATGCTAAAGAGATCTTGAACGGGTTGAAATGCGTCAGGCCAGGCAATGGATTTGAGCCGAATTTTCCGCTCTTTCAGAAAACTCAAGTCAACGGCAAGAACGAAGATCAAATCTACACTTTCTTGAAGGTAATTTTGGTTATTTACTTGCGCCATTAAGGACCGTGTTGGTTAGTTTTTGAAAGCGAATAATAGGTTAGCTATTGATGGCTGAAATCTGTCCGTTTTCATGCGCTTCACGGGGCAGCACGAAGCGAGTGCGTGTCGCGCGCGGCTGACCACGAATCGTGTAAGGAGAAGCGCGAGTCATCCGTGGGAGAAGGACTTTTCATAAAATTTCCATACTTATTAGTCCCGAGGAAAAATCTCGCTATTTAATTTTTTTGAATATTGTAAACTAAGACATTGGGCCGAGGATGTGATTCAAGTCAGATCGGAGTAACCGTAACATTCAAATAAACGAAAGTGACTCCAAAACAAACAGTGCGCGCAGAACTTTGTCACTGTGAATGCTTTAATTCATTCTCGAGGAGTGAGACAGCTTACAGCCGCGTAAAGGCAACAGAGGTCGATTTCTGAATATCGGATTCCGAGCCGACGTATTTTCGACAAGCGACAGCCGGAATCACGCTTGCGTCCACTGTCGACGATTTCATGATGTGTTTTGATAATCGAAATAAACGAGTGATTTTCCTTACTTTTTCTCGCAGTGTTTCTAAACGAAATAGAGAACATTTTTTCCGTGTCTGTTACCACAGCGTTTCTGCTCTTTCTTTTATCACGAGCGTGGGACAAAGAAAAAAGAAATGAGTCCCAGACGAGAATCGAACCCATGACCTCCCAGATACCGGTTTGGCGCTCTAATCAATGAACTACGGAAACTCTTGGTTAGCTAGGCCGTTTACTAGGTTCTTGTTTTCCACTTCTTAATTATGGATGTTATTTGATTTTATCTGTTCTAAGTAAGTCTTGAGAGCTGGTCTCCTTCGCAGCCGTTGTTTAGGCTCTTCACGCAACGCTCCCTCCCCCATAGGGAGCGTTGCGTGACGAGCCCAAACAACGGCTGAGAACGAGACTAGAGCTACCTAACTTGACGAAAATGTTTTATATTAATATCTTAATACATTCAATCGTTCCACTAACGTTACACATATTCTACTCATTATAGTCAAGCTGTCCTCTCCCTGGTGGGGTCATCAGTCAAGACGCAACTTCGATCCTGTGGTCCCCTGTAAGGAGTAACGACATCTCTTGGAACTTTGAGAAGTTTCTCGTGGACCATCATGGGTTTCCCGTGAAGCGTTACTTGCCCAGCACCGAACCTTTTGATCTGGTAGAAGACATAATCAGCCTCGTTCAAGCATGTTCAGAAACGGTGGACACTGCAAAAACTGAACAATTATATTTTGTATGATCTGTTTATTCATTCAATTGAAAAGCCACTCAATCAGTGTCGATTTCTACGTTGAAAACGTGCAATCAATTGCTCAATTGTATGACGGACTATTTATAAACTGCTCTCTGCAGTGAAATGGTCTTGAGTTATGTTTCTGTCTGTTCAGTGTTCTGTGCATTCTGCTGCAATGGATGGAAACATGTATTGGAGCTTTGTACGTTGATAATGCGTGATAAAAAGTTTTGCAATAAACTAGAGCTACATAACGAGTAAAATGTTGTCTTTTTTTTTTTGAAATGCAAGCACCAGTAAATTCAATCCTATTGTAGTCTTCTGGTATGAGGGGGATTTCCTCAACCTCGTTTCCGGGGGGGGGGGGGGGGGGGGGGCAGAGACCCTGGGAACGAGGTTGGGATTTCCAGCGTGTTAAATCAACTTTAGCCAGTAACGCAAAACTCTGATAAGAAGCCTGCAGCTAAATAAGCAATCATCTAAATTCTAGACGCAGATAACTACCTCTTCCCAAAAATCACCCAAAAATTTACAAAACACCACTAAACATAGCTTTGTGAGATGGGCTGAGGGTTTTGGCAATGTTTGAAACGGGAGCGAGATATTCGCATTAAACCTAAGTTAAGTGGTGGGAAAACGGGCTACAGGTGTACCCCCGCCTAAGGTGGATTTCCACTGATGCCTAATTTTACGAACGTTAACGGGCGTGAATTTTCCATCTGGCTTAGCGTGCGGGAAATAAAATAGAGGAAAAGTGTGGAAGTCTCATGTTGGCGTAGATAGTTGAATGCACAGTGGCGGATCCAGGGGGAAGGTCCGGGGGTCCGGACCCCCCCCCCCCCCCCCCCCCCCCCCATCAGACCTGACGCTTGTTTGGAAGTGAAATTCTTACATCGACAGGATCGTATATCACTTTTTAACTGGCTGTTTTTTAATGAAACGCGCATTTCATTTTTCTGCTAAACTAAATGCCAGGGATATTAAAAAATGCAATTACTTTTTGGGTGCCCTCCTATTTATATCTGTTCGCCAACGGTGACCGGCGTTCACAGATTGAGATTAGAAATCTGTACCATTTTTGTTACCAAGCGCAAGAGGAGGATGTTCTAAGGGTGCATCCTGTACCGGTAGAATTCACTTACACGGTAAGGGGCAAAGGAATTATTACGTACGACTGCAACTGGTCGGCGGGGTGGGGGGGGGGGGGGAGTTTGTGGTGGAGGGGATGAGGGAAGAATTAATTTACCCCCCACCCCCGAAAAAAAAAAGTTCAACAGTCCTTTCTGAACCAAAGTTTGGACCCCCCCCAATCAAAAATTCCTGGATCCGCCCCTGATGCAGTTCAACTTTTTCCACATACGCAAGTCGTCCTTGCATTTTGTCGATTTACTTTATGCACGTTAAGCCAGTTAAATTCACGCCCGTTAACATTCATAGAATTACTAGACAGTGGAAATCCACCTTCACGGACGAGAATGCAAGACTCGCAGCAATCCATGCTTTCGGCGCTTAGCGTCTTCCGAGAAGCGATTAAGAGAAAACAAAACGATTATTTTCCAATATGTCTAGTTCCCTGTGTAAATAAAGAATCTCTGCATTACTCAGTACATCTATTTTGCAGACTTTTGATGAGAACAGTAACAATACTTCCGTAAGAGCGGAAATTTCTCCGCGATACAGTACGGTTGGTCTTTATAAGCGTCAATTCGACTGATATCGCCTGCAAGTGAAGGAATGCCTTTCTTCATTTTCACGGAAGCTTCGTAGAATCCTTCATTTGGCGATGTCACAAACTGTAACTGATACAGTGTGTCATCAGCCAGCGTATTGGTGGATTTGTCACCCAATACCAAGCCACATGAATCACATTCGCTATCGCGTTTGCTTTCTACAAAAAGCTGCATCTTTTCACTTGGCATATCACGAAATGCGCTATTGATTTCCTTTAAAACCAGTTTGTGACATAGCTTTTCTAGTTGGTATTTCTGGAACAATAAACTGTTCATATGCGTGACTACAAACTCCGCCAAGTTCTTGATCAAGGGCTCGTCTGCAGAAATTTCTTCCAAGTTAAGACAAGGACACCAGTGTTGCTCGACTCCTGCATTTTCACATGTGCGATTATCTGCGTCAATCTTGTTAAACAGGCTTTGACCAGTTGTAATTCCGCTTGGGTAACTTGGGTAAGACAAGAGGTGACGAAATGTGGCGTACACGTCAAAGGGTGTGGTTAATACTTTAGAGTTATGGACAAGATTTTTGTGTAGATCTGGGTACTTCTCGTAAAACCATTTAGGAAATGTGAGAGAAATGAATGGAAGACGCTCCTCCAATTTACCTTGAATTGTTTTTCTCAGACCAGAAAACCGTATTCCATGGTCGCCAAATATAATTAGCAACGTGTTTTTCAGAAAGCCCTCTTTTTGAAAGGTTCGCAAAAAACTTTCCAAATCGTCATCGACGTAACCAATCGGGTTTAGATCTTGGTGTGAGATAACTGCATGCGTTATTAAAGAAAACTTTGGCTTGTCTTTGTACGCACGAAAGAAACTCGACAAATATTCCAGGGAGATGTTGTGAGAAGCTCTGCTACCGATGCAATAACCACTAATAATATTCTCTGCTTCCAACCAAAACGGCCTTGCGAAGTGGTCTGTTGGCGGGTCTCTAAAGCCGTGCAAACGATAATTGAAAGATGCGTAATGTGGAGAGTCCTCCGAGAATAAAGTGGCATATCCTCTCTGTTTAAAATCTTTAAAAATCCACCTCCATTTATCAACTGTATCAGATGGATTCTCGCTTCGTCTTGCTTCAGGTTGCGCCTTTTCAGCTATTCCAGTGAGCATTGCACAAAGTTGAGCAGTTGTTCCATCGCCCACAATTGTTTCCCCTACGAATGAGAATGTAGTATTTAGATAAGGCGTTATTACCTTTGTGAAACGTGTGCGAATTTCACGAAAAGTAAAGATTTGTAGCCTGCGAATACAGCCGCCTCTCACTCGCTCCCTCGCGTTTCGCACGTAGTAGTGAGGCCCCATTAGGGGGGGGGGTCTGAATATCCCGTATCCCATTAATTTTTGTCCCAAATATCCCGTATCCCATTAATTCCTGTAGTTTGTATCCCTATAATTCAATTGAATATTGATGACGTCACTGCATGTGATAAGTCCGATTACCAAATAATGTAAAACACATTTTCCGGTGCGGTTTCATACTTTAAAATAGAAATCGAGTGCAAAATAAGGTTTGAAGGATGATTACAATGTTTTTTTTTTGGTGGAATGTTTTTACGCAGCATCCTGTTTAAGGTGGGATTGCCTAACTCTTCGAACTGAAGCAAGAATACAATTTTGTATTGTGTATCACTACAACTATTTCCCTGACCTGACAAGCTGGGCAGATGCACGGCGATCAAGTTTTTACGTCATGCACTTGTATTACCTTATTATAGGAAATTAACGCTTCATGAAATTAACGCGAATTTGGAAAATTCGCGTTAATTTAAGTCGCGATAATTTTTGTGAGCGTTAATTTCCGCGCCCTTAATTTAGTGAAGCGTTAATTTTCGCGCCATTAATTAAGTGGAGCGTTAATTTGGATTTTTTGAGCAATGTTCTATCAGGATGGTGATTCACCAGTATCCTTGGCACTGAAAAGAACGCTGGAAGAAGCGAGATTCGCTTGGGTTTTGGATTTTCTTAACTTATTAACAGTGTGTTACAATAAATTTGTTCCTGTTGTCTCTACAAGTTCCGTTTCTTTGTGTGTGGTCGCGTTAATTTTCTTCATTTTGAAATTTCAGCTCCTATTTCGCGTTAATTTCCTTTATTGTAACGAAATTTTTGGTTCACTTCGCGTTAATTTAAGTCGCGTTAATTTCCAATACCTTAATTCACACGAGCGTTAATTTCCTATAATAAGGTAATCTGTATTCCATTCATAGGAGAGTAATGGATGCAGTTGCTGGGGGTTAACTATGTTCAGTGTTGTTATTTAGTCATAGAATAAGAAAGCTGTTTCCTTTGGGCGCCTTGACTTTCTCCACCATGACAACCATATTGATACAATGACAGAGAAATGGCTTTTACTCACGCAAAACCCGCCACGAATTCCGGTTCTCTACACTCTTACAAATATTCATGAACCAAATCCAGTTGGAAGACCAATCATTTCGGGCTGTGAAGGCCCTACAGAACGAATATAATCTTTTCTAGATTATCTCCTTCAGCCTATAGCCAAAGCACAAAAATCGAATCTTAAAGATACAACAGATTTCATTAACGTCATAGAAAAAACGAAGGTCGAACAAAATGCAGTCCTAGTCTCTATGGATGTGACAAGCTTATATACCAACATTCCGCAGGAGGAAGGAATAGCCACTGTATGCAATGCATACGAAACATTCCACAAAAACAGTCCTCCCATACCAACTCATTACATCAGAGAAATGCTTAACCTCATCCTGAAGGAAAACTCTTTTGAATTCAATGGGAAACACTACTTACAGACTCATGGCACTGCTATGGGGACACGAGTTGCGGTAGCATTTGCCAATATATTCATGAGCGAAATAGAGACAGAAATCATTCTCCATAGCTCTAACAAACCACTAGTCTGGAAAAGATATATTGATGATATATTTTCCCTATGGAATATAGACAGAAGAGACATAGGCTTGTTCTTAGAACTAGCCAACAATTACCATCCGACCATGAAATTTACGGCTGAGATTTCAGACACAGACATAACCTTTCTGGATACATATGTATACAAGGGCGAAAGATTCAAGAGAGAATCTATTCTTGACGTGCGCACGCATTTCAAACCGACAGAAACATTCCAATACACAGAATTCACCTCCTGCCACCCTCCAGGAGTCTGGAAGGGCTTCATTAAAGGCGAAGCCTTAAGACTTCTCAGAACTAATTCTTCAGAGAGAACTTTTGAAGAAAACATTAGACAATTCAAACGAAGATTGCGAGCGAGGGGTTATCCAGATAACCTTTCGGAGAGGATTTTGTCAGGAGTTAAATTTAGCGAAAGAATGTCGGCTCTACAAAATAAACAAAAGACGCACAAAAGAATTCTACCTTTCGTAACAGAATATCGCCCTTCTGTGCCTAATCTTAAGAACATTCTAATGAAAAAGTGGCACCTAATAGAGAATCAACCGGTGCTCAAAGAAATATTCAAAGACCCTCCCATCCTTTCGTACAGAAAAGGGAGGTCGTTAAAAGATATCAGTACTCGTTAGAGCAAAAATCTGAAGGTCGTCAATTACAAATCTCGACCAATGGGAGTTGTGTTTGGCCTGTCTTTTTATTTCACATCATTACAAATATGTCGAGGGTGGGGGGAGTTGGGAGTGGTAAATTTGTCAATTTTTCATGGGGAAATACATTAATTCGCATTTTCAAGTACTTTTTTTTTACTTTTCGCGTCTTTCATATTGATCAATTAACCTGTTTTATTCTGTCAAAAAAGAAAACGTTGACGTTCGATATCCCTCAATCTCTTTTCTAAATATCCCGTATCCCTATAATTTTTCCCCGAAATATCCCGTATCCCTATAATTTTTTTTGCAAATATCCCGTATCCCTAAAACCCCTAATGGGGCCTCAGTAGTGGGAGCGAGTGAGAGGCGGCTGTATTCGCAGGCTAAAAGATTTGCTGTCACTCCGTCACGTAACAGAAGGAATACTATCCAAAAGGGAAACAAGAACAAAAGAATGATACATAAAACTAACCACATACAAACTCTGAATCGAAAGCATCCCCCTCAGTTCCTTGTTTTGGCTAATTTATCTCTAATAAAACAACTTGTTATACATCCGCAGTTTCTCTTGCTCTAAAGACGATTCTCACTGTCTGATTCATAATCACGTGGCCTTGCATAAATTTAAATGTATCCCGATCGGGATACATTGACCAGAACGTGATCAATGGCCAGAAAAAGCACGTGATCAAAACGTGACCAACACCGGTGGCGTGATTGTGCCGTGATGTTTTGAAGCTCACTCTTGGCGAATAGTTCTTCGAAAGTTCGTGAAACACAGTGGAACAGTTTGTGGCTAAAACCGGCGCTTTCTACTTTTTATTCGAAAAACGAAGTCAAAAAACTTTTAGAGCAGAAGGATTTCGAAAATGCCTGGAAAGTAAGTCGGTTCTTTGCTTTCTTTTGTGCGTAGTTTACGATGTGCCTTTACATTTGCAGTATTTTATAGAAGAAATAAAGTCGTGCTCAGGCGTGCTGTTGTTAACGCAATTTTTTTCGTTCGTTTCTTTAATTTGTTCATTCTTTGGATGTATAACAAAGCACTTAATGTCTGGTCCCTCGGGAAACTAGTTAGTTTTGTTTTCCCTCGATTCTCGATGTTTCCCTCGACTTCGTCTCGGGAAACATCGAGACTCTCGGGAAAACAAAACTAACTGTTTCCCTCGGGACCAGACATTAAGTGTATAATGTATCCCCTGAGAGAAGAAATCATGAAACAGAATACGGTGTTCGCGCACTTTTCGGTGGCAAACAAAGAAGACCATGCATGGGGGAGGGGACGCAGTATTTTTCCCTATAGGCCATTTTCTCTTCCCATGGCCAGGCCAATAACTGCAACAACTACAGCAACAACAACATACCACATTCACTACCACAAATAATGCGATCTTGACAAAACAAACCTTCGAGCAAAACGGAGTTGAGGTCCTTGGTCAAATACTCCAAAGTTTTAGGCATCTTTCTTTTGAAATTAGCTGCCGAGGTGGAGTCATACATGATGAGAGCAACATCAAGTGGAATACCGCCAGGCTTCACCGGTCTTGAGGACACTTCCTGTTTTGGAGACACCTGCATATGTACGTCACTTATGGTCCTACCGTTTGTGTCGGTGACATCGACCCGGACAAAGTCCTCTTTTACCGTCGCCTTGCCCAGAAATGGTCCTGTAGAAACAAACAAACAAACAACAGAGATAAAGGTTGTGTAGACTTCTGAGTTACAAGTCCCATATCAGTAGAGTGAGCTTTTAACAACAACAACAATAACAATAAACTACGCAGGGGGGGGGGGGGGGGGCATTTACGAACGCGGATTCGTGGAATACTCAAAACGTTTATGAATCTACGCAAACGCCCGTCGATCCGCCATCATCACAAAACCAGTACCTAGTCCCACTCGGCCAAATCCTTAAACTGGGGCAAATTGGGCAATCATGTAAACACGGTTCCAAATCTCGTTACCAGCCCCCACTTCCACCCCGCTGAGACTACGCGTAAACGGTACAGACCGTCGACAAAACCTAAAATGGAAACCGCGCTTTGGTCCAGCAGGAACTCACGCCAAAATGAAGGCTTTGAAGTCTACAGTTTTGAAATTGTTTTTTGTGATAAATGATGAGAATTTAATGAGTAAACGATGAAACGGTCAGCTAAAGTGTGGTATCACTGTGTCAATCTTGCAGAATTCAGGGGCACCCAACGACCGAATCTTTCCAAAGACGTCAGAAGTGTCGTAAATGGATTTCTCTATGTTCTAGAAGGCTTTTTAGTTAATTTGGAGATGCCCTAAAAAATATTTATCTGTTCGGATATTTAAGGGGAACTTTCGTCGTTTCGAAAATTCTAGGGTCCTTTTTTGAGTCATCCGAAAGTTTTAGCTATCCTGATGGATCTTGTCGAAAGTTCGAGGACACTGAGAGACCATATTTTCACTAGAAAATTTTAGGGGAAGTTTTTCGTTATACGTGTGCCTATCGAAATTTCGCGAAAATACTAGGTAATATAAATGTTTATCCGAATATTATAGGCGTTAAACCTATTCATCCGAAAACGTTAGGGGGTGTAAATTATACGACCGATCAAGGGATTGTTGTTGGCGTAGGAATCTTTTTACGGTCAAAACCGAATAATTTGATCGTTTTAGATGCTCTGACCACAAAAATAACTTCTCCAATAATCTGAAAAGTAGGCTAATGCCGAGCTCAATCACCTCAATTGCCTTTATCTTTCATTAGGTTCACGTACATTCCTGATTACCTCTAATGCTCACCGAAACTTTTAGCAGCTTTTGGAATAATTAAGCCAAACGAAAATTTTAGAGAACAAACAAAACCGTCCGAAAATTATGGGACATGATAAAAGTGAGCACATCAATTCCGAAAATTCTAGGGAAACTTTATGGTTTTCCGAAAAAATTTGAGAAGTCTAGAGCGTCGCTGGGAAAAAATTTCGAAATTCTTAGGCGACCTTCCATCCGAACAGATATTTTACCGAAATATTCCGTTGGGTGCCCCTAAGAATTACTCAACGCATATTTGTATTTAGGTAAACGTTTTTTTTTTCATCTATTACAGACACACAGATGACTGACGCCACTGCGTGGTGTGACTCGCGCGCGTGATCAGAGTTCATAGTCCAAGTCACTCTTCTCGGCAAAGTTTTTCAAAACTTGCAGCGAAAACAACAAGAGAAAGTTCAGCTTAATTATAAATCTACATAGAAGAACAATCTGCCAAATACTCTACACCTTTCGAGACATTTTAATGGGCTAAACAAGCTTGAAGTAGGCAGTGTCTGATTTGAAAAATTATCGAAAGCTGTAAGTGTTTGTCCGATGCTCGAGTGTTTGAAGCCGCTACGGGAAATTCATGAATGGCCGTTGAACGCCGCTGGACGCTTACCTTAGTTAAAGCTTACGGAGTACAAATGGAATGAAGGTCAGTTTCTTTCGTTGACATTTTATTTTCCTTCATAATGCGTATTTTAAAATCGGTTTAACAGTGCTTCGTGATATTTCAATAATTATTTTACTTTAAATAAAAACATACACAGTCATGATACCCGTTCAACGTCAAATAAATATATTTATTTTTTTCTTGGCTTGTGAGCGGGCGGAATTCTCCAAATCCTGCAATCTGATTGGTTCCGGGAGCGGGCGGAAATTTTCGATCTTGCCCGCTCACGGAGCGATTCCGCCCGGCTAGCTCGCGGTGTTTTCATTTCGCGGCGAGACGAACGAACCCATGAAAGTTTTGCTCTCCAAAATTAACGTTGTTGTTCACCAGCCGTTTTAAATATGAAAGGAAAAGTAAGCAGTGGAATTAAAGGCCTTGAAGTTCACCAAAAGGCGAGTATTCATTCTCTTTATTAAAAAAATCAAATTGTTCAAGTTTTATGGCGGTAGTTTGTCGATCGTTGTTTGTGCATTCGCACTGATTCTTCACGCCAAGTTGCGCTTACCTGCAAGTCGCCGGCTTACATTTCTCAAAAGCTAATTAGTAACGGAATAAAAGGCCTTGAAGTTCTCCAATAGGCGGGTATTCTTTGTATTTATTGGCAAAACAAGTTATAGTTTTCTAGCCGTAGTTTTTCGATCGTTGTTGTGCATTCGCACTGATTTTCACGACGTAATGCGGTTTACTGCAAGTCACTGGTTTACAGACTCGATTTATCCTTTCAAACGCTTTGTCTTTCTGCTACTTTTCCCCAAAACCGAATACTGCTTATCTCCATTCAAGAAAATGAAATGTTTTGATAAAAAACGGTCAAATAAATTCTTGCAAAATTGTGCCGGGTGTAGGCGACCAAACGGCTACACATTCAGTTCAGCTTCATTCAATTTCACTTTCGTGACTTTTATGCTCTCTTTTGCTGCTACATTGTGCTTCTGTTTTATTATTAAAGTTACTTTTCTCTTTTTTTATGATGACCTTTTCCGTGAGTACTGTTCACTTTAGCAGATTTGTTTGGCGGTAAACAAATCATTCTTCACTCTTGCCGTAGCTTAGCGATCGATTCAACGTTGGATGCGCGCCTATATAAATACAATTACATTTTGCAAGACGATCTTTTCAGTTTTTTTTTAACCGAGTTAGAAAAAAATAAATAAGTTATTTACCGGCTTTGGGTCGGTCCGTATCGTGAAAAACTGTGACCTCGGCCTTGAAAATGCTGCCCTCGGCCTGCGGCCTCGGGCAGCATTTTCGGCCTGCGGCCTCGGGCAGCATTTTCAAGACCTCGGTCACAGTTTTTCACGATACGGACCTCCCAGCCGGTAAATAACATATATTTATTGATTACAAAAGGACAAATTATGGGAAATTTTCACTTAGATATAGGGGGGTGCAAACTTGGAATAATTTACTAATAGAATTGAAATCATTACAAAGTTATAATCTCTTTAAAAGCACAAAGGTTTATGTGCAAAATCAAAGTATATTCAGTTTTGTTTTAGGAAAGCACATGTATTAGAATTAAACGTACATCTAGAATTAAATAAAATTCCATCTGCTCTGTAATTATTTTAAGTTATAATAAGGGGATCTTCATTGAAAAGCTCATTGAGCTTGCTAAGATCTCCGAGCCATTATATCTAAATTAGCAGATAATAGATCAGTTTAATTGTACCTATTATATAATGGACAAATTAATAATAATAATAATAATTATAAAAACAATATATAATTATAATAAAAACCTTCCCAAAATCCTTTGCAACTGAAAAATCGTCAATGCCAAATAACTTGG
This sequence comes from Meandrina meandrites, assembly GCA_963693305.1. Classification (NCBI taxonomy): domain Eukaryota; kingdom Metazoa; phylum Cnidaria; class Anthozoa; order Scleractinia; family Meandrinidae; genus Meandrina; species Meandrina meandrites. The sequence goes on from OY855903.1 coordinate 47,152,496, forward strand.
CGTCATTAGTCACATGACATTGCTCTGAAGTTCGTTTTTGCTCACTGTGACGAAGATATTTTGTTACTGAAAAAGCAGTCATTGCAGTTTGAAGCACATTGGTGTGAGGCATTTCAGACTGCCCGGGTACCGAACAAAATATAAATATTAAGGGAGCTATGTACAATTTTCTAAAAGTGGGAGTCTGGGTACAAGTGCGTATCTGGCGTTGCACTAAATGTGAGGAAACAACAAATTACATGTTGGTAGATATTTATATGTTAAGTACATTTTTATCACTTTTATTGTTATGACGTCATCGGTCACGTGACCAGAACGGACATTTTTAAATTCGCGTGAAAACTTTACTAGGATCTCCCTCTTAGGATTTTTTTAAGCGAAGTTGTAGATTTTTAAATAGTGTTTTTAAAAATGGCCATTATTACTTTTTCCTAAAAACGTACGGTAGTAAAAAGTACAATTGAAAAGTTTGTTGGCTTCCTACTCAGCGACCATTTGCGGTAGGAATAAAAGAAAATTTTGCCAAAGGCAGGAGTGCATGCTCTTTATGATGGCGCTGTCAGTTTTTTCTTATTTTAATTGCCTTTCGCGAGGATGGATTTAATTTCTTTCAGACGAAAGGAGTGGGACTGGGGAGATGTTAAGAGCGAATGTCCACTGAGACCGAGCGAAATCGAAAATAAGTGGCACATGATGAAAAATCAAAATTCTTTATATTTCGCCCATAGATAGCCTATGGTAGGCCTAGAAACGTGGTGGGATTTTTTTTCTTGAAAAATCTTTTAAACCGGCCAAAAATTTACAAAACCGTTAAGGTCCCACGTGTCTTCAAAAACACACAAAATAAACGTGACCCATACCTAGTCGGAAACTTCGCACTGATTCATTCGCATTAAATAAAACCCCGATTTTGGGCCTGGAAATGTGCTTTTGAAGTGTTTACAAGTTATTTGGGACAAATTATTCTTCTCTTAGTTAATTTTCAAGGTTACGGCAAGCCCCTGAAAATGGCTAATATTCGATTGCTCAAAATTCTTAATTTGGCGGTCTTTTTCGCGAGACAATTTCCCTACCCGGTAAAACTCTAAACCATTTGAAATTCATATATTTTGAAAGGGCAAACGCCGTTCTAAAACTTGGTGTAAAAAGAAGTTTCGGGCTTTTTATAAGCGCTGAGTGCGAACGCTTTCAAAATCCTCATAATCACAACTTTACCTGTCACTGAACTGTAAACAACAGTCACATGCTTCTGGCCAGATAATCGAAAACATCTTGTTTCCAGTGTTTCCTCTTGTTTTTCTTGGTATTTGAATGTAAACTACAGCAGAAAGTTCCTGTTTAGCTCATCCTGAATACGATATTATCCAAATATCTAGTATTAGGTGTATTTAGAATCCTAAACGATAGCCATCGATCTTGAAGCGAACGTAGTACATCAACTGACGTGTTGACATTCAACTTTATACGACTCTTGGAACAGCCATCACATTCGCATCTCTTGTTAAACAGCAGTCGAATAAATAAACCCTTCTTGCATCAGCTGTTTGCTCTCTCAAACGAAATTCCTATCCGCTGTTCTCCACGGTTCATCCTGAAAAGAACTGTTGTTCTTCGATGTTGACTAGATTTGCCTGTCACGCAATAGTCACTCGATAGGTTATTGTTACACGATTTCCATAAATGGAAAAAAATTGACAAAGCGAAAGATGGATGGAGAGAGACACTGTGAGTGTAAGGTCTTTGCCCAAAAACACAACAAAATGACCCCAGCCAGGGCTCAAACCCGGATCAGACCGCTCGATTCGGAATCCAGTGCAGTACAACGCCTCCCGATACTATGAAAACGTGACACAAAAATGTTACATTAGAAATTTGAAATAAGAATAGGACAATATGTACCGCGATAATAAAATTATAACCAAACGGAGAGAAAAGCATTTACATTTCATGTTTATTATTCATGAAAATACGTGGAGAAGTGGTCTCAAGTCAAATAGTCGGAAAAAGATTTTCCGAGTTCCCCCAACGGGAGTCGAACCCATGACCTTCCAGAATACCGGTTGGAATGGGTTTCAGTAAAGTAAAGAAATGATCTTCCCAGCGAAATTGCAATTAACTGCAATTTCGTTGCGAGAATCATTTTTTACATTATGTAGGAACATGTTAGAGAGTTGTCAGTTGCACGTTTGATATGATTCCGGGGTTGGTGTTTTTCACTGTGTACAAACACCGTGTCATTAGCACTCTACTATACTATAGCGAATTCTGGACTAGACATAATCCACACAACAACGGAAGCTTCAGGTGTTCCATCTGGGGTACTTTCGTAGGATCCTCGGAAATAGATGGCTGGACAATGTCCTCTCGGGAGCTGGTATCCCATCCATGTTCACACGTCTACGTCAACGCTAGTCTGAAATGTCATCCGTCCTCTCTTCCTTACCCGCCCGCGCCCCTCCTCTGGGGGGTAAGGAAGAGAGGACGGATGACATTTCAGACTACGTCAACATTTCCGTTTCGTAAACGGTCCGCGCCACTTTAAACGGTCGATGCCGTCATTGGTAGACAAGCGTTTCGGAATGGACAGTGCCATATCTGCTCTAGTTTAAGCCTGGTTAAGGTCGGATTTGTGCTTGATTATTAGATGAAATCAGGCTTAGAGAAGACGATTATTAAATCTAAGTTAGATTCAAACGTAGGTTAGGGATGTAACAGTTATAGATGTAACAGTAACAAAGTCACCTAATATCATTAAATTTTTCATCCGTCCTCTCTTCCTTACCCGCCCGCGCCCCTCCTCTGGGGGGTAAGGAAGAGAGGACGGATGACATTTCAGACTACGTCAACATTTCCGTTTCGTAAACGGTCCGCGCCACTTTAAACGGTCGATGCCGTCATTGGTAGACAAGCGTTTCGGAATGGACAGTGCCATATCTGCTCTAGTTTAAGCCTGGTTAAGGTCGGATTTGTGCTTGATTATTAGATGAAATCAGGCTTAGAGAAGACGATTATTAAATCTAAGTTAGATTCAAACGTAGGTTAGGGATGTAACAGTTATAGATGTAACAGTAACAAAGTCACCTAATATCATTAAATTTTTCATCCGTCCTCTCTTCCTTACCCGCCCGCGCCCCTCCTCTGGGGGGTAAGGAAGAGAGGACGGATGACATTTCAGACTACGTCAACATTTCCGTTTCGTAAACGGTCCGCGCCACTTTAAACGGTCGATGCCGTCATTGGTAGACAAGCGTTTCGGAATGGACAGTGCCATATCTGCTCTAGTTTAAGCCTGGTTAAGGTCGGATTTGTGCTTGATTATTAGATGAAATCAGGCTTAGAGAAGACGATTATTAAATCTAAGTTAGATTCAAACGTAGGTTAGGGATGTAACAGTTATAGATGTAACAGTAACAAAGTCACCTAATATCATTAAATTTTTCGGGGATTTGGCGGATCAACGTGGTGATGTAGTGGTGAGAGAGGGATGCTAGCATACCAGAGGTTCCAGGTTCGATTTTGGGTGCTGACGTACAATTTTCATTTTTCTTTTTAGTAGAAAAAAAATTTGATGACTGTGAAAAAATTTCTAAGTGTCGCTAAAATGGAACCGACCGTTTACTAAACGGAAACGCGCGCCGGCTAACGCTGGCTGGGCCATGTTCACAGGATGGGCGATGGACGCATCCCCAAGGATCTACTCTACGGCGAGCTTGCCACTGGGGGCAAGGCGCAGAGGCTGCCCCCTGCTACATGCAAGCGTGACATGAAAGCATGTAACATTGACACCAAGTCATGGGAAGCCCTTGTAGACAACAGAAACCTGTGGAAGCAGCAAGTATCACAAGGACTGAAAAGAAGAGAGGTTGCCATCGTATACAAAAACGATAAAAGAAGAGCCAGAAGAATAACCTGTCAACACCAAGACCATCCAGATCCACAACCTGCATCAGTTTTCATATGCAAGGGCCGAAGCAGAGACTGCAAATCTAAGATTGGCCTCTACAGCAATGCAAGACGATGTTCCTCAACAAGCCCTCACGGCGCTATTCCATAGTCGAATTCGACTGACAGATGCCAACGACACCATAGTTTGGCTCTTAAAAAAGGGACTGAGGTTGCTACTACGTTTGTGTGACTGGTAAGAGCCTGAAGAAGGCCAGCGCCTCTCTCATCATTTGTGACCAGCAGCGACTTGGCCAAAATGAGGAAGTGCTAAAAAGTTTTATACAAGAGGCTCCGCACGAGGTACAGATCCTTGCGCTTTTTCTATGATTTTGAATAATAATAAAAAACAACAACAGGAAAGGTTACCTCGTCAAAAACGAATGGATGTCGTTCTTTTTTGTTACTGTCCTGGAGGGGAGTTGGCGTCATTTCCAGGCTCAAGAGTTGAAGTATGCAAAAGGGGTAGGTAAGACTGCCATTTAAACTGTCACTTAGGTATCCCTTTATTTAAAATATCTCGCAGTGGTGCAATCCATCTAAGTATCCTAAAGGGTTATTTGTAAAGTTGAGAATTTAAAGTGCCCCTGTGATCAAATTGTTGAGTTTCATTTTTTTACATTTTCGTGTCCTATTAGACTTTCTTACTCACCTTGCCAAATTTCAATCCATTATGAACATCAGAAGTCATTTTGTTTTAACATTTAATTCAGAGAATTTACGGCCGCCATTAATCAACCTTGTTCCAAGCCTTGGTTGCAAATGAGAGAAAGTGACGTCAAAGGCTCAAAAATACCTCACGGGTTGAAATGAGAATAACAATAAGTGTTCAAAATCACGCGAAAAGGAACAAAAACTTTGGACGTGTTCTTCGTGCAATTTTCTATGCTGATTGTTATTAAAATTTCAACCCGTGAGGTATGTTTGAGCCTTTGACGTCACTTTCCCCCATTCGCAACCAAACCTTGGAACAGGTTTTTGTAATGGCGGCCGTAAATTTTCGGAATTAAATGTTAAAATAAAATGACTTCTGATGTTCGTAATGGATTGAAATTTGGCAAAATGAATAAGGACGTCTAGTTGTACACGAACATGTAAAAAAATACAAATCGAAAATTTGATCACAGGGGCACTTTAAAGGAATGAGACATAATGTTCCTTCTCAGTAGATACGTGAAAGGGGTAACATTTTCTATTGAGGGTATACACAAGGTCGCGAAAGACGCGAAAGGGTTACCTATTATTTCAAAAAGGTTATATGAAATTGTAGTGAGGAGATAGACCTCGGGCGGAGTACCTTTCGGCGGGGTGCGAGGGGGTATGGGTGGTTGATCAATGCAGCTCATGTGACTGAAAATATCATTTCGGCCAAGATGCTGCTACTCGCAAATGATTTTCCATTGTTTTAACCTTTGGTTGTTTGCATAATTTCCTTCGCTAAACCAGCATTTGTACTGAAAACGACAAGATCATGTAGATACTTCACGGTCTTTAAGCTTGCCTAAGTCCCTTTTTTCGATCAGAAAGGCATTTTCGATAGCTTTTACTTAATAGAGAATTTGCTTTAGACGTCCTAATCTTTCGCTTTATCATATATTTCCATTTATGGAAATCGAGTAACAAAACCCTATCGAGTGACGGTTGCGTGACAGGCAAAGTAGTCAACATCGAAGAACAACAGTTCGTTTCATGATGAACTGCGAACAGCGGATAAAAATTCAGCTTGAGGGAGCAAACAGTTGATGCAAGAAGGGTTTATTTATTCGACTGCTGTTTAACAAGACATTTGAATGTGATAAAAAGATCCAAGAGTCGTATAACGTTGAATGTCAACACGTCAGTTGATGTACTACGCACGCTTCAAGATCGATGGCTTTCGTTTAGGATTCTAAAATATACACCTAATACTGGATATTTGGATAATATCGTATTCAGGATGAGCTAAACAGGAAATTTCTGCTGTAGTTTACATTCAAATACCGAGAAAAACAAGAGGAAACACTGGAAACAAGATGTTTTCGATTACCTGGTCAGAAGCATGTGGCTGTTGTTTACAGTTCAGTGACAGGTAAAATTGTGATTATGAGGATTTTGAGAACGTTCGTTCTCAGCGCTTATAAAAAGCCCGAAACTTCTTTTTACACCAAGTTTTAGAACGACGTTTGCCCTTTCAAAATATATGAATTTCAAATGGTTTGGAGTTTTACCGGGTAGGGAAATTGTCTCTTGAAAAAGACCGCCAAAATAAGAATTTCGAACAACCGAAATTTTGGTGATTTTCAGCGGCTCGCTGTGATCTTAAAAATTAACTTAGAGAAGGATGATTTGACTCATATGACTTGTAAACACGTCAACAGCACATTTCCAGGCCCGAAATCGGGGTTTTATTTAATGCGAATGAATCAGTGCAAAGTTTCTGACAAGCTATGAGTCACGTTTATTTTGTGTGTTTTTGTAGACAAGTAGGACCATAACGGTTTTATAGGTTTTTGCCCGGTTTAAAAGATTTTTCAAGAAAAAAATCCCACCACGTTTCTAGGCCTACCATAGGCTATCTATGGGCGAAATATAAAGAATTTTGATTTTTCATCATGTGCCACTACTCACGCGGTCTTAGTGGGCATTCGCTCTTAAAGTGCTACTATGATGAAATTCACATGTTTTCTTTCGCAACCGTTTTTAAATATTAACAAGTACTCTATATGAGAAGCAAAATGCCGTTTACTGTTTTCCAATACCTCTTTTCTTTCCAGAGATACTCAAGTTTTTAAAATATGCAAATTAGCAAAGTAGTGACGTCATACACTCAACCAAATTCTGATTAAATACTAAGAAAGTGATATCTCAGCCAATTTGTATTGAAAGTCTCTGATTCTTTGCAGTAACACTCTGCTAGTTGTGTTTCACAATATGAATTTGACAACTTGGTTACCATGGCAACATACTAGGTTCCAGATCCCCCCAATGCTTAAGGCCTTTCTGGCCAATTCTGGCATTCTCCGTTAATAGCGGAGCTCCAGCGCGCGAAGCGCGCCAGCGGAGCACCATGGGTAAGAAAATTTGGTAAACCACCAAGCCGAGTAAATTTGGTAATCACGTGACCGTACGTCCGTCCGTCCGTCCGTCCGTACAGACTCTGGGGGAGGGGGAGGGGAGTCACAGGACAATTACCGCTTTGGTTACTGTTAAATCTTTGATATTGAACTTCCATGTCATGGTCAATTGACAGCTGTCAAAACAAGGTATCCGCTGACCAGTATCACATGACCATATCGCGGGCTCAGGCGTAGAGCTAATCGAGGGACGTCTTTTTTGGAAGTTGACCGCTGACCAGGTAATGGTTTTCCAATTGATCGCGGGCTCAAGTACTCAGTTTTACCTAGCCTGATAATTTTATCATCGCGTAAATTCAGATTTAAATAAAGGGCAAGGTAAATAACCCGCAAGCTCTGCTTTTAGGCTTAGCTAAATCTATTTTAGAAATACAGTATTTAGTTTAGTTTTTTCACATGTTAAATAAGTGATCTGGACATTTCATTTCAACTTAAACGAAGCGATTGTTCGAAAAGGCGGTAAATCTTTGGTACGCTGTTCACCTTTAAAGCTGAATGAAAGATGCGAAGAAAGCTGCTGGCGAACATCAATTTCGCGAGTATTTCTCGCTTTATTTACTCATGCACATCATGGAAACTTATGCCAAATGATTTAGGACAACCTCTTAACGGGAAGATCCGAAATAATTGCCGATTTGAACATGATATACTGGATAACAAGTCAAAAAGAGCGCGATGTCCAGGGTTCGACCTGCGGCTGAGCAAGGCTGAATATCACTGAATTGAGCTCAAACAAAAGTGAATTCAGAGCCGATCAAGTTCACTGAAGTGAAGGATAAAAGACTGTTAAAGGCTACACCGATGGAAAGGAAGAAATTGTTGTTCGGTGATAATTCATATAATGAATATGTCGCTGGTGTTGGACTAAGCTTGCAACGAGACTGCCGTGTTCGTGTCCGATATTATTGGGCTGGTTTGAAAGCGTTGCCCTACAGAATTTATAAGCCGTCTTCAATAATGAGGAAACAAACGTAAATGTATGCACTAAGCATAAGCCTAATTTTATATTGAGAGAATTATACTTCATTAATGAATGAATTTGAAGTTGTGTAGGTTTTCAGATCTTCACGTAAATATTTATCACGCCTGTTCATGTTTGTACATTTTACACATTAATTTTGTTTAGTAAATATTTTGTTTAGACTAATTATTTTCAGTTTTAGTTAGTGGAGTTAACTGTGATGTTCATTATTGGATTTTGAAAACAAATTATTTAGCTTCACAGATCAAAATCACGATTTCGGCTCGCTTGCATTTGTTTTGTTTCTCTTATCTCTGCTTATTAGTGAGTGTGTTGAATTTGCCGGTTTCGTTTCGAGTTACCTGTGCTAGGCTGAGTGGGTTCAGAATTAACCTACCGCATATTTACTTACCAGAAATGAAGAAAATTCATTCAGTTCTCTACATGAAATTCTCTTAGGCATTTTAATAGCAACGCGTACGATGAAACAGCATTAGTAAATCATGCAACCAAACCGCAACGAAAAGAAGACAGTTCAAGACAGTCAAAACAACATTGTAAGCTTATTCTAAGTTAGCGTGCACCAGTTTCCAAATCACAAACTGCCACAATTCTTACACAAAAACTGCTTTAAAATGACTTACATAACCGGCACCATCAATTTGCAGAGTTTGTTTTGCCGCCGTGATTTTCTCAGTTTGCCGTGCCGTGAGTTCATTTTGTTTACTGAGTTAAGCAGCGAGTTCACTTTGTTTTCTGTTTTTGCCTTGAGTTGATTTTCTTGCTCTGATGGTTTTGTAGTAATAAAAACAAGGTAAAGGTTCTTTTTACATTGAATAACTCATAGAGGTCCTAGAGGTGTATTACGAATTAGTGTACAGTAAACGTTGTAAAAAGTTTGACTAAGATTTGTTTTGCACCTACGTGCATACGTGAGGAACCCAATAAAGTGCACTCGTCAATTTCAATTTTAGAACCTGTCACTAAAGGCAGGAAAATTTATAGGGGTTAACCACGAAATATATTGACGTCGCTTTCGTCAACAAAATCATGAGAGGTTTTTTGTACCTATATGGGCCTCCGTATAAGCTTAGAAATATAGTGTGGTTTCTTATTTGGTAACACTAATTTACTCGAGCAAAAAATGATAAATGCATGGGAGCTCCGCTTTTAGGCCTGCCTAAATGTATATATTATTTGTAAATAATGCTTTACATGCGAGATCTAGCAAGCATATCAATGGATTTGGCAGAAGTCTTGCCTGGGTTTAAACAAATTGATGGGGACTGGAAAAGAGTGAGTTGCCATGGTAACATAATTTTATTACAGCTGTAGGTGTGTCACCTGAGGAGCTATTAGTCTGCCAAGTTTCATTGGTCTCTACAGAAAAATGACCGAGATAACTTAATTTTTGTACTTGACAAAAAATTGGGTTGAGTAGATGACGTCATCAATTCCCTAATTTGCATATTTTACGATTTTTTTAAGCTTAAATATCTCTGGAACTAAAATAGATATTTGAAAACGGTAAACGGCATTTTAAATCTTTCATTAAATACTCTTTGAAACGCCTGAAATTGCAAGTGGTGAAAATTTGATCATAGTACCACTTTAAGTAGCTGCCCCTCCCCTCCCCCCTGCTGTGGTCTCCCCAGTGGATTCCCCGTGGTCCGTATTGCGGGCTCATGACAAGGGCATTTTCAAAATGGCGACTAGTAAAGGGAATCTAATGGAGTGAATTTGAGATATAGAGGACAGTTTTTTCGATGTTTTTCCTTCTTGACGCGATCAAAACGAGTCCCCAAACGCAGGGTATACCTCCTTTATTTGTATTCCCGATAAAGAAGAATATGGAATGAGTAGAAACGTGCGAAAACGTGGTTAACAGAAACTTACAGGGACCTGAGGTAAGCGTTTCTCATTGTACAACGATTTTTTTAGACTGGTTAAAGCTTATGTCTTCGACGTTTATCATGTTTATCAACTTAGCTTACTGGAATTAAAGCCGAGCTCGGCGTAAAAAAAATAGATAGTGAGAACGAGGCGATAATATTAAATGGCAGTCATTTCGTCGAGGCATGTAACTGTTATTTATGTTTGTCATCTGAATTTTAAGCTACTGTACATCAAATTAATAAGAATCGCATCCTTTCATTATTTATACGTGAGGAAATGTTCCTCAAAATATTGACCAAGTGGCCATTTCAGGCCGCAAAGAAAAATTACGTCAGGGAAGTTTGAAATTACTGTAACACCTTTGATGTGATACCTTTGAAATTGGAAGAAACATTTCAGCTCTAGTGTGATCTCTTTTTTTAAGTTAGACTAGAGACTACTTTCAGTCAACCTGGTAGCTAATCTAGACTTCAATTATTTAAACACTAGCGCTACTCACATTTTGGAATGCCTCATTGGGCATGTTTAATAAATGAGACCATTTCTTAACTTAAAATTTGTTCTTCCCATGTTTTATTGTATTGGTAAACATGGATTTACGTTTCTTTTGCATTTTGTGGTCTACAGGTAATTTTTGGGACTAATAGAATGCCTAATATTTTGACAGGATTTACAGTATTCAGAACTGAGGATATTCTGGATTACTGTTGAGTTAAACTATGGATTATAACAAGTTCAGGTAGTTGTTGATCTCTTAGTTTTGCACATAGTTATGTGACAGTCAATTCTAGCAATTCCCATCCTTCTCTCTACACACATATTTCATTACCTGAGGCATTTAAGATCTGCTTTTTGACCAGACATTTGTCTACTTTATAAAAAAATCTGTTTGACATTTTTTAATGCCTGTATTTTCAGTTGTTGAATGACCTTCAGTAGCATTTTGAAGTAGCAAATATGAAAATTCGTGAGGCCTTAAACTTAAGCAAGCCAGAAAACCCTAATCCCAATACAAAGCTAACTGCAAGCAACATGATGTACCATTTGGCTAACCAGTGTACTATGTACATGTAGGCTAACCGGAATCTTATGTAGGCTAACTGGAATGGCTTGCATGGCTTGCATGTTTCATGACACATAAGTGCCATACAAGCCAGAAATACCTAACTCCAATAATAAGCATAACCTCAAGCTACCTCAGCTAACTATACTCAGGCTAACTGGAGTACTGCTTAGGCTAACCAGGGAGCTTTTTAGGCTAACCAATGTGCTATTTGTATATAGTGGAATGGCTCTCATGACTTCTTGGCTCACACTTTGTCAAGACCCAAGTTTTTTTTTTTTTTTTAAACTCATATGGGAATTAGCCAAGTAGTAGCTGTAAATTTGATTTAAATAAACTCCAGCTTAGTTTTGGTTGGCAACTTGCTCTACAAGAAAACCAAACATAGATTTTTTCTGTGATGTAATGTTTTGAAATGAACAGATTACAAAAATTCAGCTTTAGGGTCCAAAACATTTTTAAACATTATTAAAATAATCTGACATTTTTCTTTAATAATTAATGAAAGGAGGGGTGCAAAGAAAATTGATTTCTTCCTTGCCTGACCCAGGTAGACTGGGCAAGGTGAAACCATTATAACCTTACCCAAAGTCCCATGTTTCTTTTGAAACAACTACAACAAAAAATAAAAATCCACAAATGCCATTTGGCTATCTAGCAAGTGGAAAAAATTATTGGATCCACTAGCCCAACATAAAAGCAGCCAGTTTTTTTTCACACACTGAAAAAGGCCATTTAATTTTAATATACAGTCTGCATCCTGGAAAATTGCAATTTCATCAAAATAAATAGTTTTGTTTGTTTTGTTCTATTTACAGGTGACTTGAAGACTTTGCAAGGGCATTCCTGTTAGTCAAAATGAACTCAAAAATACACATTGTGTCAATGTAATAAAATTGTCACATGATTGACTCCCACATGTTGCCAGTTTAAACCCGAATATACTTTAGTGACATTTATAGCTATTTATATGATATAAATTCCCAGGACCCAATATGGCTCCATTCTGGGGTTCATGACAAAAAATTTTGTTTCAATAAAAACATGTAAAAATAATGAAATAACAGAGAATTAACATCATTAATTATTATCGCAGACCATAAATTTTAATCCAGGTTAAGTTAATGTGTCAAGTTTTTTTGCAGCACAGGCTTGGTTCCACAAGGTGTGATTCCAAAAAATATCCATACCTCCCCTGAGGATGGTTCTTTGGTTTGGACCCTCCCACCCCCTGGGATTTCCAGTTTAGCTTCATACTTTCTTTTAAAAATTTGTGCTATTGAGACCCCCATCCCCCTCGGAATTTCCAATGACCATCCTTGGGGTGGGTATGGATATTTTCTGGAACCGCACAATGTAGGCATAAGCCGCAGATTGATCTGATTGATACACACTAATCTATTTTCAAATTTACCTGTTTTCTATGGGATATATAATTATATATTGTTTTTACCGGTTTCACTTGTAATAATAATAATAATAATAATAATAATAATAATAATAATAATAATAATAATAATAATAATAATAATAAAAAGATTACGGAAAACTATCTCGAAATGAAAACAACGTAGGCTCACCGCTAGCGGCGCTTTAGCGATACTGAAGTGTACAGAGTCTTGTTATTGTATAAAACAAATAGATTCTATTTTGCGGTGCGTCTGTTGAGTTATAGATCACAGAAGACGTCAAAATGTGGTAAGAACATCAGTGACCCACTCTCCTAGCGGCTCGTGGGCCACTTTTTTGTTCTTACCACATTTTGACGTCATCTTTGATCTATAACTGAACACCATCACGCCAAACACCTCGCGAACGTGAACCTGCCGGCAACAGCAAGTTACCTATCGCAGTTATATCGATACGTTAACGAACACGACAGTAGAAGGCGAAGAGGTTTCTCACTTCGCAGAGTACAGATTTTTCACTTCGCAAAGTACAGATTTTTCACTTCGCAAAGTACAGGTTTCTCACTTCGCAGAGTACAGATTTTTCACTTCGTAAAGTACAGATTTTTCACTTCGCAAAGTACAGGTTTTTATTTATGGGTTAGAGACTGTTGTGAGTGTTTTGTTTACAAATACATGCACGCGCTGGCCGCACAATGAACGAGAAATTTTCAATACTGCACGAGGCGTAGCCGAGTGCAGTATTGAAAATTTCGAGTTCATTGTGCTGCCAGCAAGTGCGTGTATTTGTAAACAAAATACGAACTAACAGCCTCTAACCCTTTTAATATACAATCTGAGTACACTGGACAGTGCTTCGTAGAGTACAAATAATGCGCGAAACGAGTACAAATATCACACGATATTTGTACTCGTCTCATTCCCCCCGACCGCGAGAGAGATTAAACCCTTGGCAAGCCAGAATTTTGGGGAAACGAAAACGTTGGATAATAAATCTCTTATTAGACATTTTAGTGTAGTATTGTTGTAAATTTTTACTCATCATTTGTATTTTGACTCGCCCTTCGGGCTCGCCAAAATACTGCATGACTCGTAAAAATATATATATCTTATTAGACATTTTAGTGTGTAGTATCGCTGTATATTTTTATGAGTCATGCAGTATTTTGGCGAGCCCGAAGGGCGAGTCAAAATACAAATGATGAGTAAAAATTTACAGCGATACTACACACTAAAATGTCTAATAAGAGATTTATTATCCAACGTTTTCGTTTCCCCAAAATTCTGACATGCCAAGGTTATTTAACCATTCGCGCGGCCGGGGGAATGAGACGAGTACAAATATCGTGTGATATTTCGCTGTTTGCCGATCGCGGCTTCGCCGCTCTCTCATCGCGGCTTTGCCGCTTACCGTTCGTCGATTTCTCAGCAAAAGAGAGACTGCTCGCAGTCTAGATTTGTAGCCAAATACCCAAATACCAGACTTTTTAAATCGCAATATAAAAAGCAAGGCAACCAAGCAACGAAAGTCGACTACTGTAATCTTTACCTGCTGCTATGTTGAAACATCTGTTTCGTTGTTTATAAATATTAAATAAATGATTGAAAACGTGAGATGTAAATTACTGCATTCAACTTACAATTTACATCTGGACTGCATGCGCGATCTATAAATCTAGTGACGATTTTGTTCCTGTTGTTCCAGAGCTTTGAATTTGACTGGATGTTCCATTCGAACGCAGTGAAAAACATTAGTAATTATCTTCTTGTTCGAATGTGTATTTCATGCGTTCGTTTTGTTTTTCTGTTGTTTTGACGCGTGCAACTAATAGGGCACTATAATAAAATTAATATACCTTTAATAGCTCTTAGCTTCCTCTCAGAGCCTGAACGTTTAAAGAAAAACAAATTACAAATTGCTCACCGATATCAGCATGATTTTCACCCGTGCTTTTGTTTGTGGTCTCCGCCATGTTCGACAGGCTCTTTGGATCGGAAAGCACAACCTTGAAATCATCTCCACGCGGTCTTTCAATTGTCCTGTATTGCACAGATGATATGCCATGTCCTTTCACTTCAAGCGCATTGTTTATGAAAGTCGAATATCTCTCTCCGTTACACTGTAGCTTGCCAAGATCTTTTATAAATTCCAGTATGCTTGGATGAAACGGATCCAGGTTTGGCAGCCGACAAGCAGAGCTGTAGTTACCGACACGCTTGACATATTTTACTTGCAGGGTCTTGGTTAGCTCGCTGGGTTTTGTCGCCCGAGGGATTGATTTACTACTAAAAATACCATTTACAGAAAACAGCAAGACCATACTGATTCCACAACACGCGATGAGCAAGATAAAAGCGATGTGAATTCGGCGAAATTGGACTCTGTAAGGAACCGTGCAACATGCGAACCTTACGGACATGATGAAAACGTCGCTATAAATATATGGGTCAATTCTACGAGTGCGTGCTATAAAGTCGGTAAAAAGTTTAACCCGGTTGGCTTGAGAGAACAAAATGCTCCCAGGAAACACAATTATCGGCACTACGAATGAGGAGAAAAATCGCACCGTCGGTTCGAATACACATTCGCAGCGTCATATGAGTCACGGCGGAAGTGAGCAAAGAACTCTTCTGTCTAGGGTAGAGTGGGGAAAAGACTGAAAATTATCCGCTTTTCAGTTTGGTTCCCGTGACGGGCCTTTTACAACTCTACACGCCGTTAGCCGGGAAGGTTGAGTGTTTTTACCGAGAAAATTTTTCACCTTTTGTTCTACTGGGATCTACAGTATAAACGCTGCATGTATAGTCTATACGTAGCTGTACTCATTGCGATTTGAACATGAAGATGTTGGGATGTTTCTCGTTGCCTTATAGAGTCCAATTTCGCCGAGTTCACATCGCTTTCATCTTGTTCTTGGCGTGTTGTGGAATCAGTGTGGTTTTGTATTTTTCGGTGAACGGCATTAATGCATTGAATTCTTCGCAGTTAAATACTGAATTTAAGAAGACTCTGCGAGTAAAATATGTCAAGCGAGTAGGAAACTACAGCTCTGCTTGTCGGCTGCCAAATCTGGATCCGTTTCATCCAAGCATACTAGAATTTATAAAAGATCTTGGCGACCTGCAGTGTAGAGGAGAGAGATATTCGACTTTCGTAAACAATGTACTTCTAGTGAGAGGTGAAGACTTTGCTTCTGTGCAATACAGAATAATTGAAAGACCTACAGGCGATGATTTCAATGTTACACTTTCCGAACCCAAAAGCTTGGCAAACATGGCGGCAACGGGAAAACCGGAAAAACCAGGTGAGAAATTTGTTCTTTCTACGCTTTACTCTGATAGAACTAACTCTTTTAGCTGGCGGTAATTTAGTTAAACTTTTCACCTGGATCGGTTGGTTGTTTGACGAGCTTTGCTTGTGATAATTAGCTTAACTTTCAGAAGGTCGAGTTGCACGTGTGAATAACAAAGAATGAATTTGCGTATAAATAATCTTAACAAGCAACGCCTGAACTCGGAAATCGAACCGCATTCGAACAAAAAAAAACTATTAATCAGCTCAAGTGTGTCAATATATTTCACCCCACTTAAATATCGGAATACAGTCGAATATCGAAGGGAGGGCTATGAAGCTAAACGTCCAGTGTATACATGAAGCGAAGTGCTCTGAGCATAAATTAGCATATAATATACACAAATCCTTCTCTCTTGGCTACGATAAATTATAGTTTTATCTGCGGCAAATTAATAGAAAGATGTCAACACTAGGTAGGCAGTTGAATTTCATCTAGTTCCTTATTAAGTGGTATATTGGACTGCTGACTTCATAGAAAGGGAGGCAGGAAACTCTTGAATATAAAATATCAATATAAATTATGTGCGTGTGGAAATTTTAATATTTTAATTTTAAATTTCTTCTACCTTTCACAAAATGAAGATGACCCAGTATTTCACGACTGCGTGAATTTTTTCCAATATTTCACGATTGCATGAATTTTTTTTGTGAATTTCATTGCAAAACTCACACAATATCAAATATAATAACAAATATAGTAGAGTATAATCTGGTGAATTGATCATGGATTCGCAAGTTCAACAGTGTACATGACAAATTTGCGTGCTTGAAATTTGCAGTGATGCTGCATCAAATGACCGTTTTGCTGTCGGCTTGTGACATTTCTGTGTTATACTGGCATAATGCCAGTCAGAACACTATATGTAGGCAGATGAAATGGAATGTGCGTGACAACAGAATAAAATCATTGGAATGTGATGTGTAACATCAGGGAAATCAGAACCAAACAAAGAATCGGAACAAATCAATGATCTGAACTGATCAACGCAGCTTGTATCACAAGATCCGAGGGCTGGTGGGTTTGGTAGTTGTCTTGGTCTGGTTTAATTTTTCCAAGCTGAAAATTACTAAAATATTGAAAACAGATTGGTGGGGACTGGAAAAGAGTGAGTTGCCATGGTAACATAATTTTATTGTAACGGTAACTGTGTCACCTGTAGAAGTATTAGTCTGCCAAGTTTCATTCGGTCTCTGTAGCAAATTGCCCAAGATAACTCTATTTTTGCAAATGACTTAAAACTGAGTTGAGTAGATGAAGTCATCAATTCCCTAATTTGCATATTTTACACATTTTTAAAGCTTAAATATCTCCGGAATTAAAACAGATATTTGAAAATGGAAAATAGCATTTTAAATCTTTTACGGAATTCTTTATGATATGCCTAAAATTGCAAGTGGTGAAAATTTGACCACAGTAGCACATGTTCTGAGAGAAATAGAGGGAATCTAGGCCAAGTTTATATTTCAAAAACATGTTTTAGTAGCAGCAGCTGTTTTAGAAAGTGTTTTAGGAAAATCGTGCACCATTCCATTTTGTTTGTCTAAGTCCTTGTCTGAGTCACATCAAAAGTGTTTTCCAATTTCGATTGCCATCATTGGTGTGTGACCACGTGCAGACAGTTTTTGTCATGTCACACAGTCTTTAAAGAACAAACCTTCTTTTGAAGCAATTTGGGGATGTGCTGCAATTAAGCTATGTAAAATGAGGCAGTAATCCACACAATGTGTTTATAATTTACAGAAAATGTAAAGACAGTTTTGGTAATTCCCAAAGGTGATAGTGGTCGCTATGAGGGTTGTACAGGGCGGCCTCTGGCATGGTTCATGGGTAGATAATATAACAAATCACGGATATCAAAATTTCATTATCTGGAATCACAAATTGTGCAAGTAACATACTCTTTGCATGTATACCCTGCTCTTACACAACGAAAAGTGGTAAAGAAAGAACATTTGAAGAAAGCAAAATCAAATTGAGGCAAAAGAGAGGCTGCATATTGCGAACTGCCATCTTTCATTTTTTCATGTACTTTCATCTAGTCATAAATCTTCTTGTGCTTCAAAATCACTTGGATAAGAGCTGTGGCAATATCATGAAATATATTTATTATTTTAAGTTCTTCACGGGTCATGCAAAAGCCGTTGGGTCTCGGATCACGAAGAATAATTTATTAAATTCACATTTCATGGAAAATAAATTCAGCTAATCACAAGAATATCACTGTATGAACCTCCTTATAAGAACAGCCACTGTAGCATGACTTGATTATGAATAGAAAATTGAAATCATGTAATTAAACATGCACTGATTTTGTTAGGCTTCTTTGGTTAATTTTTGCACACAACTGCTTAATTAAAATAATTTGAAACCACTTGCTGTATGTAACATGTATCCACATTTGTATCCACATAATTTTGTGCTTTTATTCACATATTTACCACCACTGGACAGCGCGTCAATTTGCCATTTGTTATATACCATGGCTAGGTTCACTCTGATTGATAGTGTTGTGGTTTTGCTTAAGACAATTTTTAATTAACAATTATACTATGAACCCATCTTTAAATTTTCTCTGGGCAAATAGACAGTGACGCACAGCCGAGTTGCTCATAGAAAACTCGGGCTCATGGTTTATTAAAGAAATAAAAAACGTATCCGAGTGCATTGTTGAGTTATATACATGTAAGTACGCGGGGTTTTTTAAGAACACGAGAGAAGTGCATAGAGAAGCACAAGGCGAAGCCGAGTGCTTCTCGCACTTCTTGAGTGTTCTTAAAAATTCCCAAGTGCTTATATATACATAACTCAACAATGCACGAGGATGAAGTTTTTTATTTCTTTTATAAAATGCTATGGAAATAGCACGTGCTCAAACTCATTACGTAGGCAACGTGCATTATAACTCGATAAAGCATGCGAGTGACGTAAGCAGCGTGCTTTATGGAGCTATAATGAACTCGGACTGACCAATCACAGCACGTGCAATTACTCAAACATTTTATGTTAAATAGAAAACTATTATTATTAGAGAACCAATCAAATAGCAGATTTTTTGTAGAAAACAGTGTCTGGTGAAAAAAACAGTTTCTAGGAAACATGGTTATGATGAAAACCACAAATTAAAACAGAAACCAGATCTCTTTTTCCTGGGATGTAGCTTTTACCTGGTCAATATTACTTATTAATGAAAAGAAGACCTATCTACATCGGTACCTCTTTGAGCATCCACTTCTACATGATAAGTGTAACTTAGGGTTTTCATTGTAAATCAGTGATAAACTATTTTTGGTGTAAAATTCTCCATTATTTGTGAAACATAAACACTGAGCCACATAACAAAGGTAGAACTGGTGAAAGAATTTTTCGGCTGGGTGCTGATTTGTCACTAGCGACAATCATATCACAGAGTCTTGAGCAGAATTATTAAAAGCACTTGCGACCTAGTGGAAATCGGAGTCATACACGTAAGTAGAGTTGTAAGCTTGTCAGCATTTGAGTCAGAACAATTCCATTTTCTTCTGATTCTACTTAGTTATGGCTCCATCTCTTGTGATCCGGTGAAAACTAGATTGACAGAATCACAAGCAGAAGCAGAAGAACAACCCAGACACACTGCTTGCTCTCAGGCCCTCTAAGTACTCTTGTGTTTGCATTTGTCCATTAGCCGACCCACATGCTTTAAGTATGAGTGCAGTAGGAGGAAAAGAGAATAATGTAATTGATATTATTATTATTTTTGGTTTTCTCCAGGTCTCTTAAAAAGGTTGTGGAAGTGGATGACAGGATCAGGAAAACGTAATTTGAATTTATTATAATTGTGTGTATGAAGCTGGTATTTTCTCTCTCTTTCCCCCATTTTTTGGGGAGGCGCACTGGCCTAATGGTTAGTGCACTGGAGTCTGAATTGAGCAGTCCGGGTTAGAGTCCTGGCCGGGGCACTGTGTTGGTAACACACTTTACTCTCATAGTGCCGCTCTCCACTCAGATGTATAAATGAGTACTGGCGAATTTACTGCTGGGGGTAACCCTGCGATGGACTAGCATCCCATCCAGGGGGGAGTAGAAATACTCCTAGTCACTTCATGCTATGGAAAATGGGATAAGCTCCGGCCTGATGCACTACTTGGCTCAAACGCAGACTTAATCTTCCCCCGTTTTTTTTTTATGTTTTTTTATGTTTGTTTTTTTTTTATGTTCCAAAGCCATGATTGACAGCCAACTTCTTCTTGACTGAATACAAAGGCACTAGTCTCTGTTTTCAAATGGAATATTTAGTTATTGACCACTAGCTATTTAAGTAATCTTATTGAGTTCCCCAGTGTGATTGTTGCACCTGCATATTTTTATTGAAAATTTAAGACTTTCCTTTTTGTACAACTTTGTGAGCTTCCAAATATTCTTGTGCAAAGTTGTTGTATAATCGAGTATAAGGGAACAGACTTTTTTCGCAGTGTCCGAAAAGGTGACAGATAAGATTGCAGGTATACCTTTCATTCTTGCTGGCAGCTACACATGCTTTATCTTTGTTTTTTTTTTTTTGTTTTTTTTTCTGTTTTCTATAGAACCTTTTCTGGGAAAGGCGACAGTTGAAGCGGACTTTGTCCGAGTCGATGTCGTCACCACCAACGGTAGGATCATTAGTGACGTACACATGCAGGTGTCTCCAAAAAAGGAAGTGTCCTCAAGACCGGTGAAGCCTGGCGGTATTCCACTTGATGTTGCTCTCATCATGTATGACTCCACCTCGGCAGCTAATTTCAAAAGAAAGATGCCTAAAACTTTGGAATATTTGACCAAGAACCTCAACTCAGTCTTATTAGAAGGTTTGTTTTGTCCAAATCGTGGTAGTGTTGTTGTTGCGGCTATCGCTGTTGTTGCATGTAATGTCGTGTGGATTTTCGCAACCAAGATAAAAAGAACCGTTTTGAAATTTGAGACAGCCTTACTTAACGTGATCTGAAATGTTACAGTAGCCAATGTTTCCGCA
The DNA here is from genome assembly GCA_963693305.1 of Meandrina meandrites. Taxonomy (NCBI): domain Eukaryota; kingdom Metazoa; phylum Cnidaria; class Anthozoa; order Scleractinia; family Meandrinidae; genus Meandrina; species Meandrina meandrites. Next base: position 47,173,223 of record OY855903.1, read on the forward strand.
CTTATGCTAATAAGTTATAATAATTATAAGTGATAACTAAAGAATTCCGAAGTGCAACGAATAAATTTGGTGGCAAAATCTTTCTTTCTTCTCGCAGACAGTTTTGGCCGCCATGTCGGTGTACCAAATTCAAAGTGGAACACCAATATGGCAGACCCATACAGACCTGTGTAATTTTCCGAATTTTGTTTTCCCAGTAACTTGGCTGCTATGAACACTGCCAAGGTGAAGTATGGGGAATATATTCTTTTCTACGTACTCCACAAACTCTGAGTTTGATTTTCTTTTTTTGCGGGGGGTGGAGGGGGGGGGGGGGGGGGGAGTTGTAGGGGGTGCTTTTTGATACACGCAAAACGATCTTGTCATCTTGGTGAAAAACGCTCTATAGCATAGCAAACCATTACCCTCTAGCAACTCATAACCCATATCCATAGTTAGCGGCTAAAATAAATACTCCATTTTTTTCCTAGGCGAAACAATTGTGGGAGATGGTACAACGGCTCAACTGTGTGCAATGCTCACTGGAATAGCTGAAAAGGCGCAACCTGAAGCAAGACGAAGCGAGCCTTCATCTGATACAGTTGATAAATGGAGGTGGATTTTTAAAGATTTTAAACAGAGAGGATATGCCACTTTATTCTCAGAAGACTCTCCACATTACGCATCTTTCAATTATCGTTTGCACGGCTTTAGAGACCCGCCAACAGACCACTTCGCCAGGCCGTTTTGGTTGGAAGCAGAGAAGGTCATCAAAAAATACTGCATTGGTGGCAGAGCAGCACATTACGTCTCACTGGAATATTTGTTAAGTTTCTTCCGTGCGTACAAAAACAAGCCAAAGTTTTCTTTAATAACGCATGCAGTTATCTCACACCAAGATCTAAACCCGATTGGTTACGTCGATAAAGATTTAAAAAGCATTTTACAAATCTTTCAAGAAGAAGGCTTGCTGGAAAACACGCTGTTAATTATATTTGGCGACCATGGAATACGGTTTTCTGGTCTCAGAAAAACCATTCAAGGTAAATTAGAAGAGCGTCTTCCATTCATTTCTCTCACATTTCCTAAATGGTTTATCGAGAAGTACCCAGACCTGCACAAAAATCTTGTTCATAACTCTAAAGTATTAACCACACCCTTTGACGTGTACGCCACATTTCGTCACCTCTTGTCTTACCCAAGTTACCCAAGCGGAATTACAACTGGGCAAAGCCTGTTTAACAAGATTGACGGGAGTAACCGCACATGTGAAAATGCAGGAGTCGAGGAACACTGGTGTCCTTGTCTTAACTTGGAAGAAATTTCTACAGACGAGCCCTTGATCAAGAACTTGGCGGAGTTTGTAGTCACGCATATGAACAATTTAATGTTCCAGAAATACCAACTGGGAAAACTATGCCACAAACTGGTTTTAAAGGAAATCAATAGCGCGTTTCGTGATATGCCAAATGAGAAAATGCAGTTGTTTTCAGAAACTAAACGCGACGAGGAATGCGATTCATGTGGGTTAATATTCGGTGACAAATCCACCAATACTCTTCTCGGTGACACACTGTATCAGGTACAGTTTGTGACATCGCCGAATGAAGGATTCTACGAAGCTTCAGTGAAAATGAAGAAAGGCACTCCTTCACTTGCAGGCGACATTAGTCGTATTGATGCTTATAGAGACCAACCGTACTGTATCGCGGAGAAATTTCCCCTCTTGCGGAAGTATTGTTACTGTTCCCAAAAGCGTTCAAGGTAGACATGCACTGCACAACATATGCAATAAATGTTTTAACATTAGGGAATTTTTTTACAGTGAATAACAACGAAAACAAGCTGGATTGCTTGTGTCGATCGTTCGGTTACAGCGCCGTATCTGCATCTTGGCGTTTGTACCGTTGTTGACAATTTAAAAGTGACGAAAAGATGATGGTGTTTACTGAGAGAGAACACAAATCCTCAGCTAGATAGTCTGCTCAAAGACGTAGACAAGGAATAGCGATGAAAGACCATGCTAAAATTGTTTTTTTTTACACCCTTTATTTACCATTCACAAACTCATTAATAATTCATCTTGTTAAAACAAGGGAAATCGGAACCGTAGCGCGTTTCGTGATATGCCAAATGAGAAAATGCAGTTGTTTTCAGAAACTAAACGCGACGAGGAATGCGATTCATGTGGGTTAATATTCGGTGACAAATCCACCAATACTCTTCTCGGTGACACACTGTATCAGGTACAGTTTGTGACATCGCCGAATGAAGGATTCTACGAAGCTTCAGTGAAAATGAAGAAAGGCACTCCTTCACTTGCAGGCGACATTAGTCGTATTGATGCTTATAGAGACCAACCGTACTGTATCGCGGAGAAATTTCCCCTCTTGCGGAAGTATTGTTACTGTTCCCAAAAGCGTTCAAGGTAGACATGCACTGCACAACATATGCAATAAATGTTTTAACATTAGGGAATTTTTTTACAGTGAATAACAACGAAAACAAGCTGGATTGCTTGTGTCGATCGTTCGGTTACAGCGCCGTATCTGCATCTTGGCGTTTGTACCGTTGTTGACAATTTAAAAGTGACGAAAAGATGGTGTTTACTGAGAGAGAACACAAATCCTCAGCTAGATAGTCTGCTCAAAGACGTAGACAAGGAATAGCGATGAAAGACCATGCTAAAATTGTTTTTTTTTTACACCCTTTATTTACCATTCACAAACTCATTAATAATTCATCTTGTTAAAACAAGGGAAATCGGAACCGTAGCGCGTTTCGTGATATGCCAAATGAGAAAATGCAGTTGTTTTCAGAAACTAAACGCGACGAGGAATGCGATTCATGTGGGTTAATATTCGGTGACAAATCCACCAATACTCTTCTCGGTGACACACTGTATCAGGTACAGTTTGTGACATCGCCGAATGAAGGATTCTACGAAGCTTCAGTGAAAATGAAGAAAGGCACTCCTTCACTTGCAGGCGACATTAGTCGTATTGATGCTTATAGAGACCAACCGTACTGTATCGCGGAGAAATTTCCCCTCTTGCGGAAGTATTGTTACTGTTCCCAAAAGCGTTCAAGGTAGACATGCACTGCACAACATATGCAATAAATGTTTTAACATTAGGGAATTTTTTTACAGTGAATAACAACGAAAACAAGCTGGATTGCTTGTGTCGATCGTTCGGTTACAGCGCCGTATCTGCATCTTGGCGTTTGTACCGTTGTTGACAATTTAAAAGTGACGAAAAGATGATGGTGTTTACTGAGAGAGAACACAAATCCTCAGCTAGATAGTCTGCTCAAAGACATAGACAAGGAATAGCGATGAAAGACCATGCTAAAATTGTTTTTTTTTTACACCCTTTATTTACCATTCACAAACTCATTAATAATTCATCTTGTTAAAACAAGGGAAATCGGAACCGTAGCGCGTTTCGTGATATGCCAAATGAGAAAATGCAGTTGTTTTCAGAAACTAAACGCGACGAGGAATGCGATTCATGTGGGTTAATATTCGGTGACAAATCCACCAATACTCTTCTCGGTGACACACTGTATCAGGTACAGTTTGTGACATCGCCGAATGAAGGATTCTACGAAGCTTCAGTGAAAATGAAGAAAGGCACTCCTTCACTTGCAGGCGACATTAGTCGTATTGATGCTTATAGAGACCAACCGTACTGTATCGCGGAGAAATTTCCCCTCTTGCGGAAGTATTGTTACTGTTCCCAAAAGCGTTCAAGGTAGACATGCACTGCACAACATATGCAATAAATGTTTTAACATTAGGGAATTTTTTTACAGTGAATAACAACGAAAACAAGCTGGATTGCTTGTGTCGATCGTTCGGTTACAGCGCCGTATCTGCATCTTGGCGTTTGTACCGTTGTTGACAATTTAAAAGTGACGAAAAGATGATGGTGTTTACTGAGAGAGAACACAAATCCTCAGCTAGATAGTCTGCTCAAAGACATAGACAAGGAATAGCGATGAAAGACCATGCTAAAATTGTTTTTTTTTTACACCCTTTATTTACCATTCACAAACTCATTAATAATTCATCTTGTTAAAACAAGGGAAATCGGAACCGTGACGGTGGTTTGGAAATCTGATCCTTATTAGCACAGATTTTTACGATTTTATTTATCCGTTTACTCCTTAGTTTTTATGTCGATTGAGAAAATATATCAAACACTCGAGACAGTGTTTCATCGGCTATCCAAACACTTCGAATTTCTTTAAAAATACTCCGCTACGCGTCGTATTTTCAACTCTCTTCGCGGTGTTTGGATATCCCGATGAAACACTGTCTCTCGTGTTTGGTATATTACTTCAATAGAAAATTTACAAAGCAGGTTTTTTTTTTTAAATTAGTCGTTAAATGTGACAATACACAACAAAACTAAAGCACGAGCTAAACTACCCAAAATAACGAAAAAGATATACAGTAACTAAAGAAAATTAATAATAATAAATACACGCGTACTTACATTGGTAAAAAAAGACAAGAATAATAAATAAATCGATAAATCGCGGAAACAGAGAAAATGGTCTCATTTTGTATTTTTTGTAAGGGGGGGATTCGTATCCATTTTGAGACGTACTTGGGCAGTTGGTTACAATCTTTTGCTATAAAAAAATAACTTAACGGCTGCCCTTTACAATAACAAAAATTACTCCGAAGCTCGGGGTTAGAGCGCGCAACAGGTAGCTGGGAGGTTGTGGGCTCGATTCCCGTTGAACATTTCATCTTTATCAAACATTACCATAGTTGTCGATAACAAACGAGGCAGTTTTCATGTCGACAACTAAATTTTTCTGCTCTGTGATCATGAGTCTGTTACCATCAACTGAGTACTGCGCATGCTCAGAAATTGGGAACTGCCAGAGGTCTCCATTCCTGGCGCAGATCAGATGGATCGCGGCCTCTGGGGACGAGAATGAAGCTATCGATAACTTTGGCCTCAACTCGGCGGTGTGGAAAAGCTCTATTAAACGAGCACTAAAAAGCTTAGGTGTCGGTCCATTCTAACTGACGACTAATTCTACTTTTTCAGGGCCCTGACAGCTTTTGTGCCCAGTTTTGTAGTACACAGCGAGCATCAGATATGCATGGTGTCCCGTGGCTAGACAAAAAAAAAGAGCTAGTTGTTAATCAACTGAACTGATGGTGAGTGACTGGAATGACTCAGCCTTTCTGTTAATGCTCGAAAGAGCTTGTTCACGCACTATAAGCTAAAGTTTATATCGATAACTTAACTTTTCAATGGACGTCTAGCAAAAAATCCAAACCGATCAATCGTTGACTTCAGACGATAGAAAACGCTAGATAAAAGTACGAGAGAACCAGTGAATTTCTTTAAGCCAAAACGATCCCATTTCCGTACGTATTCTCCATCAAGTTTATCTATGCGGTGGTCAGCGGAATTACGAAAACCCAAGGTTGAGGCAACCGAGTGAATTCCGGTCACCTGGGATACTCCTGTTTTGCATATTCTGCAAAATAGTCGAAAACTAGAAATAACCAACGGCTAGGAAGTGCGGGCTAGAACGCTTTTGAGTCGAGGGATTTTCAATTAAACTTTTGTTGAGTATTGAAATTGGTTGGCCATCGCGTTGGGTAGTAATCATACAAAATCTGCATGTCTCTGTTGAAAATGATTTCCAGTCTGTATAGCGTACTGTGCAATCTCAGGGTTTGTTGTCATTATACGTCACACTTCGGTTATAGCGTACATGAAGATCTGGATCCGCCATTAAGTTCTTAACATTCGAGATTCGATGAGCTGAAATGTCGATTTGGGAGAACTTCGAGCGTCTTCTTCTCGTTTTTGTTTGGCAAAGATACTTGGGGTCAATAATGAAGGGAAAGGTAGGTTTGGCGAGCAAACATTCCTTTGTTTGTCTTGGTAAACATTGAGAACCGAGACTGCATAGTTTGAACTGGAAATCAATTCAGGAACTCAGGAATTAAAGGCTGGGTGGGTTAAAAGATACTGGGAAAGCTCTAACTTATAGCAATGAAATGAGCTTTCTATAATGTCTGTACATGTAGGGTAGCAGCAGTATAAGCAGAAAATATGAAAATATTTTGGTGGTGTTCTAGAAATAACCAAACATTATGTCTAGACATAATGTTGTTTAAATCGAGGCATGTTCATTTGATAACCCGTTGGGAGGATTCGTACCAGGTACGAAGTCATTTGTAGTATTGAGTTCAAGCCTTCTCAACCCTTGGTAGTATCCTATTCAGGCAAAGCTCGCGTCAAAGGTCTTTTATTCTAGGAACTTGCATCGATATAAAATTTTCTTTCTTTTATCTCTTCCTTAAAACTCTTAAAAAAACTCAAATCTCTGCTCCGTCTTCGCAATACAACAATGCATGACGCTCTAGACATATGTACGCGTTGCGGACCTATGTGTTAAGTAAGCTCAATGGCGGCGAGGGTTCAACACACAGGCGGGCACGCACACGATTTGTTTTTCTTTTTTCCCCTCCGACGGCGTGCAAAATTTGCGGTTCTGCATGCGGTTATGTGACGAAGCAGATTTTAGAGATGTAGGTTGACACCAAGAACTTCGGTTCCACTGGTTTATTAACTGAGCAACGTAGCGAGATTACAACGTCACAAGCGAATGAAGAGCAAGTGAAGAGAGTGAAGAGTGAGTGAAGAGTGTCTTTATTCTTCTCTCTTAGTCTCTTAGGTTTTTCTTAGGTTTCTCTTAGGTCTTTTTTTGTGAGTTACAAGACAGCTCTATTTATGTCAGAGGATTAAGTTAATTGTTTTCCGCAAGCCTATTGATATGCGAAAAATAGGTGTTTCCAGATGTTCCGAGGTCAAAACATAAAAGAATGCGAAATGAAGTAAGGTTTGTGTGATTGTGCAAAAATTTGCAAAAAGGAAATTATCTCAAGGTTTAGATTCCAACACAGGAAAAACAGTTTGCTTAGTCAAAAGCTGATAACGTAACCTAACTTTCTATCGAAAAGGATTCTAGTTTACGGTTGAAGAAATATATGAAATTCAACGAAAACTAGTTCGACTGAGAACAAAGGAACTCTAAGGTGTCAACTTGAACTACTAAATCCACTTATCATTATGCGAGCTCGTGCCGCAAAAGTGCGAACGATTCCGCGACTTAATCACATAGTACGTTCAGGTAAAGTTTGCTTATTTTCCGATCTTACAGCTGAGAACACCTTTCAAAGAAAGCCATTGTAGTTTTTAACCCCTCGGGGACTGGGGGGGGAGGTATTTTTTTCAACATTTTCAGACATGACACAAGTTTTTCCACCGTAAATTTCTTTTAATACGATAAATCCCCATAAACCCATACATTTTAAAACAGAAGAGATCCTGGACTTTTTTCTAGTGCTAGAATGAAATTAATGTCTTAAAGAAAAAATATGAAAAATCGACAAATGCAAATGAAACGGTTTTCTTTCTTCAAAACCGGTCGCGTTTTGGATAACAACATTTTTTTGGTACATGAGTTTTTCCTAATATTAATTGCTATGTCTGTCAAGAAATGTCTTAAGAAGCGAACAGTAACAACTAATGCAAATCTTTTGAGTATTCATGAATTACGATCAAGAAACAGTTTTCGGCGTTCTAACCGAGTGGTCGCATTCAAATCCAGCTGGTAAACAATATCAGTGAATAACAGAACAAAATATTTATGATAACTGCTGTTGTTTTCCATTTCTACTCTTGTACGAACCTATTCATTGAAGTTTTTGTCTTGTCGAGTTCAAATCACGGATGATCGCATCAAATTTGAGTACTCACGCTCCTCAGTGTCCTCGCTGCCATCATATAGTATATTAACTTGGTAATAGTTCTAGTTAGTAATTAATTAAATAATTAATTTTTATTGTAAATCTAGTATTGTAATCTAAACATTTTAATCGTAATTTTAATTTTTAGCAAAGTTAAATTTAAATACACGACCCCACAAGCTTTTAGCTTTAATTATTATCGTGTTTAAATAATGTTTTATTTAGGGGATTTGTACAGCAACAGGTGCGTCCAGTACGACGGCTTACACTTGCGAGTTTGTCAAATCACTGTGAATATAACAGCATCGTAAGTTCTTGAACGTTACCGGCGAAGAAAACCATCGAATAAAAGACACTTACCCCTAGTTCCGACAGCAAAAACGACGGACGCAGAAACGAAACGTACAAGAGTTCTTAAACTAAAAAACTGCACTACAGAATAAATTTGCCTACTTAAATCGAGGCGTGTCCCTTGGGGCATGAGGGCACGCCACAAATACACAAAATTAACAAGTTCTGTTCAAGTTCGTTAACACTCCCGGGGGCGCACGGTGCTGCCTCAGACGAGGTAGCAAAACTTAAACATCTCGCCGGTTATTTCTGAGTCATTGCTGTCTCCTCGAGAAGACATAACTTTGTAACCGGACGCGTAAGAAAACCACTTTGGGTCTTGACCTCAGCCTTTCTAACTCTTCCATCACTACTTGGATGAACTTTAACAACTCGAGCGAGAGGCCAACGATCTCGCGCTACATTTGGCTCCATAACGAGAACGACGTCGCCTGCTTCCAAATTTCTGGATTCGGTAGTCCACTTGGGTCTAACGGTCAAGGTTGGTAAATACTCCCGACACCAGCCGTTCCAAAACATGTTGGCGAGGGCAAGAGCCTGTCCATGTCTCTTTCTGCAATTGATTTCTCGTTCTTGAACATCAGCAATCGGAGGCGTCGAGGATGATCGTTGAATTAGGAAGGAATTCGGGGTAATAGCCGTCAGGTCCTGTGGGTCGTCACTCGGTATGGTAAGCGGTCGGTTATTGCATGAGCGTTGCCTCAACAACAGCAAGCGAGGTGGTCAGCGTTTCTTGAGTTAGCACCTGTCCGTGCAACACGACAGTAAGAGATTGCTTCACTGATCTGATGAGACGTTCTACGGCGCCATTCATGTGCGATGCCGTTGGGGGGTTGAAAAACCACTCTGTGTTTGATCTTGACATGGAATTCTTGATTTTCTCATGGTCGAAGTCGTTTACAGCATCCCGAATCTCCCTTGCAGCTCCAATAAAATTGGTTCCTTGGTCACTTGTTAGCGTCCTAGGATAGCCCCGTCTACTTCCGAAACGGAAAAAACAGTTCAGGAATGAATCCGTCTCGAGCGTCTGGACAACATCTAAGTAAACAGCTCGAATTGTTGCACAAGTGAAGATCACTCCCCATCTCTTGACTTGACTTCTGCGCTCTTTCACCTTGATCGGGCCAAACAAGTCAACAAACGTGTGAAAGAAGGGGGGACAGTAAGGCGTTACTCGACGTTCGGGTAGTGCTGACATCAGAGGAGGACTGGGCCGACTTTTCCTTCTTTTGCAGACCAAGCAAGACTGACTGAATTTCTTGACAGCTGATCTACCACCGACAATCCAGTAGCGCTGTCTGATTTCATTGTAGACGTAACCCGCTGGCCCATGAGCAAGTTGGTTGTGATAGTGCGCGATTAGCAACTGGCCAAATCTTGATTTGGAGTCCACAATAACTGGATACTTAGCATCGAAGTCGATCGGTGCATTTGCTAGCCTTCCTTTGGAACGCAAGAGCCCCTTGTCATCAATAAACGGGGTTAGAGTCACTAGTTTAGAGTTCTTAGGAATTGGCTCTCCTCGGACTAAGCAATCGATTTCACGACCAAATGACTCTCGCTGAGCAGCGCGAATGAGAACGTTCTCAGCTTGCTGAAGTTCTTCTACACTCGGGGGCCGGTTCGAACTACTACACTGGCTTTGTTAAGCATTGACTGGAACTTCTGAACACATCGTGATACACACGCCACTACTCTCTTGGCCTTCCAAAGCGTTGAGTAGTCCTCGAGATCAACTAAACTGCTTTCTGAGTAAACGCATACCGTCCCGGAATGTGCAGACTTCCTAAGTTCTGAAGGGTCATCGCATACATGGCTTCGGCCGCTAGGCCAATCGTTCTCTGGACTTCGTAAAAATGCTGGACCCATCTGCCAAGAGCTGTCATGATCAAGACAAGGCGGCGACGCCCCTCGAGTTCCAATGTCAGCCACATTAACCTCAGTCGGAACGTACCGGACATCCACCTTAACGCCATTCTGCTCGAGAGACACCACTCTTTCTTGGAAATCAACGATTCTGTGCGCTACGTAATCTTTGTAACGCCTGCTTGGTTGAGTAAGCCAGTGTCTACAGATGAGGGAGTCTGTCCACAACACAATCCTCTGCACTTTGACGCTGCTTTCTTCAACAATCGTGGCGGCTAAGTTTATGCCCATCCTGACCGCGTCCAGCTCGAGCCTTGGAATGGTAACTCTCTTAAGTGGGGTTACGCGAACACGGGATGACACCAAAGAAACGCCCACTTCACCGTTTTCATAGCGAAAGCGGTAGTATGCCACTGCGCACTTTGCTTGCATTGAACTGTCAGAGAACACATGAAGTTGGAAGTCATCTGCGGCTTCCTTCTGCCTTCGGTAACAACGGGGAAAACTCAGTTCATCCAACGACTTTGCTTCTCTCTCGAACTTGGTCCACGCGTGCAATTTCTCTTCATCAATGACATCATCCCAGTCTAGTTTCAAAGGCCATAATCCTTGGAGAAACATCCTCCCCCGAATAACGAAGGGCGAGACTAGTCCAAGTGGATCCCAGATGGACGAGACGAAACTGAGGATTTCTCTTGGCGTCTTGGCAGGCTTTTTCGACGGAGCAGTTATTCTAAAGGTGTCTGTTGCCGGTTCGTAGACAACGCCCAGGGTTCGAACAACCGGGCTACCCTGAAGTCCAATCTCCTTTATCTCAGCTCGGTCAGATTCGGGAATCTCGGCCAACACTTCAGGTGAGTTCGAGGCCCACTTTGTCAGGTGAAACCCTCCTCGCTTCATAACTTCCGAAAGATCTTTGCAAAGACACGCAGCTTCTTCTTCAGACTCAACAGAGTCTAGTGTGTCATCCATGTATCTGTTGTTTTCAAGTGACGCAGCCGCTCGGGGAAATTCTTCTCGCTGTTCCTCTGCGTTTGCAAGTATCGTGTAGTTTGCACAGGCCGGAGCAGAGCACTCACCAAAAATTCTTCTCTCGCATTGATAAACATCTGGAGCCTGGGAACTATCACTCCTATACAGGAAGCGAAGGGCTGGCTTGTCTTCTTGGCGTAGACGAAGCATGAGATACATATCTTTGGCATCAGCGCACAAGGTGATTAATCCTTCGCGAAAACGGACAAGTATTCCAAACAGGGACCCCAACAAGTCTGGACCGCATAAGATAAAGTCATTCAAGCACTTCCCTTGAAACCTTGCAGCTGCATTGTACACTCGTCTAACCTTTCCGGGCTTTTTGGGATTTCTGACCGGATGGTGCAGGAGATAATGAACCATTGTCGAAGACGAACTCTCGATGCTGGCTGCTTCTTCCTTAGACATTTTCCTGATGTATCCATTGGCTACATCACTCACGATCGAGGCGTCATAAGCTGATTTCAGGGCAGGTTCGCGCTCCAGCCTGTTTTCCAACGCTCGGAGATGCGCTTCGGCAACTTGTCTGTTGTTAGGGATGACTGGAACTGAATCCCGCCACAAAATACCGGACTCAAAAGCATTCTTTCCAGGTATCCTCTTAGTGTTTTCTTTGAGGAGTTTGTACGCTTTCTCATCTTCCACGGACCTTAACACGTCCTTCCTCTTGGGGGCTGGAATGGCTTCGTCTCTAAACCACTTATCGAAACACTGGCTGATGCTTAGGCTATCTTCTACACCCGCGTCCATGCCAGAGGCTACACTGATACGACAAACTTGAACGGTACGTGAGTGAGCGGGAACATGTGAAAAAGCTTCCCATCCAAGCTTCGTTCTGATTGCGGTGGGAGACCCTCGGGGACCCTCTCGGCACTCCAGAGGCATCTGAAGGCGGTACTCAGGAAGTCCCAGTATGATTCCGATCTCAGAGGCGTCAGTACACTGCAACGGCAAGTTTTGCAGGTGAGGGTACTTCTCTTTTTCGGCAGGCCAATCAACTACGTACCCCGGGTTGTTTAGGGCCGGAACAGACAAAGCCGAATGAGCTGTATATCGTCTGTGACGTCTACCAACTCCTGAGATACCAAGACAGCCCACAGGAAACGATTGGACAACTTCACTCGTATTGGTTCCTCCCAAAGAAATCTCTCCTAGCTCGCCGGTGAAACCCACTTTCTCAGCTAATGCCTGAAGAACCAAAGTTGCATTTGAACCCGTGTCTAACAAACACAAAGTCTTGAGCCTTTGACCACTAGGGCCATAGAGGTACACTGGAATGATTTGGTGGGCAACTTGAATGGCAATCTGGGTGCGAGCAGAGTAAGGCATCTGGTCAGACCTAGGTGTAGCTTCTGGTTCGGCGTCTGCAGACGAGGTCTGCGTTGCTGACATCCCAGTGGCTGTCGGTGACACTGTCGCTGCTGTTGAGGTCGTGGCTGAGCCGGGATCTTGAACCTGATTCGTGGGCGTGGCTTGGGGACGGATCTCCCTTGCGTTAATTTCATGCAGCAGGGTATGATGGTGACCTTTGCATCCACCGACTTGACAACTGACCTTAACTTTGCAATCTTTTCGCAAATGTTTTCCGAAGCAAGAGAAACAGAGTCCCTTTTCTACCATTAATTTGAAACGTTCTGATGGGGATAGCCTCTTGAACATACGACACTGAGTCACTGTATGGCCTTTCTTGAAATGGAACGGACAAGTGGAAATCAAAGAAGTCATGTTTGTTTTAAACGATCTTGTCTTTTGAGAAGATTTTCCTTCTGGTTTAAGCTTCGATGAAGAAGGATCAACATTTCCGTGTGCAACATCCCATGTGTGTGCGCGATCTTCCAACCATTCCCCGAACGACCTCAAAGTTCTTCTTTCTGGGTGCGCCTTTATGATGTCTATCCATCTGGTCTTTAACGACGCCGGCAACTTCTCTAAAACATCTTCCACGTATGAATCGGACAGGAGATCGCCAGTGCGTCCCAACGATTTGAGAACAGAGATCAAAGAGGTGACTTTGTCCGTCAGTGACCGCAACTGAGCAGCGCTTTTCTCCAGTACATTTGAGCTCGACTTCAAAGCTTTCCTGTATGACTGTACAATCTTGATAGGGTCACCAAACCTCTTCTCCAGTATCCTCCATGCCTCGTAGTATTCAGAACTGTTTGGTAAAATTCCTTGAAGGGCTGTCTCCGCTTCTCCTTTAACATTAGTCGACAACAAGTTCAGTAATTCGTTTTCATTGTAGTAGCCCTGGTCCTCCAGTTGTTTGAATGAAGCACGGAACGCTGCATATTTGCCATAATCTCCACTGAATGGCTTAATGTTCGGTTTCTGAGTCTTGAGAATAGCTTCCGCTACTTTCAATATCGGATCACTAGGCTTACTGGCAGTACGTATCCCAAAAACCTTTTCGGCGGATGAATCTTCCATTTTACCGAACATCCGATCAACTTTGTCCTTTACACTCTCCTGCGGTAGACTTTCAATATCCTTACGACGACCACCAGCTCGACTTGAATTATCTCCCATGCGGCTGGCTGCCAATTGATGGCGAAGCTCGATGCTCGCAATCTTCTTTTCCACTTGATGGCGCTTGTCTAATTCTTCAATCTTCAACTCCTCCAAGCGTTTCTCGTGTTCCAATTTAATTTGCTGGATTTCGCGTTTAAATTCTTGTTCTTTCCACTGTAATTTCGCCTCGAGTTCTTTCCTCTCCAACTCCTCGCGAAGCATTGTCTTCTCCTTTTCTTGTTTAAGAATGAGAGCTTGTTCGCTTTTCGCTATTTCGACATCAGCCTGATTAATATTCATGTCAACACTCATGGCGGGTTTTTCAACTTCAAATCCGTTTGGCGCCGAAACCTCGCGTAACGACAACGGAACCGATGCAAGCGATGTCGGTGGTTCGACGGCGGGTTTTACAGGATCTAATTCTTTAGCCGGAAACGATGCAATCGACGACGGTGGCTCGTTGGATCTGTCCTGCCCATCGACAAGCTGTTGAAGATCTTTAACCTCATTCTCGAGTCGATCTGCCGCAGTCAATTCTCTTTGCCGTTCCGTAACCTCGAGTAGAGCGAAGAACCGTAAATTTATCGTCCTTATTTCCTCCCGCTCATCGGAAACCTGCTCCAATAACAAACGCATTACTGTACGACTTCCGCGAAACTCCACAAAGCGCTTCAACTTTTCCATTGTTTGGTGTAACTTGTTTACCATACTTCGGCGGATGAATCTCAGTTCCCTTTTTACCGCTTCGATTTCTTTTTCCGATAAAGGAAGTCCCGTCGCGGGAAGTTCAAACTGATCCTCCTCGTCGAGTAAAGCGGAGGCCATGTCCGTCACCAACACGAAGTCAAGTCCCTAGCTCGCAATAGCAAGTCTAGGGTGATTTGACTGTTTTATTTAGGGGATTTGTACAGCAACAGGTGCGTCCAGTACGACGGCTTACCACTTGCGAGTTTGTCAAATCACTATGAATATAACAGCATCGTAAGTTCTTGAACGTTACCGGCGAAGAAAACCATCGAATAAAAGACACTTACCCCTAGTTCCGACAGCAAAAACGACGGACGCAGAAACGAAACGTACAAGAGTTCTTAAACTAAAAAACTGCACTACAGAATAAATTTGCCTACTTAAATCGAGGCGTGTCCCTTGGGGCATGAGGGCACGCCACAAATACACAAAATTAACAAGTTCTGTTCAAGTTCGTTAACAAATAAAGTTTATCTATCTATCTATCACTTTCTTCACCGCTTTTATCAGCAGATTGTTCTTCTTCGCTACTATCGACAACAGAGCGTGAATTCGTTGTCAGAATCCAAGTGGACAACACGAAGAAACGAAACAGGGAGATCGTCTTTGTCCACAAAAGCCAAATCAGTCGGCTCTGCAGCCGAAATTTCGACTAATTTCGCTAGAACATTTCACGCTGAACATATGGCGACGCCATATTTAAAAGGCCGACGCGAAATACACAAGTAATAGAGCGAAAAATTCGCTAAAAATCGTCCATTTTGAGTTTCGAAGAGTTGTTTTCACACAAATGAGCCTTATCATATCAGCCAGCGGTTTAACAACATATTTGTACCCATTCCCCACGGACAGACTGAAAATAACAACAGAAAAGAGGCGACTGTCGCAGTGATTTTGGCATCCCCGTAATTTAGGCACCCCCGTCCCAAAATCCCTAGCGAATTTGGCATCCCCTCTGGGGATGCCAAAATCACTAACAGCGTTGAATAGAGCAGACTGGGACAAATATAGACAACCACAATTCCACTCAAAAACCATTTTGCTTTATCGCAAAGCTTTGTCTTCATAACTTTAATCATTCTTAGGAAACAGTACTAACGTCTTTGCAAATGTTCGCAAAGCAAAACAAACCGTTTGATTCAAGTCCGCGCAGTTATTCTTATAACCGAATCACCAGCACGCGCCGAAATCCCTTTTAATTGTAGTAACACGCACATGGTGCTTTATCGCTAAACCTTTCAAGGCAGGTTAATATTTCAAACATTGTAAGAGGCGCATAGTAAGAGCTTCCAATTTGCTCGGCGGATGAAAATTTCAAATGCGAACATGATCAAGAAACTGACAAAGGACTGTCACGCAATATAGAAACTCAATATGTATGCGGTCGCCAGGCCGTGAAAACTGACCTCTCTAGTCTGTCAAAGATTTTAATAAGCATCTTAGACCAAAGCTTTTTTTGGTTTTTATTAGTGCTCATTTATTCCATGTGAACTTATCCCTTTTGTCTGTATCGTTATGAGCAATAGGTTGTAGTGACAAATAAAAAAAAGTAAGGGTAAACAAGACGTTAGTTTAGTAAAGAGAGAGAATTTAATGACCTTTACCTAGTGATTTCGGTTTCACCGAAGTCTAGGTATTCGAGCACGAGGTTAGAACAAACAGCTAAGGCACGAAGATATAAAAAAAACTTCCAACGCTGAAAACGTGGAAAGGACAAGACATATTAAAACAAAAGGAGAGTGATGTATTGGGGATACTGAAATCACTAGTGATATGGGTATATCCCATCCTACTATATTGTCTTTGATGAGTATTGTGAAGAGAGATATGCATAGACGATAAGTGTTCAAACGGGTACAAAAGTGAGAAGGAGGAATTTGGGGGGATACCGAAATCCCTAGTGATATAGGCATCTCATCCTACTATATTGTCTTTGATGAGTATTGTGAAGAGAGATATACATAGACGAAAAGCGTTCAAACGGGTACAAAAGTGAGAAGGAGGAATTTGGGGGGGGGGGGGGGGGATACCAAAATCCCTAGTGATATAGGCATCCCATCCCAGTAGTATTTGTCTGTTCTGAAGAGAGAACTAACCAACACTAAAAATAAAAGGTAGGTTCAATGAAAAGCCTTCTAACCGGTAGAAAAGGTAAGAAAGGGGAATTTGGGGGATACCAGAATCTTTAGCGATATGGTCTAGTCTATATATTGTTATTTGTTGAGCCCTTTCCGCGTGCTTTCCTGGTTTGAATGCTGTTAGTCTATGTGACTCGGAAGGGTATCGGTAATTGACATATTGGAAGGGGATACCCATATCGCTAGTTATTTTGTTATTCCCCAAAATTCGCCCTCCTTTCATTTTTTTAACCCGTTTGAACGCTTTTCGTCTATGTAACCTACCTTCTATTTTTAGTGTTGGTTATTCTCTCTTAGGAATTCTCAACACAGACAAATATTAGGATGGGATACCCATATCACTAGGAGTAGTATAGTAATTGGGGGTATAAGCGCAATGTTCAGATCTGATTTTTTGCGTTGGTTTTAAATTTTATAATGATTTTGTGCTGGTTTTATTTTTGGAAATTTGCGCTTGGATATTTTGAAAAAGAATTTCTTAACCAAATATAGATTCTGTATTGGGTCAAATTATTTTGTATAAAGAAATTTATTTCTTTATTCGAAATAATTTTCATGTTATCAAAATCTTTGATTTTGATTTCCTTATCAATTAATTCCATGTTGTTTGTATTTTTTTAAAAAAATACTAACATCAATGTCATCCACAATATGCTCCAAATATTTCTCTTACAGTGTTTTTTAAAAACTTGAAACAAATCTGGTTTCAAATCTGGTTACCAACCCTTGTTTTCAAATCTCTTTTACTATACTGGGGCACGAAGATCTTAGTTTTTTGGCAGTGAAGGGGTGAAGCCCCTGAGCCGGGGATGAAAAAACGTTAAAAGAGCTAGCCTTGCTCGGTGGGAGGAGCGAAAGCGATGGCAAGGCTCAGTATTGGTTCAAGATCAATTTCAATAATGAGATCAAAACTGGTTATTTATGAATTTTATTAAATTGAGTATAAAACATTAATTTTAAAAGAAATCATATAGTATTTTGCGCTGGATCCAGGCTAAAAAGCTCTTCTATTGAAATTTTATCATCTGGTCCAAGAGAGATGACAATTTTTTTGATCCCCGCCTCGCTTTGCTTTAAGGAATTTTCTGAATCTTCAAGCTTATAAGTACAGAAATCGAGGGATTTTTTTAGATATTCAAGTAAGCCGTATTCTTCTTTTAACTTGTCTTTGAGCTCATCACGTATTTCAAGTGGGGCGAAATCTGACCACTCGTATTCCTTATTACTTTTTTTTAGGTCTACTATTGTCTCTTCGAGTTTTTTAAGGGCATTTGTCATGTGTGTGATTGAATCTAGACTATTTTTGATGTCTTTTTTTTAGATTTGATGCCATTTTCAGCATCATTAGAATTTTTAGTATTGATTCTGTGTCATTTGAGATTTCATTCATTGGGTTATTTGATGATTCTTGATTTATTGATTCTGCTAATTTTTTGATTTTTATTTCAAGGGAGTTATTGGGAGTGGAATCACCATTTGAATTTGTCATTTTATATAATTGCTTTCTATTTTTTTTATTTAAATGATTTATGATGCGTTTAGATTTGTTTAATGTGCCGATGCAAATCGTATTGTTGTTTTTTCTCAAAATGACTTTTGAATCAATCATGTCATTAGTGCTTATCTTTAATACCAGTTAAATGATTCTGTCTTTTGAATTTTTATTAGTTAGGTAAGTCATTTTGTTGGTTAATATTTGCATAATTTCACAGTCAAAAATTTTGTCCCCTGCATGTAATTTTGATCTGAATCCAATGCTAATAAGATTGTCGATATGAATAAAAATAAATGTCCCCAAAACTTTACTATCATTGGGTTTAATTAATATTTTGGATTCATTCTTCTTTTTAATAATTTGTAATGCTTCGAATAAACTCATATGGCATATTGGTTTATCAAACCGTGTTATTATATTTGATGAAATCAATGCCGAAACTGGAATAAAATGGATATTGATGAATTTATATTTTTTTAATTTCATTTTCAAATTATTTAATAGAGCATTGTATCGAGTTTTATTCCAATCATATATTTCCATCTTATTAATAACGATTAAAATCTCCTTAAACCCAACACATCGAGCGATACTGATTGTTTGTAATAGATGACCCTTTATTGAAGCTTTTATTTCGTTATCTTTAATAGAGATTACTACCATTGCCACGTTAGCCATCGATAGTGCATTAATCGTTTCAGTCAATAGGGAGATATGCCCCGGACAATCGATTAATTGAAACTGGTCATCTTGATATGTAAAATCAATAATATTCATTTGAAGGGTCATATGTCTTTCCCTTTCGTCTGGATCAATGTCTTTTAAAAAATGCAGATTTTTTTTCTTATCGTCTGAAATTATGGATTTTATATCTGCA
This sequence comes from Meandrina meandrites, assembly GCA_963693305.1. NCBI lineage: Eukaryota > Metazoa > Cnidaria > Anthozoa > Scleractinia > Meandrinidae > Meandrina > Meandrina meandrites. The sequence continues at coordinate 47,192,008 of OY855903.1, forward strand.
TTACCAGTTTTTATGAGAATACATCCTGATAAAGTCGACTTACCTACATTGGGATGTCCGATTATAGCTATCTTAGTTGCCATATAATATATATCATTTAGATATTTTAAAATGTCCATAAGCTATGCTTGATATACCATCGTTGAGAATATATCTTTTATCATCGAAGCAGGATAATGACACTTTGTTTAGTTCGTAACTACTAAGTTGATGCGCGTCGCTTCGAATTGTTTTCATCTTGTGATACATCTGCTTGTTATTGAGAAGTGTATTTTTGTAGTCTTCATGTTTGATGTCATTCTTTATAACGATCTTCTTGATTCCTTTTGCTGTCCTCAATCCTTTATTATTGTCTTTTACATATGAATACATTTTAGATCTTAAACCGACGAATTCAGTGATTGGAATTCCACAAGCTTCATCTTTAAATTTACCGATAACCTTCTTGTTAGTCTTATCAAAGTATTGTGAGTTCTCTGGGTAATCGCTGTTATCGAATTTATTTTTATCTCGCCAGAAGTCTTGATATACATCTTCGGTTTCAATTTCATAAGTCAGACTATCTGTGCCAGTATACAACATTTTAGCTTTACTATCATACTTAGACTTGATGTAGTTATAATGAAAATCATACATTAGAGTCTTGCTTAGATCTAAGATGCACATACCCACATATGCCGGCCTGTTTAGAGTAAGTGTTTCTTTGATCTTATGCACAGCTACTAGATCGTCATTGAATATCTTACTGCTCACATAAGTCGGTTTAGAAACCATCTTCAATAGTTTCTTCTCATCTGTAATGAGTCTAACATCAACTCTTTTCCGAAGGTTTTCCATCGTTTTACCATATACTGAATTATTCATTAACTTGAAAAAGTCCTTTTCGAAAGCATTTTTAGCATCCTTACGTTTTTCAGTATTGAAATCTATATATTGCTTCAACCATGGTGATTGATTAAATTCAAGGACTCGATAGACTTTTGTCAGCTTTAACCCGAGATCAAGGTATAACTGGAGGCTTCTATGATGCAGTACGTACTTTTCTTTATCACATAAAGTAGGGATCAGTTTGTTTACAAGACCCGTTGATATGTTATATTTGTCTGCAATAGTTTTACAATAATCAGATAGCATGTTTTTGGATACTTTTACCTTTTCCGGTGCTAGAGGATAGTCATTGTGAAGGTCATTCAAATCTTTGGGGTATACAAGGTCAACTTCAATTATCAAACCCTTATTACTATCTTCTTTATAATTGGCGAGGTTTATATTGTTGATCTGTTTTTCAGTCATCCATCTAAATCCACCTGTTGGAAGGTATTGACTCATTGCCCAACCGTATAGATTATTAGCATCGAGATACATGATATACTTTGAGGGCGCCTTCTCATCATATTCTTTCATGTATTTATTGTTTGCTTTCCCATAACGATTTGCTATGTAGCTGATTCCACCGCGCATACCCTTTTCAATGAATTGATACATATCAATATCAATCATAAGCTCAAGTTGTATATTAGTCATCTTTAGCATGCTATCCCAAGATAATCCTGGGGAACTGAAATAGTGACAGGGATCAAGCTTATAATATTGCAAACAGGTTCTCCTGAAGTGTTCAAACACATCAGCAAGCAAAATAACATCACTTTTGATGTATAAATCATGATATTCACCCATATTACTAAGCTTAAATGTTTTCCAAACATTCTGAGCATGTTTATAGTCTTCATCAGTAATGTGCTCGTTATTCAAGATACTGTAAAAGTCTTCTTTAGTGGGCAACTTTTCATTAAATTTATAAAAGCTATCCATGTAATCGTAAGGATATACTCCTTTCCTTGCCATAAGATTAAGCTTTTTACCTTTGAATATTTTAGACGTATATTTTAATGAATCTCGTGGTAGATTATCAACGAGTTTCTCCAAACTAGAGCTCATAAACTGAAAACTGTCAATAAATGTAAGATGATTACCAAGCATAAAAGTCATATATTTTTCCATATTGTTTGGTATAGCATTGATATTCATTTGTTTGACCTCACCTTTATTATTTTTGTATGCGTGGTTCTTAACAATAGCTCCAATCTCTTGCATTATAAAATGACTGTCATAAACCCTAAGATTATGGAAAATAACAGGTATTTTTATTTTATCAGGGTCTAATTTGAGTTTAAGATTACAGTCTTGGTGAGATGAGCCTCTGTATTTACCAGTAATATGACAATGATCTCTAACTCGTATATCATCATCAGTATATTGCTTATCACAAATATGACATGCTTTTGCTTTTTGAAATTCCTCTGCATCATATTTGGTCATCTTTAACGGTTTGTTGAAATGATTTTTAATCACTTTTTTACAATAATCAACTTCCTCAAGCATCTTTTCCATGAATTTATAAACAGCCTTTTCACCTCTGTAAATTTGTACCGGCTTAGTGTATTTGTCATCAAAGCAACAAACAACCTTATAGCCATATGCACAGTCTTTATGCCTCTGATATTCATGTGTATATGATTTGTTATCATTAGGCTGACATCCAGAGATCTTTTCGGTTATAGCTTCAAAATCAGCATATATGACGAATGGCACTGGTTGTTGTTTATGATAGTTGTTAAATTTCAGTATATTTTTGTTCTTCTCAGGCATTTTAACTGCTTGAGCTCCATTTATGACTAAACAATTATCTTTTTGTTCAGAAAGCACTCTTTCAGAGCTAAAGCATTGGAGACAAGACATGCAGAAATGCTTTCTTTCCTTATGTTTGGTTTGATTATACATGAACTTGTTGAAATCTTTTATGAGTACGTAATGCTTTTTTTCATCTTTTGTTATTAATAGCAGTTCCATATGATCTTTATACATTTCTTTTGATATATATGCTGGGTATGGCTGTCCTTCTTCATAGCCGAATACATTTATTCTGATGTCATTCTTTTTCTCGATTTTGTTAATCTGTTTAATGGTTACTGGAAATTGAATTTCAGAGTAATCCAACTTCTCGATGTATGCCTTATCAGATTTTTTAATCCTCTGAGGGTCTTTGGTTTGGGGGTTTAAATGTCTGATACGGCAATATCTAAAACACTCATCATCCTCATTTTTAAGGTTAATCAATCCTTTAGCGCTATTTCTGAGCTCATGCGGTAGTTGAATATATGATGACCCTTGCATAGGCTGATATTTCACTATATTGGTATAATGCTTATCGACTGATTTGATTGTCCATCCGGATGACTCCGATACCCATACAGCTACAAAATTTAATATCTGCTGTTCAGATACTTTTAGTGATTCAGCAATATCCAGATCATTGATGATTGTTTGGGCTTTACTGTTAAAAAAGGCGGTTTTGTAAATAATGCCATCACCAGTCATTTTTGAAAATGTTACCTTAAGAGTTTCGACAAATTTGATACCTTTCATAGATGGCAGTGTTTTTATAAGGTGATATTCTACAGCTTTTCTTGTAATTTGGAGCTGTAATAATGGGTCTTTGCTGTTTCTTATACCAATCTCAAAAGATTTTGTATAGCCTTTTAAAGCCTTATCAACTTGGTTTATTTGAGTCCTTGGAGCTGGAGTCGGCTTTACTGATTTTATGGTCCTTGGCATGGGGACAGGCTTGTAATCATCCCTGAATTCAGGGGGTGGAAGAATTATGTTGTCTTCATAATCCTGTACCATTTGCTTTACACTCTTACGAGGAGTTGGGATTGGTGGTCTCGGTTTGTATATTCTAGGCTGGTCGGCTTTTAGTGATAATATCAGTTTTATAAGATCAGTTTTTGATAGCTTGGATAGATCTGATTCGTTCATATTAATGTTAGCTGAGATAAAATTTCTATTTTCCATTTATTTTATAGTATCAATTTCTCTTTAAGTACTTTATAGTAAAAAAAACATTTTTGAGACTTTTTATGCGTTCAAAATGTTAAACTATTATTATTACAGCCAATCAGAAATATCATATTCCTGGTCGCCCTTAGCAACAATAACAATACATAAATACTGTGTAACCAGCACGTAGCCTTTCAATATATTGTTACATAATTTGTCTTTAATACATTTCATTCATTTATCAGTTCAAAATCATCGTCGTCTTCATAGGCCTTGAGTAAAGTATTGTATATGTGCTTTTTGGTCCTTATGTGTGAATGCTTACCGGCGAGACTGTAGTCGTGCTCGCATACATCACATACCCACGATTTTCCTAGCATATATCGCGTTTTGCTCTGTCTGATAGCGTTTTGTCGATCTTCATCATTATCGTATTTTAATCTTCGTCCCATTAATATAACTATATATTTTTCTTCTTATGTAGTTTATAGTGCGTTTAAAACTAAAAAAGATCAACGGTAATTCTGCTGATCTGCAAATAGTAAATTTAGTTCGTTTTCATTAGCCTTGCTCTCACACCTGAACACAAAGCTATTATTCTATATAATATATAGAATAATCTGAGAATTAAATTTATATTATTATTATATAGATAAATGGATTCAAAGAGTGTTCAAATTAACGGTATCGAATATCGAATCCATCCCAGGTTTAAAAAATACGGTTGTAATGACCAAGGTCAAATAATTAATATATTCACCCATAAATCTCCAAAGCAGAGTATCGACCGTTATGGGTATATTGTGCTTAACATAGCTGGTTTATTCCGTTGGAGGACTAAGATTTGGAAAATAAATTTTATATACGAATGCTACCACGGTTTATTAAATAAGGACGATTACATATTACCTAGGAATTGTAATATTAGAGATATTCGCCCTTGCCATAGACTGAAAACCATCTTTATATAAATATATTTATATATGAGATGTTTTGTGATACACAGATACATAGCGATTTAAAAATAATGGGTGAGGGATCTTGCATTTTTTGCAATGAGTTATTATATGCAGGAGATAATTTTGTTGACCATTGCTGTGATAAACATGATATTTTGGAAGATGCATATATGAAAGTATGCCAAAATTGCGGAACTCAAAGCTATGAATATACATCAAATTATATTGATTTTTATCAAAATATGTATCGCATACGACGAAAATCAGCATACAAGCGTTTTTATCATATCAAGAATACGCTGAATTCTATTTGCTATGAGAATAAAATCACATTGACTTATAAACAAAGGGATAAAATTTATAAGACATTCGAAATAATTGGATCTGTTATTCCTTCAGTTAATAAACTCCGAAGACGAATGATCAGCACTAAATATATCCTCAGGCAGTTATTTAAATTGCTTGATCTTCCATTTGAATGTATAAAGATTACTAAATCGAGAAAAACGCTTGAATTTTATAATCGATATTGGCAAAGATTTTAGAATTGAAAAATGCAGAGATATTGCGCATTATAAAGTAAAAATTTTATCATATTTCACCATATACTTATCTACAATCGGGCTGTTATCACTTATGTAGTCATCGGTGTTTTTCATCGTTATTAGTATATTGGATAGGTCGAATTCGCCTGTTCGCAGAATAAATTTTATTGTGTGAAGTATATGCATATAGGATTGGGTTGCATACATACAATTTTGAATTTTCAAATCGAGATTCTGATGTTGAAGCCAGCCTTGTATTAAGAGCGCTATAGTGCTGATAGCAACCAGACTGATACCACCTGTGGCAATACTCGAAGCTATTGAGCCAGATGCAAAAATAATAGACAGTGAGTTTCCAAGTAATTTCCATTTTTTGAAGCGTCTCACAGCCTGTTTGTAAGCCCAACACTTCCTATGATATGAATGGTAATAGGCTTTTAGTTCCATGATTTGGTCATCAGTTAATTTGTCTGAAATATGATTCCAGTCAAATATTTTGCGTTTGTTTGTCATATATTATTGATTAGACAATGTTTTCTTTCTTTTATTTTTTATTGTATGGTATAATCTTTGAATATTATCAATCAAACGCTCGATAATTTTTAGTATCTCATGTAATTCTGAATTCTTCATAATATAAATATTGTTTATACAATAAAGCAATTTTTATTCGAAGAATACACCCATTGCTTTATCTAAAAATTGTATTTTATGATACTCTTTGTCATTTATCGGATATGCAGTTTTACTAAAACCAAGTCTTTGTACATGGTAACCTGAAGAAATTTGAAGGCTAGATGCATTCAGCGTATACCCCGAAAATGTTTGATCAATACTCATAGCATTATTGCATACAGCGACTCTAAACTGATTTCCAATTTTAACAAACCAGAGATTTAAATATTCGCCTATATAAGTAGTTCTAATTTGCTTAGAATATACATCTAAATCATAATCGAGAAATAACTTACCAGACTCTAATTTCACCCATGGAAAATCAAAACTACTACCATTGTCGAAGTTTATTTTAATTCTTTTATTATCACCGGTTTTATAATCGTATTTAAATGCCATATATATAGTCCAGTCATCGGATTCAGTGACATTTTCATTTAAATTAATTTCGAAATCAGTTATGAAGCCCTTTTTTGGATCAAAATCTGCTAACAATTTTGTTGGGTTAAAGACAAGATTACCAAATAATCCAGACACTACTGCACCGAAGCTATCTGACATGATGAATTTAGATGGATCCAGTAAATTAAAATAGTATTCATATATTGTGTTGTAATAGCTTTTTGGTTGTAATGATCCCAATTTGCCCAAGAGTGTTGCTTCAAGCGTATTTAACTGCTTGTAATTAACACATTCATCATCCGTAGAACCATCCGCAACTCCTGAAATAGTTTGGTTTTGCATTGTGATTGGCGCATTAAAGGCTATTTCATCATTTTCGATATACCATAGTTCGTCAAAAATACTTGTTGGGACAGTGTTTTGATAACTTTCCACACCATATATAACGAGATGGCATTTGAGTTTTGGTATATAAGGGTATTTGGATTGCATCTTCATGATGATATCTACATATAAATAGTCATTTGGGTGTTGCTGTCTTTTATGAACTTGAACCAATGTTCTACAATGATCATCACTGACCCGTGTTGTTACTTTATCAACACTTTCGAACACTGCTATCACGTCGATATCAATAGTATTTTTGTCAATTTCAGTTGGGAAAAATATTTCAATAATCATCGTATAGTGGTCAAGACTGTAACTAAAAAAATTAATCCCCAATCGGCTTGAATAATAATTTTTTTGACTATCGAGGTTCAAACTCATTTCAATAGCTTTTTTATTGATCCCATGTAAACTACTTGCATAAGTCACTAAATTGCCTAAGGTTATGTCGTTCTCTTCGCTTAACTGGTATTGGTGATCGCTCATGATTTTATCGAATACGTTTTTCATTTTCAGCGGACTGACATGTATTTGAGCAGTATTATCAAGCATGTATTTTTTGGTGACACAATCCTGGTCATCGGTCGGTAACCCAATCCCTGTTATTTTATACCCACCCATTTTGAGATTCGATTGCATAGAATTACTACCGTTAATATCAAGCTTTGTATGAATACTATTCGCCATTTCCTTGAGTTCTTGTTAAAAAAGTACTGTCGGCATATATTTTGGAAGCCTTGCTCTGAAGGGTATTAGCCAAAATAGCACCTGTATTCTTCGTTAGAAAAGTATTGTCGGCGTACGATTTGTCTGCTTTAAGCGCGTCTCTGGAGTCAATATATTTCTTATTCATCACATTAGTCATATTAGAATACCCAGAATCGAAATCAGGCACATTGAGGATGCCCTTGAAAGTTTGCTCATTATTTGTTTCAAGATCAGCTTTTTTGGCTAACTCCGTTTTATCAGCTTTTAAATTGTCCTTCATGTCGGCATATCCTTTGGTAACCAAGGTTTTTGAATTCCAGCTGGATGGGTCATAATCCTCAGAATTTTGAATACTTAGCCCTAGTAAATCGTAATATACTCCTGTCTTGTCCCTTTTTAAAAAGTGATTGTTAAGGTATTCTTTATTAGGCACTGATTGATAGTCTTTTTTGATTGTATCGTAAGCGTCATCTTCATTCGCATCCACATTAGTTCTGGCATTGAATAAAATTTTACCGTCAATATCATAATCACCCGAAGATGTTAGTAAAAAACCGACACCATCATCGCCTTTTGGTCCTTTAACAGTTGATATATTGTTGGTATTTGATGATAATAAACCATTCGAGTAACTCATTTATATATATGTAAGTTATATTTTTTCGTTGAAATTCTTAGTTACGAATTTTCGTGGTTTATCAATATATATAAAGCTAAATGGCTCTTTAGTTGCTTTCTCGTATAGCTCTTTTGGAATACTGTTTTCACGGCATATCATACACCTCTCATTAGCACTTGGGAATTCGTAAATAGAGAAATGTGAACAGTTTAATCTTATGTCTTTTGGTGTTTTATAGTAGCTCTGAGATAGATATATGACGGCGCAATTTTTGTGTCTTCCTCTTATGAAATAATCAATCAGAGGCTTTCGATTTTTTTCACAAACAAAATCGTCAAATATCACAATTTTTTGATTATCATCGTTTAGATCAGAAACAGGAATTATTTGGTCGTTACTGGCTTCAATAACATCATAACCAGCTTCATTACTTATTGGCTGGAACATATCCATAAGATTCTGGTATTTGGACTGATCTAAGTTTTTCGCATATAGATAAACTTTATCATAATACAATAGATTGTATATCATATGCATGAGTGTGTTAGTCTTTCCCGAGCCACTTGGTCCGCAAACCAGCATCCGAAAACATTGATTTGGCATGAAATCGTATAGTTGTCTAAAGTTTGAGGCCATATCGTCTTTAGTGTCATAACTCGGTATTCTCATTATATTATATGGGGTATATTATTTTTTTGTTCAACACCATGTTGAACACCGTGTTGTACACCGTGTTAAATATTATTTTTTATATACGATTTTCATTTTTATATAACGTAATAATATAAAATAAAATGAGTTTACTTAGATGGAAAGAGCTTGCTCAGCGTAAAGCTAAATTAGGACACAAAATCAATTATGTCCATGATCAAATAACTAAACATGACATCGGAGAAAAAACAAGCCAAGCGTCATTCACCAAGGTATTCAATCCGATTACAACTAAATTAGACGAGGTAATTGATAGTAATATGCAAATATCAAAAGTACCAAAAAAGCGTGACAAAAAGGTAATGAGAGGTGAATTGGAAGCTCCAGATTACTATCCTGAAGTTGATCCTTTTGAGGATATGGACGTAGATAATATGATTGAACCTCAACAACAAAAACAAATTCCCAAGCAACCACCAAGATATTCAGAAGTTTATGATACAGAAGGCCCTGATTATACAACTTTTACTGAAGAAGCAGAAAGTGAAGAAGACACTGATGATGATACAGAAGTTGAAGATGAACCAGAAGATAAGATAACACCTGAAGATTTTGATCTACCTTCTACAGTCAATGTTGAAACAGAATTATATAAAAAAAGAATAAGACAACATATTTGAACAGTATCATTAAAAAAGCAACCCATGAACGAAACAGATTAAAAGGTTTCAAAGCAGACAATACGAAGAAATTAAAAGCTGGAGCAATTAGTGTTGAAGAAGCTAAGACAATTGGTGATCATTTGGATAAATCAAGTAATGTTTTAACAGCTTATATCAATTATAACAAAGATCTTCTTGAAACCTTTCAAAAAAAAGGTTCAGGGATTCTAAGAAAACATAGAGGTGGAAATGTTATGTTTTACAATGATGTAACTCAGCTTCTCAAGAAACTGGAGCTTATAATTGGATCGGTAAATGCAGGAAACAGTTCAATTCAGATGCGTAATACAGGAGTTGCGATACTAGATATGCTCTTGAAAATGGCAACTATCAACCGATCGCAATACAATAAATTGTATAATCAGTACTTTAAAGTCTAATTTTATATAACGGTATTGTATATATGGAACGTGAGATTGTATTATCATCGTATAGTGTTAAAGATCAAGGAAACAACAAGCCTGAAACTTTTGTTACACGGTTTAATAAACCAATCATTTTAGACAACAATAATGAATATGCAATAGGACTAAATCGCATAATAAATACGAGTTTCACATGGTTCAATTTAACATCAGATTACGGCAACCGGCTTATTAGATATAGTTCCGATAATGGAGCAAATTTTCATGATATAACTTTTCCTGAAGGTGTATGGAATTATACAGATTTTGATGAACAAATCAAAGAAATCACAAAAACAGGAGATGCTAATAACCCTGTTTATCCAATATCTTTAACATTCGACTCGACTACATTTCGGGTTGAAATTATATTGGCAACAAATTACCAAATAGATTTAACACCAAGCAATTTCAATGAACTCATTGGGTTTGATAAAAAAGTATTGAAGGATGCTTTTAATATTGGTCAAAGAGTACCGAATCTCTCTCAAGATACTGATATTTTGAATATCCACTGTGATTTAATTAATACTAGTTTGGTGGATGGTGATGAAAGCGACATTTTATACAGTTTTAGTACAAGTGTTTTACAGCCTAGCTTTAGTTTCACTTTAGAACCAAAACGAGTTACATACAGTTTAATAAACAAACAACAGATTAGCTCTATTCGCATATACATTACAGATGGTAAAAGACGTTTGATCAACCTTAATGGTGCTGATGTATCGATAAGCTTGATATTGAGAAGAATTATGTAAGCGATATATATAAATGAGATCGTACGAATTCAAACGTGTATACCATCCAAAACTAGGCCGATTTGTCTACAAACACAAAGGCTCTGGCATTATCGTCGATAATATTTTCAAACCGATTAAGAACATCACCTCGTCTGTTGTCCAAAAATTTGTGAAGCCAATTGTAAAAAAGGCAATTTCACAGGCTGGCGATAAACTGGGTAAAAAAGCATCAGAACAGGCTGGAGATTTGATAATGAAACGACTTATGGCAATTAACCAAAGACCCGTAACAACACCCAAGCCTTTGCGGAAGCCTGTTCGAAAACCCAATAAGAATATAGATACAGAGAGCGCTAATACCATTATTAACAGGCTTATATCTGGTAGTGGAAGAACGAGTCGTTAATTTTTATGTAATCTAATAATATAAATGGCTTTTAGAAGTAGCGATAATATTCAGCGTATGGAACTCACGCGGTTTCAATTAGATGATGTAATAAGGTTTCCTGGTCCCGCTCAGCATCAAGTTAAGACAGGTTATAAGTTCAGTGTGAATGACCGAAGTAGTTTTTCTGATTGGTATAATGGTTTTTTAGAAGTAAGGTTCAAACTACAGAAGCTTGCTGATGGAACCGGCTATGGAGGGGGTGATCGAATAACTTTAGTTAATGGAAGTCACAGCCTAATATCTCATTTGATGGTTAAATCATCTGGTAAAATTATATACGACAGTGATAACATTCATCGCGTTACAAATGTTAAAAATTTATCGGAATATAGTGATGATTTTAGCAGGTCCGTTGCTAAAAACAGCTTTTGGTACCTCGATACTAATGCTACAACTGCTAATACTAATATTGGTTTCGAAGCTCGGAGACTGCTGACAGTTGGAAACAACCAAGTAAATGTGTTGATTCCACTTAACCGATACAGCCTGTTTGAAGAGCTTGAAGATCGTATGTTGCCTCCAATGCAACTCGAGATCAATATTCAATTAACCAATGATGATGAACTCATTTACAAAGCAGGTGGTGTTGATAATGGACGCATCGTCGTCAATAAATTTCTTCTTTGGGTCCCAAGAATTCTTCCCAAGGATAGTATGTTTGAATCGTTTATCAGCAATTACATCAAACCTAGCAAATGGAGTTATCTGAAAGAAATGTATCAAATGAGTGCTCCAACTTTGGTTAGTGGTTTTTACCAGATAAATAGTTCGATCGATAATGTCGAGCATGTTTTCGTATACTTACAGAGAGCAAAAATGAATACCTCCACGGAAAATCCTTATCTTTTTGATACTTTTAAAACAAATGCCAATAACACTAACTGTACGCTATCAAATTGTCGTTTAGAATATGGAAATAATGAATTCTTCCCTGAAGTGGAATATGATACTGAATCGAAAGTACGTATCTTTAATGATTTAATGGCATATGGTCATAGACGCAACGATTTCAATACCGGGACGCAGTTAAATTTAAGCAATTATGATACTTTATTCAGTATTGTTTACTTTAATTTAACATATCAAACTGAAAAAATAACGCGTGATCCCAAACAGTTAATATTCAGATACAAACTGAATATTCCATCAACCGATCAAATCAGTGTCCATGCTGTCGTTCTATATCGAGAAGAGATTATTGTTGATAAAATTGGTAACGAACTGACCATAGTTTAAAAATGAAATCATTGGCAGACTATTAATAAATTTTTTATGATATGTTATATAACCAAGAATTATATAACGTATATTATATACAATTAATGACTACATATCACTCTCATAAAGTGAATCTGTCCGAAGGGCAGACCAAAAAGCTACTAACAGCAATTTAGAACAACAATCCATTGACACTCAGGTTGAGCAATCAAGATTTAAGTGGCAATTACACATTAATGTTAACACAACGTCAGATCAATAAACTCACTAAGGCTAAAAAGGCAGGCGTTGGGTCCGATTTGTATATATCAAAGACTCAAATAAGAAAGGTATTAAAGCTAGGCCATGGAGCCCCTCAGCTCGGTTCCCCAATGCCAATGCATCGAATGGCACCAAGGCCAAATAGAACGAAGAAACCAACTAATACCTCATCAATGAAAAAGGACGGAGGCAAGCTACTGAGCAAAAAGGATATGGTATCTTTCAGGAGCCCGCCGATAATCGGTAAATGGTCTGATTATGATCGGTTTCTCCAAACCGGTGGTTTGATTTTACCAAGAGCAACAAAAAAAAAAGCTAACAAAACCAAAAAAGTGAGCAAACCTAAATTTCACAAGAAAATTCCCACAAGCAATATCGACCTCATTAATTGGTGCGAATATTTAAATATACCGATAAATTCAGTACTGTCAAGAGATGAAACCATCCCACATGGTCACAAACAAAGCCTTTTTATATATAATCTCGAGCCTTCATATATGAGCGGAAGCCATTGGGTTGCTACTTATGTTAAAGATAAGGTGATCAATTATTTTGATAGTTTTGGTATGCCTCCCTTTCAAGAGATCGTTAATCACGCAAAAAAGAAGAATTTAACATTACTACATCAAAACAATCAGATACAGAGCATTAATAGTACCACATGCGGGTACTTTTGTTTGTTCTTTTTAAATGAAATGAATAAGGGGAATTCGTATTACGATTTAATAGATGTATTCAACATAAATAACCCCTTGTACAATGAAACTTTCATTGAACAATATTTTAAAAATATCTAACTTATATTATATATAAATGGTCAAATCGTATTGTGTAAAACAGAAGAAACAGACAGAATGCTTGCCAGGAAGTGAGAGATATGTCCAAGCCAAAAATGGTCGACTCATGATGAAATGCAAGTGTGCTGAATGTGGTATAACAAAGACACGATTCATGAAACAAACCAGTGGCCGTGGTGTCGGGGAAAAAATCAATAAGAAAATCGGTGAAAAGATACCGGGGTTTCAACAAGCTCAAGATCTTGCTTCTGCAATCATGGGTGTCACAGGAGGTGATAAAGATCTGTTCAAAAAATATTGGAGTGGAGACATCGCAAAAGGTGCCTTCAACACGAAAACCGGATTATTCTCAAAGAAATTCTGGACTCATCCCAAAAATACAACTGATCCATGCAATAGGGTTGTATATAAAAATGGTAAATATCATATTAAATACTGTGATTAAACAATCTAACTTACATATATATTATGTGTAAATCTTACTGCGTTTCTTGCAAATCGACTACAAATTCCAAAAACATCAAAAAAGAGATATCAAAAAATGGTCGCCTTATGGAGAAATCGACTTGCCAGATATGTAATAAAAACAAGTCTAAATTCATCAAAGGCGGTGCTTTAGCACGTCACAAAGGGGTAAAAGACAATGTTGATTATTACAGATCAGGCAAAGGGATTGATATTCAAAAGTACTTATCACAAATAGGAGAATTACATATGAGAACACCAACGGGGAAAAAATACAATTATTGTGGACCAGGCACTAAATTGAAAGAAAGATTAGCTTCTAACGATCCTAAATATAGAGATCCAATAAACAATCTTGATAGCATATGTCAAAAGCATGATATTGATTACAGCAATGCAAAATCATTAGCTGATAAGCATAAGGCAGATGATATTATGCTCAAGAGAATATCAGAAATACCCTTTAAAGACAGGCCCTGGGGAACAGCAACTGCACAAGCTTTGATTTTAGGAAAAAGAAAGGTTGGTATAGATATTAAAAAAAAACGTAAAAAGCCGTCGGGTGAATAAAACTGGCAAGAAAAATTAGCTGATGAACTACATAAACCAATAAAACGTAACTTCACTCGACGGCGTGTTATAGTCAACCATATTGATGAAATATGGTGCTCGGATTTGGTTGAAATGCAACAGTTCAGTAAATGGAACAAGGGATTCAGATATCTTCTTATGGTACTTGATGTTTTCAGTAAATATGGTTGGATAGTACCTCTAAAAGACAAAAAAGGTGAAACTGTCACTCAATCATTCAAAACAATATTCAAAGAGGGGCGTAAACCACAATATCTTTGGACTGATAAAGGTAAAGAGTATTACAATAAAAATAATATATAGATTTAGGCAAGCCTAAAAGCGGAGCTCCCATTAATCTTTTTTTTTTTTTGCTCGAGTAAATTACAGTGTTACCAAATAAGAAACCACACTATATTTCTAGGCTTATACGGTGGCCCATGTAGGTACAAAAAACCTCTCATGATTTTGTTGACGAAAGCGACGTCAATATATTTCGTGATTAACCCGTCTGAATTTTCCTGCCTTTAGTGACAGGTTCTAAAATTGAAATTGACGAGTGCACTTTATTGGGTTTCTCACGTACGCACGTAGGCGCAAAACAAATCTTAGTAAAACTTTTTACAACGTTTACTGTACACTAATTCGTAATACACCTCTAAGATCTCTATGAGTTATTCAAGGTAAAAAGAACCTTGACCTTGTTTTGATTACTACAAACCTGTTAGGGCAAGAAAATCAACTCAAGGCAAAAACAAAGTACGTACAGAAAAATAAAGTGAACTCGCTGCTAAACACAGTAAACTAAATGAACTCACGCCACGGCAAACTGAAAAAATCACGGCGGCAAAACAAACACTGCAAATTGATGGTGCCGGTTATGTAGGTCATTTTAAGGCAGTGTTTGTGTAAGAATTGTGGCAGTTTGTGATTTGGAAAGTGGTGCACGCTAACTTAGAATAAGCTTACAATGATGTTTTGACTGTTTTGAACCGTCTTCTTTTCGTTGCGGTTTGGTTGCATGATTTACTAATTCTGTTTTATCGTACGCGTTGCTAAATACCTAAGAGAATTTTATGTAGAGAACTGAATGAATTTTCTTCATTTCTGGTAAGTAAATATGCGGTAGGTTAAGTCTGAACCCACTCAGCCTAGCGCAGGTAACTCGCAACGAAACCGGCAAATTCAACACACTCACTAACAAGCAGTGATATTATAAAGAGAAACAAAACAAATGCAAGCGAGCCGAAATCGCGATTTTGATCCGTGAAGCTAAATAATTTGTTTTCAAAATCCAATAATGAACATCACAGTTAACTGCAATAACTAAAACTGAAAATAATTAGTCTAAACAAAATATTTACTAAACAAATGTGTAAAATGTACAAACATGAACAGGCTTGATAAATATTTACGTGAAGATCCTGAAGATCTGAAAACCGACACAACTTCAAATTCATTCATAAATGAAGTATAATTCCCTCAATATAAAATTAGGCTTATGCTTAGTGCATACATTTACGTTTGTTACCTCATTATTGAAGACAGCTTATAAATTCTGCAGGGATAAGCTTTCAAACCAGCCCAATAATATCGGAGACGAACACGGCAAATTCGTTGCAAGCTTAGTCCAACACAACCGACATATACATTCACTGTACATTATATGAATTATCACCGAACATCAATTTCTCTCTTTCCATCGGTATAGCCTTTAACAGTCTTTTATCCTTTACTTCAATGAACTTGATCGGCTCTGAATTCACTTTTGTTTGAGCTCAATTCAGTGATATTCAGCCTTGCTCAGCCGTAGGTCGAACCCTGCACATCGCGCTCTTTTTGACTTGTCATCCAGTATATCATGTTCAAATCGGTTATTATTTCGGATCTTCCCGTTAAGAGGTTGTCCTAAATCATTTGGCATAAGTTTCCATGATGTAGATGAGTAAATAAAGCGAGAAATATTCACGAAAATCGATGTTTGCCAGCAGCTTTCTTCGTGTCTTTCATTCAGCTTTAAAGGTGAACAGCGTACCAAAGATTTGCCGCCTTTTCGTACAATTGCTTCGTTTAAGTTGAAATGAAATGTCCAGATCATTCATTTAACATGCAAAAAAACTAAACTAATTATTTCTAAAATAGATTTACCCAAGCCTAAAATCAGAGCTTGTCGGTTATTTACCTTGCCCTTTATTTAAATCTGAATTTACGCGATGATAAAATTATCAGGCTAAGTAAAAAACTGAGTACTTGAGCCCGCGATCAACTGGAAAACCATTACCTGGTCAGCGGTCAACTTCCAAAAAAGACGTCACCTCGATTAGCTCTACGCCTGAGCCCGCGATATGGTCATATGATACTGGTCAGCGGATACCTTGTTTTGACAGCTGTCAATTGACCATGACATGGAAGTTCAATATCAAAGATTTAACAGTAACCAAGGCGGTAATTGTCCTGTGGCTCCCCTCCCCCTCCCCCAGAGTCTGTACGGACGGACGGACGGACGGACGCTCGTACGGTCACGTGATTACCAAATTTTCTGGGCTTGATGGTTTACCAAATTTTCTTACCCATGGTGCTCCGCTGGCGCGCTTCGCGCGCTGGAGCTCCGCTATGAAGGAGCTTTTGGAAAAGAATGGTATACACACTATACTCAACCGAAAATGAAGAGAAAAGTAGCGTAAGAAAAGTAGCGAAAAGTAGCGTATGCGAACGATGGAATCGAACAATCAAGTCCAAAATGTGGAAGCAGTTCACTGTTCAAGGTAATACACAGTATCTAGATATGATACCCAAACTGATAAAACAGTATAATAATACCAAACACTCAAGCATTAAAATGACACCAACAGAAGCATCGATTAAAAAGAATGAAGGGATCGTTCACTTTAATCTGTATGGTGATATGGAGCCATTATCAGCTAAACCAAAATTTAAGGTTGGTACCAAGGTCCGAATTTCTAAGTATAAACGAATGGTGTTTGACAAGTCTTATACTCCAAACTGGACAGAGGAAGTATTCACAGTTGATAAGATCCAATACAGTAATCCAATCACTTATAAATTAAAAGATCTCAGAGGTGAAGATATTCAAGGCAGTTTCTATGAAGCGGAATTACTAAAAGCTAAGCAGGATGTTTTTCGTATTGATAAAGTCATTCGGCGGGATTATAAGAAGAAACAAGCTTTAGTGAAGTGGATGGGTTATAGTGATGAATTTAACAGCTGGGTTCCTATGAAGGATTTACAACATATAAAAAAAACAATTTCTTCATATAATATAATATAAATGGAAAATCCCGTCAGGCAAATTAAAAAAATAACACAAATGATAAAAAGTGCTAAAACCATATTCAAAAGAACACAAATGGAAAAAGATTGGTATGATTATAGCATAAAAAAGCATTCTAAATCTTTAATTTCAAATACAAAAGATGATCATTTAGAATATATCATGATTAAGCGAAAAAAATGTTTAATCATACTCGATAATGAAATTCTTGAACCTAAACCTGAAAATGAATATGAGGATGATAATCGGGATCTAATATTCAATCACATGAACATGCGACTCAAAATGAATGAATAGATCGTTTCAATTCTTAATGTCGATTCTAAGTATAATAGCTCGGCAAACGCAGTAAAAACCAAATTCTGTACAAAGACTATAAGAGCAAGCTTAGTTTCTATGCATTGTTAAAACACTCTGAAAATAAACACACTAATTTTTAAAATACTATATAAAAATATAATTTATACTCAATTTAATGATTTATAAAAATAACCAGTTTTGATCTCATTATTGAAATTGATCTTGAACCAATACTGAGCCTTGCCATCGCTTTCGCTCCTCCCACCGAGCAAGGCTAGCTCTTTTAACGTTTTTTCATCCCCGGCTCAGGGGCTTCACCCCTTCACTGCCAAAAAACTAAGATCTTCGTGCCCCAGTATAGGAAAAGAGATTTGAAAACAAGGGTTGGTAACCAGATTTGAAACCAGATTTGTTTCAAGTTTTTAAAAAACACTATAAGAGAAATATTTGGAGCATATTGTGGATGACATTGATGTTAGTATTTTTTTTAAAAAATACAAACAACATGGAATTAATTGATAAGGAAATCAAAATCAAAGATTTTGATAACATGAAAATTATTTCGAATAAAGAAATAAATTTCTTTATACAAAATAATTTGACCCAATACAGAATCTATATTTGGTTAAGAAATTCTTTTTCAAAATAGCCAAGCGCAAATTTCCAAAAATAAAACCAGCACAAAATCATTATAAAATTTAAAACCAACGCAAAAAATCAGATCTGAAAATTGCGCTTATACCCCCAATTACTATACTACTACTAGGGATTGTGGTATCCCCCACATATAAAATCCTGCTCCTCACTTTTGTACCCATTCGAACGCTTTTTCGTCTATGTAACCTACTTTTTTTAGTTTCGGTTAATTCTCTCAGGCTTCAGAATACTCATCAAAGACAATATAGTAGGATGGGATACCCACTAGTGATTTCGGTATCCCCAATACATCACTCTCCTCTCCGTTTCAATATGTCTTGTGCTTTCCACGTTTTCAACGTTCGAAATTTTTTTTTTCATCTTCGGGCCTTAGCTGTTTGTTCTAACCTTGAGTCGATGCTCGAATACCTATATAGACTTCTTAAGATGGAAAACCGAAATCACTAGGTAAAGGTCTCAGTACTAAACTAACGTCTTGTTTACCCTTACTTTTTTTTTTTATTTGTCACTACAACCTATTGCTCATAACGATACAAACAAAAGGGATAAGTTCACATGGAATAAATGAGCATTAATAAAAACCAAAAAAAGCTTTGGTCTAAGATGCTTATTAAAATCTTTGACAGACTGGAGAGGTCAGTTTTCACGGCCTGGCGACCGCATACATATTGAGTTTCTATATTGCGTGACAGTCCTAGTCAGTTTCTTGATCATGTTCGCATTTGAAATTTTCATCCGCCAAGCAAATTGGAAGCTCTTACAATGCGCCTCTTACAATGTTTGAAATATTAACCTGCCTTGAAAGGTTCAGCGATAAAGCACCATGTGCGTGTTACTACAATTAAAAGGGATTTCGGCGCGTGCTGGTGATTCGGTTATAAGAATAACTGCGCGGACTTGAATCAAACGGTTTGTTTTGCTTTGCGAATATTTGTAAAGACGTTAGTACTGTTTCCTAAGAATGATTAAATTTATGAAGACAAAGCTTTGCGATAAAGCAAAATGGTTTTTGAGTGGAATTGTGGTTGTCTATATTTGCCCCAGTCTGCTCTATTCAACGCTGTTAGTGATTTTGGCATCCCCAGAGGGGATGCCAAATTCGCTAGGGATTTTGGGACGGGGGTGCCTAAATCACGGGGATGCCAAAATCACTGTGAACCTGCTCGAATCTGCGACGTAATTTTCGACGTCTGTGGACGTCGTTCGTCCCTTAGGGGTTAAATAACAAGTAGGTTTACATTACTTTTCTTAATTTATAGTTAGATTCCTTCTAGAACATTCGTTTTAAAAATTCCCAGATTAATCATTCAATATCATTTTTGAAAAGTCGACGATTAAATAGATATATAAATATTCCTTAAATAATCCCAAAATGTACTTCTACAGTTAGTTCAAATTCTAGTTCCATTCTGGTTTTCTTACGGTTAGCTTTAATTCATTTCTTCGTGAGGGTCAACCTCGTCCCAGGGCATTTCCCTGACGAGGTTGAGTAAGGGTAGGACAATATGTAGAAATGGGGTGCAATCTCCCAGCGGTTTTCTATAATTTTGGAGTATCCAGTATGATCTAGTCACCCGTTCTTGAGCCCGCAATGGATATGAGATGACGCGGAACTAAATCTTTAGCCCGAGTGAAGCGAGCAACTTAGCGTGTTTATCGACGAAATTTCGGTTTTCTCGCTTCAAGCCTATCAGCGTTTACCCTGTTGCTTGTTATACGGGCACTTTGACGGGTACATTCAACGTATTTGAAAATGTTACGAGCTTTCCTATGTTTCTCGCTGCCTTACAGAGTCCAATTTCGCCGAGCTCACATCGCTTCTATATTGTTTATCGCTTGTTGTGGAATCAGCGTGGTTTTATATATTTCGGTTCATGGATTTTTAAACACAAGCTCTCACTTTAAGAAGACTCTGCGAGTAAAATATGTCAAACGCGTCGGTAACTACAGCTCTGCTTGTCGGCTGCCGAACCTGGATCCGTTTCATCCAAGCATACTAGAATTTATAAAAGATCTTGGCAAGCTACAGTGTAAAGGAGAAAGGTATTCGACTTTCACAAACAATGTGCTTGAAGTGAAAGGAGGTGGCATATCATCTGTGCAATACAGGACAATTGAAAGACCGCCTGGAGATGATTTCAGGGTTGTACTTTCTGATCCAAAGAACTTGTTGAACACGGCTGAAAAAGCGGATAAAGAAACAAATGGAAATTATGCGAATACCGGTAAGACAAATGCTTTTTCGTCGCTTAGCTTTTTAGTACAAATTTCTGTAGGTATACGTAAGTTAAAAATTTAAACTTCACGTTTTGATTGTTTGTTTTAGGAAGTAAGCTCTGATAGAGCTAAAAATTAAGTTTGTTATTCAGCAAAATGCACTATACGCCTTCTAAGACAATCCGGCCAATATGTTTAAAATGTACGTGTATCTTTTTATTTTACTTCAATAAGTCTAACTAAGCTTGTGTAAAGTCTAAACGCTTAGCACTAAACGGGTCGAACGATCTTAGCCTGCGATTGCGTTGTAGGCGTTACAGTCAAACCGGATGTTCTTTTGATGGGAACTCTGCAATGTTGTGGCGCAATGTTCCAATATTGATGGGAAGTTTGCTTGACACAACTTGCAACATTCAATTCAAATTTGCTCGAGCAAGTTGCCAAGTTCCGGTTTTCGATATTCCCGTATTGAAGGTAATAATCCCCTCCTTTGTTTCAAAGAAGTGGGAAATAATTGCCCTATGGTCAACTATTTATCAACAGACGACAAGAAATTAGCGGCAGGTTTAGTTAAATCGCCAAACTGGGAAGTTTGCTTGATGCAACTTGCAACTTTCAATTCAAACTTTAGCAAGTTCCGGTTTCCCAGTTTGGCGATTTGAACTAAACCTGTTGCTAATTTCTTGTCGTCTGTTGATAAATATTTGACCATAGGGCAACTATTTCCTATTTCTTTGAAAGAGAGGTGAAATTGTTACGTTCTATACGGGGAAAATGAAAACCGGAACTTTGCAACTTGCTCGAGCAAATTTGAACGATCTATCAGGGAGTCACTTCATCGTGAATTTCATTTCATTTTTCCATATTCGCAGAACAGAATAATTATCAAATACCCTCAAGCAGGTCACAGTTCATTCTCCGTGGTGTTCTCGCACGGAAACAAATATAGAGTTAAAAATATGTGTACGTAGCGTAAACTGTTTGACACAGACTGTAAAAAACCGTTAAAAAAACGTCAGTGTAAACATTTTACATATTTTTAATCTTGAATCCTGGCTGCTGAGTTGAGCAAGTCAAAAAAGATTGTCAAATTAAACCACAGGCAGACAAGGCTCTGTGTTTGAGACCGTGTGACGTAAGCGTCACGGTACGCGCTATTTGATCTCATACATTCACTGTAATTTGTAACGACTGACCTCGGCTTGACCCAACTGATCACGAGAAATGCTCCATAAAATACTGGATTTTGCATCTTTTGATCCCAAATTGTGATCTACTGTAAGCCAGATAAATAAAGTTCACTTATCTTTTTTCTTTTGCGAGGTATTTTGCGATTTTATGGGGTTTTTTGGTCGTTAATTCCTCGCTAGCCGTCACCGACCCCAAACAAAAGTAAGAGAAAGAGACAAGGCAGGCAGTAGTAATATTGGAGTCGAACGAATACCACCTCGGGCGCACCCACCTAATTTTCCCTCTTTCCTAAGGTTAACACTAAGGATTTTCAACTTACCTCGCTCACAAAGCTCGCTCGGTAAGTTGAAAACTTAGTGTTAACCTTAGGAAAGAGGGAAAGGTGGGTGCTACTCGGTAGTATTCGTTCGACTCCAATATTACTACTCGCAAGAGAAGGATAAAAGGATGCCCATTTAGAGGGATGCAACATAAATGTACAAACAAATGGGACGAGGAAGAAAAGGAATTCTTAGCCAAAGTCGAAAAAAAACTACAACTCCTAAAAACAGAATAACAACATCAGATTTAATAATTAAAAGCGAACCAGATAACGGTGAAGTTATAGACCCGCCAATACAGATTTCAGAACAGCTGCTCACAACAATGAAAAAAATGAGCCCACAAGATTTAAAGAACTCGCTAATCACACAGCAAGAAGAAGAGGAAGAAGTGGAAATATGTGAATTAACAGATCTGGAGGAGTTCGATTTGACAGGACCAGGAGAACCAGTTTATGAAACACCGATTATGACTTCACAGCTCTGCGGCAGAATAATGTCGAACGAGTTTAGCGAGGCCCAGGTGGAGTACATATTAAAGAAAAGTTTGGGCTTTTAGAGCAAAGCTGATAAATAAAAAAGTTGAAAGCAAATGTCAAACATAGCCGCAGCAGTGCAAAATCTGAACCCCGAGCAAAAAAAGGTATTCAATAAAAAGTTGAAAGAGGGGCTAGCGGAAATGGTGAAAAAGTTGGAAGAAGAGATAGAAAAGTATCAAGAAGATACACACGTGGTCTACAAAGGGCAGAAAATCAGGAAAACGTTGATTCAGCGTATACCGTATACGAAGGAAGAGTGGGAAAAATACCAGCGGGATAAAAAGGCCTACGAAAATAAAAAACAAATCAGCTTCATAGATAAAGTTTTCTTCGCAGACGGCGCGCTGGACCGTAAAAACCTAACCAACTTCATTGATAAAGTTTTCTTCGAAGACGGCGCACTGCAATTAGAGAAACGCGCCATAAGTGTATAAACATGGCAGACACATTAGAATTAATAAAATCACTTCCGGCTGAACTTCGAGAACAAATCTTAAAGGAGTATATTAAAATAAAACTCTGGCAGCGTAAAATGCTTGGCTGGGATGAAGTTCATGCTGCAATTTATGAAGCACCATTTTGCGATCGCAATAAACAAATTGTAAGGGTCTTGTTTTGTTATAAATGTGACAGAAGCAGATGTTCGCGAAATGGTCTCTGTAATCTGTGCATTAGAAATGGATTCAGACACTATCTCGGCTATCCTATTTTTGATGAAAATGATTATGATGAGTGCTTCAAGAGATCTTTCTCCTCGAAATGGAGAGGAGTCTTTGCGTGACCTTTTCTCAGAAAGACCAGAGACAGGAAAAGCTACATGCATGGTTACACGTCGGCAAACTTACTACCTAAAAGAAAAATCGTCTATTAAAATTAAACTTACTAATACGCGTTTTGTATTAACTAGTTGTGATTCTGCGCGACTAGGTTGAGATAAACTAAGTGCAAAATATTGTCCCGAATCTAATCTTATTCTTGAACCGTCAGTATATAGGGGTGCAGCATATTGGTATTGTAAACCATCAGCATTACGTACGCTTGTAAATGGAGTGTCAGTTAACAAACTGCCGGGTATTCTAAAACCAAAACCTATTCTTTCATAAGTTCGAGAGGCACCCTTTAGTTCGATAATTAAAGCTGAGACACCCTCAATTAAGCAAGGAAATGGCGCCATTACACGAATGTTATTACCGAATTTAACAAAAACTCTATCACCTCCTTTATTTTCATTGTAGATCCATTCTCCAGTTATTACTATTCTTGGTTGCAAATTTCTTATAACATAACCACTTAGATCTAAATCTTTTTGTAATTTGATAGTATCGTTTTCTATTTTGTACCCTCGATCATAATTTTTCAACGAAAAGCCGTTCATATCCAAATCCGTTTGTAGAGTAAAATCACCGTCATCGATAACAAAAGCCTGATCGTAAACAGTTCCGTCTACATCTGTTTGATAACCTTTTACCGCATAAATAATCAAAGCAGCCTTTTCAAGTGGTGAAGAGCCATCATAACCCGAATTTGAAATATCAAGATAGATTGTGTTATCATTGTCTTTGTATTTGCGCGTGTGAATAATGGTGCGTGAATATTTCGGGCTGTGACTGTTGAAGTGCTTGGTATGGTAATTAAGAGTATCAACCGGGTTAGGGGTTGAAGCACTTATAAACCAATTAGTATCAACTTTCGGGATAAAGAACTCGACACATATAGTGTACTCTCCTTCAGGTAGAGGTTTTTTATTTAGCTTTAAGCGCGAGTTGAAAGAATTGACACCAGTTCTTACGAGATTGAAAGTATAAGCTTTTTTATTCACACTGTGAAGGTTGGAGGTAAAGTCTTCTAACGTAACAGAAGTAACATTGTTTACAGCTGTCACGCCCGACCCTCGCTCCAAATAGGCTAAGGCATTCTTTTTATGTGAGTGTCCTGCTGAAATTGAATTTGAGCCCACATATTTTTTCATTGAACCAAGATTTACAGCATCCTGATCACCCGTCGGATTCGCAAGTTGCTTTATCGCATGGTCTTTCATGAGAATATCTCCAGTAATATTAACGGTTGATACATCCCCACTATCACCCTTTTCCCCTTTTTCACCTTTATCTCCCATAGCTCCTTTCGAACCCGCAGGTCCAGTTGCTCCAGTGGGTCCCGCAGGTCCTGTAGCTCCGGTTGGTCCCGTAGGTCCCGTCGCTCCCGCAGGGCCAGCAGGTCCGGTCGGTCCTTGTGAGCCCGTATCACCTTTTATTCCTTTTTCTCCAGCATCACCTTTATCTCCTTTAGGACCTTGTGGGCCAGTATTGCCCTTATCACCTTTTTCACCTTTAGGGCCACGCGCTCCAGTTGCGCCAGTTGGACCAGCAGGACCAGCAGGGCCGGCTTCCCCTCGGATTGAAGTAGACTCTTCATGTGTTTGAGTTGCACCCGTCGCACCGTTAAGAAACCCCATCTCTATATATTTTCGTCAAAATTTTTGAGTGTGGTTTTTTTTGGTTTGTCGTGGTATAAAAAAGAATATTTAGCATCGGTAGCCCTTTCAAGCAGCTCTCTGTCAATTCCCAATTCATCAGCAATACGGTTATTTTCTCTGGGAAGAAAGTCGAAAATGCAAAAGTGGCTACAATTATCTCGGATGTTTTTGGGGACCTTAAAATAGCTTTGAGAAAGATAAATGACGCTGCAATTGCGGTGGCGACCGTTGATAAAATAATCGATAATGTCGTTTTGGTTGCTTTCACAAACCATGTCATCGAAAATTACAATCTTTTGATTGTCAGTGGACAGCGTTTCCAAAGGAATAACATCGTTGGCGGCTTCAATAACATTATAGTCAGCCACAGGATTGACTCTTGTGTCGAAATCATCAACCATATATTGGTACTTGTCTTGATGCAGGTTCTTAGCGCAAAGGTAAATTTTGTCGTAGACCAACAGCCTGTAAAGCATATGCATGAGAATATTTGTCTTACCAGAGTTGCTCGGCCCGCAAATAAGCATCCGAAAGGTATCTGCTGGCATACAAGGGTGGCCTTGCTTGTAATTACTTTTTGTAGTCAAACTGGGGTCGTAATTGGGAATTTTCATTTTTTTTCTGTTATATATACGGCAAAAATATGTCCATGAAGAAGTGGCAAAAACTTGCTAGCGAAAAGGCTGAAGTTGAGCAGCAGAACGACAAAATCCTCGCGGTAATAAAAAATACCAAAATCAATAAAGGGTTTGGCCAGCTATCAGGTGAGGATTTGTTCAAACCTATCACATCGCGGCTTGACAAACTCCAAATAGGGGATAGCAACTCAGCTGCTGAGCCAAAAGAAGAGGTTCCAGACTATGGTATGGATGAGTTTGATTTAAATAACCCCTTTGATGGAGATTTTAATCCGGATGCGGAAACTCCACCGCCAACACCATCGCCATCACCTACACCTACACCATCACCAACACCATCAGCACCACCATCTCCTACATCAACACCGTTACCACCTTTGGCTGAAGAGGAAGAAATGGAATTAATGGAAGAAATGGAAGAAGAGCAACCAAGTAAATGGGGGCCACCACAAGAACTGGTTATCAAGGGATCAGAGTCAGTTGACCTGCAGACACTAAACAGCATGTTAACAAAAAATAAAGACAACCCGAACTATGTGGTAAAAAGCAAAACATCAAAATTTTACAAATACACAATGGCGGACATAAAAAAGGCAAGAGATGAAATTCTTGAAAGGCGAAAAAGAGGGGTTAAAATCCCCATACAGCAGCTGATGCCCGATGTTGATGAGGATGAACCCGACAGAGAAATGGAAGGAAGCGGAAGTGTTGATCCAAACGCTTTGGTTGACAGGCTACACTTAAGCTTGGCGTCTATACAGGCGGGCAACACTTCACTGAAGCTGAAAAAACAGGTCCAGCAGATTTTAGGGTTGCTGGTAAAGCTAAAGGAAATAACACAAAAAGAAGCCCACAAAATTTTGGGAACAATTATATAAGCAACACGACAACACATAAATTTGAGTGATATTATATAAGCAACATGTCAACCCATTTTCATTTCAACCTGTTGCTCGACTCGCAGCTGGCCAAACAAAACAACGCCAACAGCAAGTCACATGACTTCACAATTAAGTTTGACCCGCCAATCGCTTTAGAACCCTCCAAATCATACAAGGCGGCGTTAAATGAGCTGGTATCTATGACATATTCGTGGTACAACATCGCGAAACAGTACAACAACAACGAATTCAAATGGCGGAAAAAAACAGAGAACTGGAAAACCGTGACAATTCCGGATGGAATGTATGATTACGACGGTCTCAACACCACCATCCAGTCGCTTATCGGAAGAGTGGATCCCAAGGATGAAAAATCCAAGTTTATTGTCCAGCTGTATTTTCACACCACAACGTATCGGGCGGTCATTTTGTTGGAGGACGGCTACGAGCTTGATCTAAGTGGAGGTGAATTCGCCACGCTGCTGGGTTTTGACAAGAAAACAATAGACGGAGCGAACAATAGGAGCGACCGCGTGCCAAATATAACAAGAGGCGTCGACTGGATCTACGTCCATTGTGATCTCATTACAAGGGCTGTGGACAACATCGGGGGTGACGTTATGTTCTCTTTTTCAACCGCTGAACTCGCCGTCAGCTACCCCTTTTCAAAAGAGCCCCGCCGTCTCCTGTGGCACCCGGTGAACAAAAATAGAATCAATGCGATAAATATCAAAATCACGGACGGACGCGACAACATTATAGATCTGAATGACCAAGACGTGGCTTTAAGCATCATCATTGAAGAAGAAACACCTAAGCTCGTCTGAAAATAATTTACACATAACTCATAATTGAAAATAATTTACACCTAAGTATAATAATGAATCATCCGAGCGAGTGGGCGAGATATTATGACGCGCCAAACGGAACATATAGATACAGACACAAAGGTACGGGGGTTGTAAGAGACACCCTGATGAATATAGGAAAGCGGTTCAAAAAGCAAGTCACCCGTCAGACGTTGGAGAAGGCTGTAAATGAAGCCTCGAAGCAAATGCTGAAAAAAGCCGCAGAAAAAGCAGAAGAAAAAGCGGCTGACAAGATACAAGCGGTTTTGCGAAATAGCAACTCAGTTGCTACCCCAAGTGTAAAACCAAAGAGTAAAAAGACTGCAAGTGTAAAACCTAAGAGTAAAAAGACTCCAAGTGTAAAACCTAAGGGTAAAAAGACCCCACCACAGAAACTTAGTACAGAGTCGAAACAAAAACTGAAGAAGATGCTAAACCCTGGGGTAGCAACGCAGTTAAGCGGGGATTCACGAAAAAAGTTGCAACAGATTTTAAACGCGGGTCGGGCTGCAAGGATGAAAGTAAACCAATTGATAGCAGAAAATTAAAATAATTTTTTAAAAAGATATATAAGGACTAGAATAAAGTATAAGCTT
Organism: Meandrina meandrites; assembly: GCA_963693305.1. Lineage (NCBI taxonomy): Eukaryota > Metazoa > Cnidaria > Anthozoa > Scleractinia > Meandrinidae > Meandrina > Meandrina meandrites. Next base: position 47,220,374 of record OY855903.1, read on the forward strand.
TTTATCACACTGCGAAGGTAGGATGTTCAGAAGCCACAGGCATTTGGAAAAAACAGAGTATGTTCGTATCATGTTAGACAAACCGATTACTATCCCGGGAAACAATCAGCACCAGGTAAAGACAAACTATAAATTCACACTCACCGACCGAGACAACTGGTATGACTGGTATAACGCCTACTTCCGGGCTGATTTCACTTTCGAGGCAACCGCGGATGGTGCGCAAGTTGCAGCAGATGCTAGGTCAGCACCCATTAACGGCTCATTTTCACTGATAAACAAACTTGTGGTAAAATCATCGGGCAAAAACATGTACAACGTAGACAACATTCACAAGTTAATATTTATCAAAAACTTGTTGGATTTTTCTGATGACTTTGCGAGGAGCGCAGCAAAAAACCAGTTTTGGTATTTGGATACAACGAATAGCGATGTAACGGCCGTCGCTGCCACTAACCTTGGAATCAGAGAAAGGGGTTTACTTGCCCATGCCGGTCTCACGGTTGAAACCCTCATACCGCTTAACAGGTACTCATTTTTCGAAGAGTTGGGTGACAAGCTTCTCCCCCCAATGCAGATGGAGTTTGAAATTGAGTTACAATCGGATGCAGAGCTGATTTGGCAAAACGATGGCACCAATCGCAGGGTAGTGGTGAGAAACTTCGAGCTGTGGGTTCCATTGCTGCGTTTCACCAGCGAAGGGCAGAAGCTCGCAAACGAAAACTTTTTGAAACCTCAGAAATGGACGTACCTGAATGAAATGATCCAACCCAGCAGTAGCCGGCGTGACGCTTTTGGTTCGTGGCAGATAAATCCTGGTATAAAGGATGCCAAACATGTTTTCATTTTCATTCAACAGTCAAGGAAGGAGAAGGCCTTGACCCAAAACCCCTACTTCTTTGACACCTTTGACATTGATGGAGACAATTCAGCCAAGCTAGCGACCTGCCGGCTACAATACGGCTCTTCACAGTACTATCCGGAGCTGGACTACGACGAAAACTTCAAACTGCGCATTCTTAATGACTTAATGAACTACCGGTACCGCAAAAACGACTACAACACCGGTGTTCAGCTTCAGCCCAACAACTTCGAGACGCTGTACCCAATAGTCTATTTTGACCTACGTGAAAACAAAGATAACATGACCAACGACCCGAAGCAGATGGTTTTCCACTACAGACTCAATGAGGCTGCCAATGCACAAGACTACACCATTTATGCAGGAATTTTGTATGAGTCCGAATTTGCTCTCAGGCAGGTGGGTAATGAGCTGGTGATGGGTTAATGACTCAGAATTTATTTAGCATAACAAAAGTTAATGTGTAGCAACTTTGTAGCAAATGAAAGTGAAATAATTTTTGTATGAAATATAAGAGATGACGACTTACTATCCGCACAAGATTTCACTTTCAGATGGGCAGAAGGTAAACCTCGCGCGAGCCTTTGGGCGAGGAGAAGCAGTTACACTCAGATTTAAAAACGAGGCTATAACCGGCGGTAGCGACACTTTGCACTTGACCACCCGGCAGATCAAAAAAATAGAGCGCGCTATCAAAAACAAAACGGGCGTGGACATAGACATGAGCAAGACACAAATCAGACGTGTGCGCAACGCTATCAAAGTGGATAACGCTATCAAAAAGAAAACAGGATCAGGTATGCGGGTAAAACCTCCAACAGGAGGAAAGGGTATGCGCATCAACCCTCCACCATATATGCGCCCACCACCATTTATAGGTTCTTGGGGTGACCAAAAAAAAGCCCGCCTTCGTTGATGTCCCCTTAACTGATTATGACTTGCAGCGATGGTGCCGATACTTGAAAATCCCCATCAAAGGTATATTTGCGAGAGACGAGATCCACGTGAAAAACCACTCCCCTTGTATAATCAACATGGATGATCTTGGAGGGCCAGGCACCCATTGGGTATGCTGCTGGCAATCAGCACCTGAGTTGCCACCGGAATATTTTGACTCTTTTGGTTTACCTCCACCCGCAGAATGGGAAATTGAGTTGATTCTTGAAGGTAAACAGACCTTTCTTCGGAATGACAACCAGCTTCAAGAGGAATTCAGTGTGCGCTGCGGCTACTACTGTTTGCTTTTCCTGAATGAAAGAAATAAAGGCCGGTCGTTTCGAGATATTTTGAGCATGTTTTCAGAAAATACACACGCCAACGAGGCTGTGGTGAAGGATTATTTTACACAGTGGGGTAAACCCCACACCCCATGAATTTTGGTTAATTATATAGAATGGATGTTTACTGCGTAAAAGAAAAGCGTTTCACACCCAATGTGACGGGGAGTGAAAAAATCACAACCACAAAAAACAATAGAAGAATGTTAAAAGTAAAATGCGCAAGCTGCGGCATTACCAAGACAAGGTTCATACCAGTGAACGGAGACAAAAAAGGCGGCGCGTTGTCGTCGAGAAGGGGACCTTCGACTGTTGATAAAATTGCGTATGTTGCCTCGAACTTTGTGACCCCTGCCCCCAGTTTCGCTGCAGCGGCCAAAATACTCGGAAGCCAAGCTTTGAAAGGGGTTACAGACAACGTAAAGTATTTTAGGAAGAACCGTTAGTTAAAGTGAATTTAGCTTATTTATATAGGATGGATGTTTACTGTGTGAAAGAAAAGCGCTTCACACCTAATGTGGTGGGAAGTGAAAAAATTACAACCGCAAAAAACGGCAGAAAACTGCTTAAAGTAAAATGCGCCAGCTGCGGCATTACCAAGACAAGGTTTATAAGTGACAGTTGGATTAAACCTGAAAATGTTCAAGAAGGAGGTAATATTTTGGATCCAATATTTAAGTGGACCAGAAGGGGTTTACCCAAAAAGAAGAGAGAAGAACTTGCACGCGCTGAAAAAAGAATGTTTGGAGGTGGAGTTCTTGATACAGTTGGAAATACAGCAGCTGAAGCTTTCTTTGAGTACGGAGTTCCTTATTTAGCAAAGCAAGGTGTGAAACAAGGAAGATACTTTGCAAGCGAGTTTCTGAGACAACCAGAGTATCAGAAGAAGTTAGCCAATAAAGCCAAACCAATCGCGAGAAAAGCTGTTAATTACACAATTGATGCTTTGTCTGGGGATTTGTTGACTAAAGCCTCAAACAGATTAAGACCAAAAGATATGATGAAAGGTGGGTGTCACACAGCAGCCCAAAGTTGAAATGATTTTTGCTTATTATATAGGAAGGATGGAGGTATACTGCGTGAAGGAAAAGCGTTTCACACCCAACGTACCGGGAAGCGAAAAAAACACTACCACAAAAAATGGTAGAAGGCTGCTTAAAGTTAAATGCGCAAGTTGTGGCATTACCAAGACACGATTCGTTTCTAATAAAACACAAAGTGGTGGTAATTATGATATGAGAATTTATGCAGGTAATCGAGTAGATGACCCAACAAACCCTCTTTACCAACGTGGTGGGGCTTTTGATTTGCATAAAGCTATTGGTAAGCTGCCTAAGCCAAAAAAGGGGTGGACACTTCCTGGTCATAACTACACAGGACCGTACAATCCCCTTGAAAAACAGCTTTCTTACGACCCCAAGACGGGAAAGATTTTGAAGATTTATCAGCAACCCACAGGCGCCACAGATGCAGTTTCAATGCAGCATGATGTTGATTATGCCGTCTGCGCGGGCAAGAAAAATGAAAAAAGCTGCAAACATGAAGCAGACAAAAAAATGGTGAAGGCGCTTGACGCTATTCCCAAAAACAAACGGCAATGGGGTCATGCTGCGGCCCGAAATGCAATCAGCTCGAAGCAAAGGGTAGGATTGGGTGTCGGTGAAACGATCAATAAAAATATCGGCGAAAAGATTCCTGGCTTTCAACCGGCTCAAGATGTGGCTGCTGCAATCATGGCTGTCACAGGTGGTGATAAGGATTTGTTTAAAAAGTATTGGAGTGGTGCCATCGCAAAAGGTGCCTTCAACAAGAAAACCGGTCTGTTCAGCAAAAAGTTTTGGACACACCCTAAAAATACAACTGGGCCATGTAATCAGATTGTATATAAAAATGGAAAATGGCATAACCAATATTGCGATTAGATTACACATTTTTTAAACACATATATAGGAAATGGATTCTGCAACAAAATTCCGGCGGGATGAAATAGAAATGATAAAGAAAAATCTTGAAAACCAGTTGGCGCATTACTACCAAACCTCAGCCAAGTTTAAACGGTGGCACACGCGGTGTCAAACAGTATGTGCGTTAACAGGCGGAGTTGCTACCATTCTTACAGGCTCTGGGTTGGCCGCTTCTCTTTCTGTGGTTGGTGTTGTTGTTGGCGCCCCTTTAATCGCAACGGCCACCTTGTTTTCATTGGTGTCAACCTCCTCCATCGTCACCGTCAAATTTTTCCTGCGTAAAGCGAAAAAACACGAAAAAATACAAACTTTGGCTGAAGCTACGCTGAGCTCAATAAACTCTCTCATATCAACCGCTCTTGAAGATGGTAAAATCTCAGACAGTGAGTACCAAGATATTATCAAAAAGTACAACAGCTTTACTACTGCAAAGACAAAACTGCGTTTTTCAAACCACACTGACGGCGGGGTAAAGGTTAACAGAACATCAAAGACAACTTCTGTTTAATGGTGGGAACCCTGATACCTGTAATAAATAATTTGTTTTAACATTTCTTCTCTCCACCATTTGTTGAAACTTTTTTCAGCTTTATTTCTGGTTTGCACCATCTTCGGCAATCTTTTCGCGAGCTTTCCCAGTATTGCATTTTTCGCCGGCCAATCGATAGGTGAGACCTTTTGAAAATAGTTGTATAAAAAACAAACGTAGTTACACGATCCGGGGTAGCAGCTCAGTTGCTGATACCGCTTGAACTGGTAGATGACATTCCCTAAAAAGGTCAACCCCATATTGTCACCGACCTGATCTAAAGAAATGCCGGTTTTTTTTAGTACCGCAATTAAATACCATAATTTGGGGCGGTCTCTTACCTCTTCATAGGGCTCATCCGGCAGTGGGGGTTCCCATGAGTAAAAGTCAAGATCTTTTTCCGGTTTGATTTCTTTTATTAACGCTTCCTGCTCTTCCACCCACATTTCGTCAAGCTCTTGGAGGCTTTGTTGTCCTCCGAACCTCTTTGGAAAAGGGAAATCGAAACTCATTTTGTTGTCATGTATATATGGCCGCGCATAATTCTTTAAATGGACAGAAATTAGAGCGGCGTTACTACAGTCCACAAGGTTACTGGAAAGGCATTTCCGCCATTAAAAAATTAGCGGTCGCTGCAAAGGTTCCTGAAGTTATTGCCAAAGAATGGTTGTTCAAACAAGCGCTCTGGCAGATTTACCTCCCCGCACCGCGCTACATCCCTCGTCCGAAATTCGATGTCCCTACACCCAACAAAGTGCATCAGGCAGATCTTCTTTTTCTGCCACATGACACAGTGAATAGAAACTCAGCTGCTAAAACTTACAAATACGCGCTTACCGTTGTTGATATCGCCAGCAGATTCAAAGAAGCTCAACCTTTAACTTCTAAAAACTCTGATGAGGTTGCCAAAGCTTTTAAGACAATTTATACCCGTGGACCTTTGAAATGGCCTGAACTGCTGCAGGTTGATCCCGGGCGTGAATTTATGGGCGCTGTTACGAAAGAAATGGAAAATCACAAAACTTCGATCAGACGTGGGCACCCTGAAATACATAGAGATCAAGCTATCGTCGAACGTTTCAATCGCACCTTGGCTGAGCGTTTGTTTGGCCACCAGTACGCAGTTGAAATGCGTTCGCCTGAGGGTCAGCGATCTACAGAGTGGGTAAAAAGGCTTCCCAAAGTTGTTTCTGCTCTGAACAACCAAGTCACTCGATTGATTGGTATGAAACCTGCTGCCGCAATCAAGAAAAAACATGTTTATGCGGAGCCATCAACCAAATATTTGAGACCCGTTGGTTTGAACGAAAAAAAGCTCCCCTCCATCGTTATGGTTCGGTATTTGTACGAACCTGGTGAGCTTGAAGGTGGGACAAAAAGAGCCACTGATCCTATCTGGTCCTTGGATATCTTCAATATTGAACGTGCTTTTATCAAACCGAAACAACCAATTCTTTACTATTTGCGCGGTGGTCCTAAGCGTGGTTTTGTGCGTGAAGAGCTGCTTGTTGTGCCGCCAAATACACAATTACCTCCAGCTAACGTCACCTAGGGTGTGGATTATCGTCAAAGTTGATGTACCCGCTTAAACATGGTATTCAATTGGTTCTGTATGTATTCCGTCTGGCAGTACCCAGCGTTTGTCGTAATACGCGCTCAACCCCAGCTTTTCTTGCTCGTATGTTACCATATTCCCGTCTCGCATTCTGAAACCCCTGTTTGTTGCCATGTCTTTGCTTCCTCCCAATGCTGCTTTGAAACGTTGCCAGTTTATTTCGTTTTGCTTCTTCGACATTCCTTTTGTACTTAGCTTCTGCTTCACTCCATCTTCTATTTGATGTTCTGTATAGTAACATTTGGAGCACAGCGCGATCATCCGCTCCCCTTCAAATTCTTTTTTAAACAGCCCCGGTGTTCTCCCGCTCCACTTATCCCATGCCAGCCAATTCTTTTTTTGCTCTTCAAATTCCGCTTTCATCTCTGGCTTTACGATGTCTTCTAACTTTTTTCCCGAGATCGCCAGGTAGTTGCTGTCAGTGTCCATCTGGATCAGCTCGAAATCTTTCCTGTCCAAGTACCTGTCCAAGAAGTCGTAATAAAATTGCAACATCCGCAGCTTGGCCAGCTGATATACCGCGATTCCGATCTGAAACGGTCTTCTGATTGTTATCCGCGGCTTCCGGCTTTCTAATTCATACGCCTGCCCTATCTCATCTAGATCTTCGAAATACGCGCTTCTTAATGCTCGGTCTACCACTTTCTCATCCTTTGTGTAGATCACATTTGTTTGCCGTTCCAGCGCTTCTATCAGCTTTCCATACCCGCTGTTTCCCAGCAGTTTGAATATGTCCGCCAGCAGCGCTTTGCTTTTGTCCACATCCCCCGTTCGCCGCGCTTCTGTGACTTCTTTCACGAACCATTCGAAGATCTTTTTCGGTTTGTAATCGATTGTCCGATACACCCTTTTGATTTCTGCCCCGTGGTTTATGTACCACTGCAGTAGCGGCTCGTACAGCAATATCTTTTCCGCTGACAATGTTCCCAGCAGCTTTTTGTTGCTTTCCACCACTTTTCTCCCTGTTGCTTTCAGATATTCTTTCATGTGCTCTGGCACCACATTGGCCGGTACCTCTTTTTTGTGAAAGAATGGACACATCTCTTCAAACTTTTGATGCAGATGCTCCGGGATTTCTATGTCCACTTCCGCGTATCCGAACCAGCTTTTTTCTTTCAATCTTTGCGTGAAGTCTGCCGCTTCTTGCGCTAATTGCCAGCCATCTACGCCATCTAAATAATTTGCCTGGTCTGGATTGTTTGTTTGATGCTCTCTTGAATAGGCTGTGTAGTGCACCACTTTTTCTTTCCCGCAGGGCATATAGTTCAGCATGGTTGATAGATACAGCGCGTTTGCATCGTACCCCTGGATGTTTTCACACAGTTTGCTGTCTGGGTATTGATGCGACCTTATCCGCGTTTTGCCCGCCTCATGGTATCTTGTGAAAACCAGACTTGGTCCGCCTACCACCGCCCCTTTTAACATCTCATACGCTTCTTTACGTGGGGCGTAGAGTTCCGCTTTGCGCTCTATTGCGCCTTTTAAAAGATAGTGCAAACTCACCCCTGGTATGCTTACCGCGTCTTTCAGTATGTCTATCCCCTTTTCTATGTAGAACGCTTTCATTTTTTCCAGCGCTTCAAGCCCGGGTGCCACATCCAGATTGTTATAGTATTCCAGCCAGTCTTTGAACGTTTTCATCCCTTTTTCTTTGAACGTCTGTTTGCAGGCTTCCCATTGTTTTCGCGTCAGCACATACTCTTTTTTCAACTTTGAGTACCAATGCTCGTATTCCGGCAAGCCCTCGTAATCCAGCTTTTCTTCGCGGTCGAACCATTCGTATGGCAGCCACGATTTTGTTGCCTTGCAGTCGTACGCCTTTACCCATCTTTCGTAGCTCGTTCCTGGGCCTAAGTAATTTATTATGTCCAGAAATCGCAATCTGTCTGTGAGTAAGAACATTATTTTGCTGCCACTTTTCGCCACTCTCACTTTGTTTGCCGTGTCCGCCAGCTCTTTCGCGAAGTGGTTTTTGATTAAATTGAGATCGTATGACCCGGAGTTGAATCCCAGTGTGGGCACCTGGTCGCACCATTCTTCTATCTTTTTTCTTTGGTCTTTGGGGATCAGTTTCACATCTGCCGGCATGAATTCTTCTCTCACTTGCTTCCTTATGTTTTTCTCCCTTCTCCCCAGCTCTTGCATGAACTTTTGAACTAACACTCTGGGATTTCTTGCGCAGATGTGGGTTGGCTCTCTTTCAAGAGTGTCGCCGATGCTAACTGAAACCGGTATATGCTTGCTTTCAATCGTCAGATGTTTTGTTGGCTCTTTTCGTTGATTTCCATCTCCGTACGCCTCAAAATCGTACAGAATCGCGTGTGGGTACGCTTTTGTCCGGGGTTTTGGCAGCTCTTCTCCGTGTTTGTCCGCTCCTCCTGGAACTAGCCATTGACATGACCAACATTCAATCACTTTGTATCCCACCTTTCGCAGATGGGCTGTGCGCCTTTTTGTGGCTTGGTAGAGCTCTTCTACTGTCTTGCCACCGTGTTCGATTATTTGTTCTCGATTTGGATAACATTTTGGACATCCGTGCCAACGACAGCCATGATACTGAAATACCACTTTTTTCTCGTCGTTGTATCCGTCTACCGGCCTTTTCTCTATCCAGCGTTCTCCCCCGTGCCCCGACATTGCATGCACTATTTTGAATTGCCAGTTTTTCTCCACGTACCTCAGCCACTGGATTGATTCTTTTGAGGCTTGGTGTTTTGGATAGAACGCTTTCTGGTACGCTGTCTGCGGTGCTTCTACTTTTTCACCCGGACAGTGGATCACCGTTTTGCCTTGGCTGCATCTTTCCGCGTGACGTTGGAGATTGCTTGCCTTTGTGAATCTTGCGTGACAGTGGTTGCATTCATACGATTTGGCCAACTTCGTGATGTCTTTTATCAGGAACGCGTGCTCTCCATAAATCCCTATTGTCATTACGTTTTTGATGCGCATTGGTGGGTTTCTCATTAGGTGCCATACTATTCTGGGGCTAGTTTCTATTCCGAATTCGATTTCATCCGCGTTAGCCAACTCTGGCGTGTAAACCCTTATTCCCAGCCAATCTGCTAAAACCTTGCCCTTGTTCAGGTGCATTTCCACCTTTTCCAGTTCATCTAATGACGTTTTCTCCCAAGTTGATGGCATATTTCGGAGTTTGTAGAAACTCTTGGCAAGATCTCGTGCTGCTTCTGTGCTGCGATCCGGTCTTGCTCCTCTGTGTACGGCTATACAGCGCCATAGACACAGGTTATCTCTATACGTGTCCAGCGTCACCATTGCGTGATTTCCTCTTGCAAGGTTATGTAGCCAGTATGGTAATGGTCCTGTTCCCATCAATGGCTGGCGGTCTAGCACAACCTTTATATCGACGGTGAAATGCGATTCAAAGGTCCACTTTGTATCTGGTCTTTCAGTGTTATCCGGATCTAGACGCGCCGCCTCCATTTCTCTTATCCAATTCTCCGCGTCTGCGTAAGTTTTCATCCAGGGGGAGCCTTTATTTTGGTAGAAAGTTAGCCTGGTTCCGTCTTCGATGTTTTCAAGAAGATACGAATAGACGTGCCTCATGTAAAACGATGTTCCCACGTTCTCCCTTATCTTTTCCATAAACCTTGGTGTGAGGTCTTTATTTAGCCCCTCTACGATACGCCACCTCTTGTAACGTCTCCCTCTTGTCTCTTCTACCCCCGCATATTCCGTGTCTTCGTACAGATCCAGAATCTCATTCTGATAATCTGTTACCGTTTTCACCTTGTTCGGTGGGATGGGGTCGAATATTTTCAAAAGGGTTTCTTGTTTTCTGTTTCTGTTTCTGTTTCTGTTTCTTGGCGGTGGTATTGGTATTGGTTTTGATGGTTTTAATGGGGCTTTTAATTTTTTATTTACCCCTTCTGGGATTGGTTCTTCCAGCAGAGTATTTATTTTTCTTTGAATTGTGGGCGAATATTCTGCAATAAATTTTGATAAAAACCGCAAATCCTCGGGATCAAGATTTGCAAGCTCTTCTTCCAATGATCTGAGGTCTATGCTGTCCATCGTATATAATATGGAAAAATATTTTTTAATTTTTATTATTTAGAACTTTGTACATTTATGTTGCATCCCTCTAAATGGGCATCCTTTTATCCTTCTCTTGCGAGTAGTAATATTGGAGTCGAACGAATACTACCGAGTAGCACCCACCTTTCCCTCTTTCCTAAGGTTAACACTAAGTTTTCAACTTACCGAGCGAGCTTTGTGAGCGAGGTAAGTTGAAAATCCTTAGTGTTAACCTTAGGAAAGAGGGAAAATTAGGTGGGTGCGCCCGAGGTGGTATTCGTTCGACTCCAATATTACTACTCAGGCAACTTCGATGGCCAGCCGAGACCGACAGCCTCCAGAATTTGTCCATTTTCTCCCACTTCCACGAGTCGCTCGCCATCCAGCCTCGGGCAAATAAAAGGTGGATAATTTTCAAAGGTCTGTGCCAAAAATCGTTCCAATCGCTCGGTTTTAACGTGGTTAAAAGCCGCCGCGAATTTTCAAGTTCACTGCGAAAAAGGATATGGGCCAAAACGGTCGATCATAACGCCGATATCAAATTCGAGTTAATCAAAACCAACGGTCAGATTACGCAAGCTAGTGACAAAATCAACCTTTGCCACATCCCCCAGTGCACAGCGTGTCCGTTCAATAACAATTTATCTTGTATATTGCTTAACTAGGATGGCACGAAAGTACAATGTTTTCAAAGATTCTGTAACAACCCTGGCCAAAATCATTCCCAGTTACTATATGGAAGAGGGGTTTTCTTCGGACACGCCGTGCGCTGGGAGATGTGGCAAAGGTTGATTTTGTCACTAGCTTGCGTAATCTGACCGTTGATATCGGCGTTATGATCGACCATTTTGGCCCATATCCATTTTCGCAGTGAACTTGAAAATTCGCGGCGGCTTTTAACCACGTTAAAACCGAGCGATTGGAACGATTTTTGGCACAGACCTTTGAAAATTATCCACCTTTTATTTGCCCGAGGCTGGATGGCGAGCGACTCGTGGAAGTGGGAGAAAATGGACAAATTCTGGAGGCTGTCGGTCTCGGCTGGCCATCGAAGTTGCCTGCCTTGTCTCTTTCTCTTACTTTTGTTTGGGGTCGGTGACGGCTAGCGAGGAATTAACGACCAAAAAACCCCATAAAATCGCAAAATACCTCTGGCTTACAGTAGATCACAATTTGGGATCAAAAGATGCAAAATCCAGTATTTTATGGAGCATTTCTCGCGATCAGTTGGGTCAAGCCGAGGTCAGTCGTTACAAATTACAGTGAATGTATGAGATCAAATAGCGCGTACCGTGACGCTTACGTCACACGGTCTCAAACACAGAGCCTTGTCTGCCTGTGATTTAGCCTGCGAACGCAGACGTATTTCCGGCTGTCGCTTGTCTCCGCCGAAAACTGACGTCTGCGAACTCGAGCCAGAAAACGCTTTCCGTGACGTCAAAATTCTAAGCCAATCACAGTTAGGCTCACAAAATCCTAGAACCGCCACGCGTGTAGCCTGCGAGAGCATCGCACGTTCGCGTGGAAAATAACAATATGACACTGCGCTGGGGAAAGTTTGTAAAGTGTTTAATTTGAAAAGTCAAATCAGGTAAATGCATTAAAGTACATGATTCAAAAGAGAAGAAAGACATATTCGTGAATCTTTCTAATGGATTTGGAAAATCAGTTATTTTCCAGGCATTGCCTGAGAGGAAATAGTATTTTAAATACTAATAGTGTAGCATTGTGATCGATCGTCGTTTCGCCGCTCGTTAGTTAGATGAATGGCCAGGTCAGCCCATTATCGTCGCTTGCGCTGAATAGCGCTGTGATACATTGAAAATAGCGAATATTGAAAACAGCTGCTATTCGTTCGTGTACGGATCACGTACCAGAGACTTGGAAAGGTGCGATAAAATACAACAACAACAATTTATCGACTGAGGTATTTCCATAAAAATGCATGGCTTTACATACACTTCACTGTTAAACCTAGAGGAAGATATCAAATGAAAATTATAATACTATTTGTCAGAGTTGTACTTTGGTCTTCCGGAAGAGACAATTCCTTCGAGCGTTCGAGCGAGTCTCGTGAGATTCGCCTTTACGCAGCGGTTTAGATGTAAACATAATTTGAGCAATCACTGAAACCTGCGAAGGTTTTCATTCCTTGGACCAAATCTTTGAGTCTTGATGCAGCAAAAAAAGGCACTAGAAACGCTTAAGGGTTTAGAACTCCCCAAAACATCGGACTCAAACAAATTCCAGGGTTTGCAACGATGCTTGTCGCAACCGTATTATGTAATTTCTCGGAAGGTGAAGGTCCCAGGTGAAGATGAGACGCATCTGGTCGATTGCCGCCTCCTGCGTGTTGCTAGAATCTTTTTGCCAATCTATTGACGCAAAATCAGACATGATCACCGTCAAAATCTCTTCGGATTTCTTTCCCAATTTCGTCGAAATTTTGAAGGGCGTTCTTTAATCCCCGGGTTTAATCGCACACGTCGATTGCCACACTTCAGTTTGTCAACAGATGGTCAGCTTTTCACAGCCCACGTTGCATGATTTATCAATGAAAGTATGCACTAAAACACTTTAACCGAGTACATTAACCTTCTCCTTTGCAACTGAAAATGTTCTCCTGCAAAGAATCAACTTTCACAGCCGTCAAAAACCTTTCGCGTTTCATTCAACTTCCCATACAGCTTGCCTGTTTCCGCCGACAGCTATGTCGCGAGGGATCCGCGTGGTGTTCACTCGTGTCTTATTCTATCGCGTAATCTGATTGGCCAAATAGAAAACAAAAGATTCTACGTCACGGAAATCGTTTTCTGGCTCGAGTTCGCAGACGTTAGTTTTCGGCGGAGACAAGCGAAAGCCGGAAATACGTCTGCGTTCGCAGGCTACCTGTGATTAAACTTGCAGCGGTTAAACCATTCTCGTCCCCAGAGGCCGCGATCCTTCTGGTCTGCGCCAGGAATCGACGTTTCGCTGTATATTCGTGATATTATTCGTTCAAAAGCAATTTTAAAACGTGCCGTCAGTACACGAAGAGGAAAAATGTGGTTGAATAGACTTACTAAGCCTTGTATTTGAATGAATAGCCACTTCAGAAACCAACCTTGCAAACTAATTGTTCAGTCAATGCGTTCACGTATAAATTATCAAGGGGACTTTCTTTCAAATTATTCATTGGTCACTGGGTGGAACACATGTGGAAACATTGCGGTGTACGTAGAAAGCAATTATCAAATACAATGAAGGACAACGCTTTTAGATTTTCATGATCATCGCAGTGTGTTGATGAAAGCAAAACAATAATTGCGTTCGACAAGAGAGAACACTCTCTAACTCTGTGGGCTTTCAGTGATTTCAATGGGTCAATAGGTGTACCATGCAATAAATGTGGCGCGCGTGTTGTTCACGTGCAACCTCGTTCCCAGGCCCTCTCTTCTTTTCCTGAAAAGGGGAGAGGGCCTGGGAACGAAGCTGGTTCATGTGCATGTGGTGGCTGCGAGTTGGAAACTAAATGCAGTAAACTTTGTGGAGTCGACAGGAGGAAAAGCTGTTCTTCGTGCACTTCTCAGCTGGCTAAGAGAGACACATTTTCAATCCACATGGCTGGGAAAGACAGTGTGTTAGCTACCTTGCTCGGAGAAACAGTATTTCAATCCGCCTGGCTGGGAAAAACAGTATTTTAATCTGCGTGGCTGGCAACAAACAGTCGATTTTATACCACCTAACTATAATCTTGGATAAAACTGTTGTAGCCACTAATTTAGGGACCACAGATCAGTTTTTTCAACCCCCCCCCCCCCCCCCCTCCCCCCATTTCACGAATGTTGACAATGCTGTCGTGTTGTAGTACAAACAAAGCCTGGCGAACCACAAACCCCATGAAACAACATTGAGTAGGGGGAGAGGGGAATGATGAATGAGGTTGTACCAAAGCATTACGGTCAAATTACAGAAATTGTTAATAAAGTGTTTCAAACAACAGAAAGCAAAAGGATAAGAAAATGATCATTGCCACAAATTTTGTCCGAACACCATGTCTGCGTGTGATGAAAAACATCTAATCTTACATGGCGATGATTGAAACATTTGACTTGAATCTGATAAGAAGCCACAATTACCTGGTCAAAACTACCCAGAAAGGTGGTTAAGAATTAACCTAACCCGCTAAAACATTTATTGGGTCTTTATTGTTCTTTGATTAATTTCCATGGGAGCCGTTAAGAGTCGGACTCTCCAAATATACGGCCGCATTAGACATCTTTTTACCAGGTTTATTTTAATTGATTAATTGGAAATAACCTGGTTAACTCGCCAGGTGCGGCCGCGACCAGTGGCTATCTGGAAAGCTGGCTGGTTAGCTGAATGGTTGAATACATGAGTCAGCTAAGTGACTGGCTGGGAAAATCGGTCAGCAGGAAGCTGGCTGGAAAAATTAGTCAGCTAAAAGCTGGCTGGGAAAATTAGTCGGCTGAAAGCTGGGTGGCTGGCTGGCTGGCTGGCCGGGTTCGGAACAAGGGTTGGCTGGAACGAAAGAACAGCTACTTTTCTCCCAGCTCACTGTAAAATGAACCATATGGAAACTAAACAGCTATAATAACTATTTTCTAATCAACAGAAGTGTTTTTAGAAGATTGGGTCGTTTTGTCTTCCTGAGTCGATTCCGGTCTCAAATGGCCGATCGACTGTGTAATCGATCTGACGATAAATCATCATGGATGTTGACCTATTTATTTTATTATATACCATAAACCCCTGTTAAAACCATCACGGAATGACAATTTGAAAATGCAGAGGACCACTCAACACTTTTCGCTTTTCACTCAACTTATTTTCCAGATCTCCTGGAGAAAGGGATGCGTGTACTAGACGTCATCACTCAAATTGTAGAGTAAAAAGTTAAATTACAAGGCTGCTACAACATAAGTGAAGATAGGCAGGACCCGCCTGGCAGGCCTTGCGTCTTCTGTATAAATCACATATTTATGGCACGGACCTGTCATGGGTCCATCACGGACACAGCAAATTTGACCGTCACGGGGTTTTACCAACGTCTCTTTTTGAATTAATTATTTATTATTTTGGTCCGCTTGCTACCTCTATTGGTTTGAAGAGGGAAGAAAATGGAGGGAGTTGGTATGAGAAAACGTTCAAGAGCTGAGAACATTTGGCCTCGCGCGGAGGAAATTAGTGCTTCCTGTCTGAAAGCTATAAAAATGCAGGCGTTGCATTATTTTACCAGGCTGTACTGGTTTGATAAACGGTAAAAAAATCAAGTGAGCTCCTAATTGCGATCAGCGCTACTGTATGGAATGCATTCATCCGTGAGCCAAAGAAAATGGCCGAAAATAGCTGTTTGTAAGACGGCATGAACGACTTGATCAGAGAGAGATAGTGGCGATTTGTTATATAAACACTTTTGGTCTGAGGAACACAGCGATTTGCATGATTTGATAGTTGAAAATAAAGTTATTAGGCAGGTTTAACGGTGAAGAGGACCTGCAAAGTACGGCCTGGAAACATGGAGGCCTCCGAATCTGAATTACAATGCCAGTTTGCTCAAAACAGACGTTCGAGACGCAAGTCAGATTTGCTCTAGTTCAGGTTGTTTAGAGCGCGCATGTGATTATATTATTCGATAGCTTTGAAACTGCTGTGAGGCATACAATTATAGCTATACATACCATCTTTATTTCCTTAAAGCCTGCTGTACCTCGCAGCCGTTATCTTTGGTCGACTTTGGACAGTCACGCAACGATCCGTAAGAGAGTAGTGGATTGTTGCATGACGTCCGAGCACCAGGCTGCATGAATTTTTTACGTCAAGAGTAAAAGAAACCGTTCTCCATATTGCACCAATAACAAGTAATGTTCAGGAGAATATAAGTGACGTTTAGAAGAAGAGACTTTTTTTTATTCAAAGGAAAGTATGTAGCAAAAAGTGGACTAGGAAAAAAACACTAATTGGTATATATTTTCCGGGTTTTTTTTTTTCAGGATTTTTGAGAAGATTCTGGAACGCGCTTATGGGATCAAGACAATCAGTTGCAACAGGTAAGATAGTACACGGGACAAACCTTCATTTACAAATCGTCACGCAACTTGCTTTAGCGGTGTTTGTTGTAGTCACGCAATGCTTGCTCGAGGTTGTAAGGTCAGTGCATGAGTAAGCTTGATAAAGTGAAACATGGCACAGAAGGTACAAATGAATTATTCTTTCGTTTTCTTTTTTCTTTTTTCCATACCTGGTACTCTAACAGCGATTGAATTCGAAACTTAAGCAAGAGTCTCAAGCTAACATGAGCTATTCGTATCCCATTTTCTTTTTCTTTTTTTGTTCCTACAGGACCATTTTTGGGAAAGGCAACAGTTGAAGCGGACTTTGTCCGAGTCGATGTCACCGACACAAACGGCAGGACGATAAGTGACGTACATATGCAGGTGTCTCCAAAAAAGGAAGTGTCCTCAAGACCGGTGAAGCCTGGCGGTATTCCACTTGATGTTGCTCTCATCATGTATGACTCCACCTCGGCAGCTAATTTCAAAAGAAAAATGCCTAAAACTTTGGAGTATTTGACCAAGAACCTCAACTCAGTCTTGCTAGAAGGTTTGTTTTGTTAAAATCGTGTCGTGGTTGTCATTTTTTCTGTTGTTGTTGTCAGTGTCGTTGTTGATGATGATGATGATGATGATTTGACATCGAATTAAATTCTCAAGATAAAATTGCCTTAAGGAGAAAAATCCCCGTGGTCCTTTTTCGTTAAAAATCTATGATCGAGAAGCTTTCCTGCCTGATTTTGAATACAGTTCTTTACTATTGCGTGAATGTGCAATGACAGAAAATCTTGGCAGAAATTTTTGTTTCGTGAAATTCTGCGTCAGGTTTTACCAATTTTAAACCCAGTGATCAATTACTACGGGACAATGAAAGTACCATATGGAAAAAAATATACCTTAAACAGTTAGAGCCTATTAAACCAGTCGGTGTCACAGTAAGTATAATTGCCCCAGTGACATTGTATTAAAAGTTAAGTGGCAAACCAACGTGTAAAGGAAATAAAATGTGGTTTCATTCGTAGGCGAAACAATTGTGGGAGATGGTACAACAGCTCAACTTTGTGCAATGCTCACCGGAATAGCTGAAAAGGCACAACCTGAAGCAAGACGAAGCGAGTATTCGTCTGATACAGTTGATAAATGGAGGTGGATTTTTAAA
Organism: Meandrina meandrites; assembly: GCA_963693305.1. Classification (NCBI taxonomy): domain Eukaryota; kingdom Metazoa; phylum Cnidaria; class Anthozoa; order Scleractinia; family Meandrinidae; genus Meandrina; species Meandrina meandrites. Next base: position 47,237,868 of record OY855903.1, read on the forward strand.
GATTTTAAACAGAGAGGATATGCCACTTTATTCTCCGAAGACTCTCCAAGGTTTGCATCCTTTAATTATCGTTTGCACGGCTTTAGAGACCCGCCAACAGACCACTTCGCAAGGCCGTTTTGGTTGGAAGCAGAGAAGATTCTCGACAATTACTGCATTGGCGGCAGAGCTGCCCATAACGTCTCGCTAGAGTATTTATTGAGTTTCTATCGTGCTTACAAAGATAAGCCAAAGTTTTCGTTAATAACACACGCAGATATCTCGCACGATGATCTGAACACAATTGGTTACGTAGATGATGATTTAAAGAGAATTATACAGATCTTAGAAAAATATAACGTTCTTAGCAACACTCTGTTAGTTATATTCGGTGATCATGGAGTCCGGTTTTCAAATGTCAGAAAAACAATTCAAGGTAAATTAGAGGAACGTCTTCCATTTACTTCAATCACATTACCTAAATGGTTTATCGAGAAGTATCCAGACCTTCACAGCAATCTTGTTCATAACTCTAAAGTATTAACCACACCCTTTGACGTGTATGCCACACTTCGTCACATTCTGTCTTACCCAAGTTACCCAAGCGGAATTACAACTGGTCAAAGCCTGTTTAACAGGATTGACGAGAGCAGCCGTACATGTGAAAATGCAGGAGTCGAGGAACACTGGTGTCCTTGTCTTAACTTGGAAGAAATTTCTACAGAAGAGCCCTTGATCAAGAAATTGGCGGAGTTTGTAGTCACGCAAATGACCAGTTTATTGTTTGAGAAATACCAACTGGAAAAGCTATGTCACAAACTGGTGTTAAAGAAAATCAATAGCGCATTTCGTGACATGCCAAGTGAAAAGATGCAGGTTTTTGAGAAAACTAGACGTGACGAAGAATGCGATTCATGTGGGTTACTATTCGGTGACAAATCCACCAATACACTAGCTGATGACACACTGTATCAGTTACAGTTTGTGACATCGCCAAATGAAGGATTTTATGAGGCTTCTGTCAAAATGAAGAAAGGCATTCCTTCACTTGCAGGTGATATTAGTCGTATTGACGCTTATAAGGACCAGCCTTACTGTATCGCAGATAAATTTCCACTCTTGCGGAAGTATTGTTTTTGTTCCCATCAAAAACCTGCAAGATAGATTCCTGTCAATCCAAAAATGCATGCCACTAGGAAATGAAAATGGTAGGTTGAGAAAACACGGTACACGGTTTTCATGTACGTTAAACAGCTTTTAAACTGACAACCCACAGGCTGGTTTGGTCAGTCGGTCGGTAGCGGTCCTATCCTGTAGACAGACTTATAGTCACCTAGTCTCTCTCATATCCAGGTTGGTGAGCATAACTGGATGCACCCTGCCTGCCCTCCCAGACTAGCGGCCTTTCATGTTGCGAGTTTGCGCTGTTCCTTACTCGAAGCTTAGATCGTTGCCTGCCCTTCCTGATCACATCACGTTCCCGTGTAGCTAATGAATAGAGAGCTTAAGCAAAGACGTTTTTGAGCCACGGACAGCAACCGGAAGGCGGATGTTTAAGGTTTTGGCGAACTTTTACCTCCAAAAATAAGTTAGAAAGGTTTCATTTTAGCACTTACAACTTGAATTTATGAACAAAAAGCTGACGATAAACGCTAAAGACGAGAAGGTTCCATTTCTTGCTGCCGTCCGTGGCTCAAAAACGCCTGTGCTTAAGCTCTCTTAGTACTTGTTAATGGATATTTAGCAGGGCGTAAAAACCAATAACTGACTTTATCGAACCTTGATCGAATTTTCTTTACTTCAAATGACAATCGTAGAAATGCGTACTATAATATATGTTATACACGAGAAGAACGTTTTGTCCTGCACTCTAGAAAAATGTTGATGGAGGTTAGGAAATTAGCTTTTCTGTAATTAGCTTTATTTTCTTGTCCATTAAATTGCGTCCGCAAAAAAACTGGCTCCTTTTTCTCAAATTTGAGGGGACGATAGATCTACACCAGGGCCCGGTTGCATAAAGCAATTTAAGATTAAGTGCGATTTCGTCCAACTGTTCTCTTTGTTCCAAAGGATTTTTTCACACCAGCATTGCGTTCCTCATACTCTTTGATCCACCTTCTGTTGATTTATCCAGTAATACCGTGCAAAGGGACCTTCCGCCGATCACAAGGAACGGTTTCAGAAAATCCCACTTAATCTTAAGTTGCTTTATATGCCCGGGCCCAGAACTTTTACTTGATAGTGGTTCTTTTAATTTTAGTAAGGGCACAGTTTTTAGTGGTCGAACTAGAATCTACCAAATATGAGAACTAAAATTCCGGTTATAAGCCCTGAGCTTATACAACTTCGTAAGTGGTTTTGGCTGGGCTTATAAACGGGGTGGGGGGCTTATATCCGGGGGGGCTTATAAGCAGAATAAAAAAAACGTGTCGAAACGAGCCACGGAAGTGTTGATGAAATACGTTTTTAAATTAAAAAGTCATAATAAAGCAACATTTAGCCCTGTTCAATACTGTCATCCAGCAGAGGGGGGCTTATATCTGGGGGGGAGGCTTATAACAGGAAGTATTTTTTTTGTTTCCAGGTAGATGGGCCTATAACCTGGGGGTTTATAAGCTGTGGGGGGGACATAGTGACTTAATATACCATTAGTTTTAGTTAGTTTATTGTAATCATATAGTATATTAACTTACTTAATAATAGTTCTAGTTAGTAATTAATTAAATAATTAATTTTTATTGTAAATCTAGGATTGTAATTTAAACATTTTAATCATAATTTTAATTTTTAGCAAAGTTAAATTTAAATACACGACCCCACAAGCTTTTAGCTTTAATTATTATCGTGTTTAAATAAAGTTTATCTATCTATCTATCTATCTATCTATCTATCTATCTATCTATCTATCTATCTATCTATCTATCTATCTATCTATCTATCTATCTATCTATCTATCTATCTATCTATCAATGATGATTTCGTGCTGAAACCAAAACGTGCATTTTTCCTTTATCGAAATAAGAAAGGGTAGTTTAAATTATTCATCCAGATTGAATCGTTCAAGATTATAGTTACGCAATAAGACTCCGAAAGAAAATGAAAGGCGAATTTTGACCGGTGCGAATTGCTTGTCATGGCAGAATTTTGCATTTTTGTGGTCGATCCAGCAACGCTAATTTTGTATGATGTAACCTGGTCGTGTGAAAGGCTATGAAGTCTAATAACATCGGTATTTAATACGAATCCCGAAAGCAAATACAAGATCGGCAATCTTTGAGCGAGCTCTTCAAAGTGGCGATGTCTCGGAAAATAGCGGCCATCTTGCTGAAAGTCACAACCTCCCTTTAAGGACGTTCGCGCTAATTGTTTATTGCGCATCCTTACTGCGCACGTAATTCCTGTGGCAACGCTACGCCACGTCATGCATCGAGCGCGCGCGCTGAGGAAACTTTCCAATCACATATAGGGTGAGTAGCCGTTGCGATAACTTCGCGATGATTTAACTCTCATAGATGCCTGGTGACCCCTGTTTTTCTTTACGTAGAAAGTTTCCTTTACCAATTCTCTCCATTTACACAAAAAAACAAAAAAATCTGAACGTGAGAAGTTTTTTTTTTTTCGTTTTTTCGACTCGCTCAAATTCATGCATTTGGCGGCTGAGCTTGACAAGCAATTATCCTTCCAAAAGGTTCACTCTACCTGAAGGAATGACACCAATTGCAAATATTTACTTAATAGGCCTGTTTGAGTTAAGGCCAACACAAAAACCTTGGCTGTACTAGTTCATTTTTATTTTTTTAAAACTTGAATCAAGGTAAGCTAATTCGAATCAATTATCAAAGCTTCCATAAATACTGTAGTCTTCCATACGGTTTATCTCCGAAACAAGCGTGGTGACCCCCCAATTTTTTTTCGTTTCTGACACGAGTTAGTCATTATCTAACTGCAGGTAAAGTTATTTAAAAATCTGAACGTGGGAAGATTTTGGCGCGAACGTCCTTAAGCAAGAAAGTCCCTGCTTTTTTAGCAAGAACGTTAGCTTTGCGATTTTCCCGCGTGGTGGCTACGCCACGCATGCCTAAGAAGCCAAAGTAAAGAGAGAACCACGCTCATTCTCGTCCCAAGAATCCACGATACTTCTGATCTGCGCCAGGGACCGAGACCTCTGGCCACTCCCAATTTCTAAGCATGCACAGAGTACTCTCTCTGTATTTTTCAGCCAGGCAGATTTGTTGGATTTGAAAACGAGTGGAGGCGGCCAGAGGTCTCGATCCCAAGCGCAGGCCAGAAGGATCGTGGGCTCTGTGGACGAGAATGAACCAAGCTCGTCTCAAAAGTCCTTTGACCAGTGGTCGGGAAACGTTTCCCGTTCCGCTGGATAAGGTAAATGTGGGCTCTCGAGACTAGACGACTGACAGGACTTTTCACAGGAGGTTTTTAAGTGTAAAAATAAATTTCAGTTCGATGTATCGGTCGGTGACTCACAGAAGTATACTACAAGCTGCTTCATGTCAGTTTATATCCTAGAACTATCTTGTCATCTGAGCGAAGCTCTCAAGAAACAGACGTTCACTTCAACCTGTTTAAAAGGTCACGTCTGTCTGCTGCGATTGGTAGATTTTGATCTGTTTTGTTTGTTTCCGTTTTGCAACGTTCGTTACGTTGGCTGTTGCCATAATTAAGATTGACTGCAGTGAAAAACGCAATGTTTGGGTGAGTTTTGAACTTTAGAGTTCTCGTGTCATTGAAAGGTGCACTTAAATCGTCTGCCTGAAATGTCATCTGATGAAGCGAAGTTTATAGGATGTCCATATTGAATTTTCTCGCCAGGATAGCAGTGATTGACATTTTCTTCATGATGCAATGTTTTTACAGCATTTGAGAAGCGAAAAAATGCCATAACGCTAAATTTTCATTATTTTGATGTTAAGGGATTGTTGATTTCATTTATGCGACGGGTTGCTCAAAATTTGCATAACATGATTTTGGCTATGACATGCGGTAGCCCAGCGTGGTTCTTTAATTTTTTTCGCTTTCCCAACGCTCTCACAATACCAAATAAACAGAGGCAAGATTCTATGGTATTCTAGGTAGGTTGAAAAGAAGACAATGAAGAGAGACGAGAAAAGAATGCCGCTGACGTTTTCGTTTTACTTTTTATCAAAATTTGCAATTTGAAGAGTACGAACTTGAAAGTAAGGAAGATTAATTGATATCAAGTTTTCTTTTATAATGAATTCATTATTATCTCAATATTGGTGGAAAACGTGTATTGCTGAATGTAAGAGATGGTCTTCGTGAGCTGTTTGGTCTAAAAACGGTTGGCGGTGGTTTGCTTGATTTCCGTTTTCTTTAGCATGAAGTAGCTCGGAATCTGTTGCCGCTGCCGCTGGATGGGTTGATTGCAATGCTAGTCCATAACAGTAATTTACTGGTGTCCATTTGTATAGATACACCTGGGTGTACAAAAAGCACGGTGGAATAAAAAAAGTCTTGTATGGGGAACAACACGTGAGCTCGAGCCGCCGCCTTCAGTTGAAAACCACACCTCGGGGTAACCACCTCTTCGCGGCGACAAACACTTTCGAGTATTGCGAATTTTTTTCTGTCCTCGTTCAAGCTTGTTTAACTGGAAAGTCGAGAACTGATTTTAAGGAAAAAGCGTCGACATCTTGCATCTTCAAGACGATTTGGATTTAATCGATTGTAGTTTTATAAATATTGGCACTGGTACCAGTTCTTTATTTACGGCAAGCGCGCGAAGAAATTAAAATGTTTGGCCTTTGGTTTATCCGCCGAATCCAGTTCGCTTTTATCATGCTTATAGTGTGGTGTGGCATAGTAATAGTTTTTTACTTTTCGGGCTATGGAATCTTTGCCTCGAGCTCTCACTTCAAGAAGACACTGCGGGTAAAATATGTCAAGCGTGTCGGTAACTACAGCTCTGCTTGTCGGCTGCCAAATCTGGATCCGTTTCATCCAAGCATACTGGAATTTGTTAAAGATCTTGGCAAGCTACAGTGCAGAGGGGAAAGATATTCGACTTTTATAAACAATGTGCTTGAAGTGAAAGGAGATGGCATATATTCTGTGCAATACAAGACAATCGAAAGACCGCATGGAGATGATTTCAATGTGAAACTCTCCGATCCTGTCAACGTTTGGAACTTGGCAATGCCGACCTTACAACCCTTTATACGAAGAACGACAACGCCGGTGAGAAACCTACACTTTCTTTTTTATTTATCAGCAACAACTAGAAGCTTAACTTCCCATGTATTTCCTTTGTCCGAGATGTGATAAACTGTAGTCGGATGCAAAAAGGAAATGAGCCAGCGATCACTAGATCGGGCTTCTTCAAGGTTTGGTTTTGAAGGGAATTGAGTGAAAAAGTAATGCATGAATATTTGGTTGCATTCGATTTTCGAATCCAGTCGAACATAGTTTATTATATCGAACTGGTATATTAGATCGACGATCGCTGTCTACAAGCTTGTTGACATTTGAAACAAATTTTAAAGTTCTTCATTTGATATACAAGTATCGACATGTATATAAATAAATTATTATTTACGACTAGATCAACAGCCATTTAATCGAATTTAAAAATAAAATATAGGAAAATGATCCCTGCTTTAGTCAGTTCAAAATATTTGGAATGAAACTGAGCGCAAGATTTTTCAATGGTACATGAAAAATAAGGTTTAATCAATACGCCTGTCAAATAGCCGACTTAGTCAAATAGTCAAATAGTCGGTGAATGATTACAGTTTGCATGCGATAATTTTTAAAATGAAAATTGTCAATCAGCAAGTTACAATTTTGTCGCTAACTGTTATTCTTGCCTTCAACTTTTTTACTTTCAAGTGTGAATTGTTTTGAAACCCAAGCGAAAAATGCAAACAAAACAAACAAACAAACAGACAAACAGAAACGGAAACTACGCATACAACACAATGGCGGGTTTTACCAGTAAAGGACAAAATGCAATTTTAAATTTTAACACGAAACCAAGATTGTAGCTTGTGAAGGAAGCTTAAGTCGACACTGGGTCGGCAGATACAATGAAACACACGAAATGCCGCCATCTTGTTTTTACTGCCGGTAACATTTCCTTTTATGAACATGTGACTAGTACCCAGTGCATCACAAGGGTGATAAAAGATCAGAGGTGTCGCACCGCTGGTGATTTTTACGCTCCTAAATCAGATATTTACCGCGGTCAAATTTACTTCGTATTCTTAAATTGTTCAATGAATAAAATGGAAAAGCAGTTAAACAGGACGAAAATTGACCAGGACTTTGCGGCATATTGGTTTTAATAATGGACTTCGTGGCGAATTATGTGAATCTTGACTATTCACAGTTAACACTCGAGCACTTTTTTGTTGACTGTGTTAATTGGCGAACAACTGGGGATCTTCATCTTTCCTTTGTCCTTTACCCCGATGCCGAGAACAACAAGGGATAGCAGAACTTGAAATGCTGTGTCCTAACAGTACATATTTATACGGGTTTATACTTGCGCAAACCTTGCGGCTAAAAAAGATCAAACACACCCACTTATCCAAGCTGAAGTTGACCTTGCCTCACCGGTATCCGTATTAATTTCATTGTCACGCAATTTATGATTCGCAAAAACATCTCCACCGGAGTCAGGGCAGTGGTTTGAGTGTGATTTTAGGAGGTTTAAAGAAGGGAAAGAAGAAAGAAATTTCTTTTTGGAACAAAACCAAAATATTTTCATATTTTCTGCTTATACTGATGCATATACTTTATCATGCAAAATAGTCGTGGCTTCAAAGAGGCCTTTTGATTTTTCTTTGCAGATAAATTATTTTCTTTGTAAGGTATTCCTTGTCAATGTCGATGTGATTTGTCCTGTTGATAGCTGTTCGTTCGTAATGGCTCGAAAAGAAACTGTTTTGAAAATAAAATCTTTGCAGATTGATCTAATGAGAAAACTTTTAACCAAAGAATCGGTTTTCAATTGTTTAGAGGATGAATTGTAGAAACAACCTACAACCTTGGACACAAGTGTTGGAAAATTTTCGCCCCCTTCCCCCTATCCAATGTTGTTGGAAATATTGTGGTCGATCGATTCAGTTCTTATTTCCAACACTGAACGGGGCGCAATATGTTCAACGTTGTAGATCGAGAGCTTGGACCCGTGATGTGAGCCAGCCTCGAGTTTGGCACCAAATTGGGTCGCTTATTACTTTCGTAAATGTCGCAAATTATTCTTTTTGTTTGCAATTGGGAAACGGTCAGCTTTAACAGCGTATTTGCAAACTGTCCATGACCGTACGTATGATAGAGAGGTTTGATTTGAGTTTCGTAAAATCAAAACTAAGGAAACAGGCACGCTAGTGAACCAATGAAGATTTGAAGCAAATGCATGCAGCCGACGATTGGTTTTAGTTTCACTTCTGATTAGCTGAGGAAGTGGTGTAATATAGTGGTGAAGCATAGCGGCGTAACGTAGTAAAGCAAAAAAGCGCTCTATCAGTTCAATGGATTGATATCGTAGGTAGACAGGATAGCAGACAGTTGAAACATATAAAACTTTTCTTATTTCATCTCTTTTCTACAGGGTTCCTGGAACACGTCTCAAGGAAAACCTTTTTCGGGTAAGTAGGTAGCTAGGTAGCGAGGTGTGTGGGTACGTAGGCAGGCAGGCAGGCAGGCAGGCAGGCAGACTTGGAGAGGCGGGCAGACTAAGCAGGTAGGTAGGCTGGCTGGCTGGCAGGCTGGCTGGCTGGCTGGCTGGCAGGCAGGCAGGCAGGCAGGCAGGCAGGCAGGCAGGCAGGCAGGCAGGCAGGCAGGCAGGCAGGTAGGTAGGTATTTAGGTAGGTAGGTAGGTAGGTAGGTAGGTAGGTAGGTAGGTAGGTAGGTAGGTAGGTAGGTAGGTGGGTGGGTGGGTGGATGAGTACGCAGGCAGGCAGGCAGAGTTGCGGGCAGACTAAGTAGGTAGATAGGCAGGTTGGTAGGTAGGTAGGTAGGTTGGTAGGTACCGTAGGTAGGTAGGTAGGTAGGTAGGTAGGTAGGTAGGTAGGTAGGTAGGTAGGTAGGTAGGTAGGTAGGTAGGTAGGTAGGTAGGTTGGAAGGTAGGTTGGTGGGTGGGTGGGTGGGTGAGTACGTAGGCAGGCAGGCAGAGATGCGGGCAGACTAAGTAGGTAGGCAGGCAGGCAGGCGGGTAGGTAGGTAGGTAGGTAGGTAGGTAGGTAGGTAGGTAGGTAGGTAGGTAGGTAGGTAGGTAGGTAGGTAGGTAGGTAGGTAGCTTCGTTGGTTGGTTGGTTGGTAATATTTTGAGCCAATATCTGCATCGCAGGGTGTCACACAAAATGTAACGTTCATTTCTTTTGATTTAAATTCAAAGGCAATTTTGTTGGCAGAACAACAGTTAACACGGAGTTTGTTCGAGTCGATGTCATCACTACTTCCTATGATGTCATGAGTGAACTACATATGCAGGTGTCTCCAAAAAAGGAAGTGTCCTCGAGACCGGTGAAACCTGGCGGTATTCCACTTGATGTTGCTCTCATCATGTATGACTCCACCTCGGCTGCTAATTTCAAAAGAAAAATGCCTAAAACTTTGGAATATTTGACCAAAACCCTCAACTCAGTCTTGTTAGAAGGTTTGTGCTTTCTTATTATCTGAGGAGACAGACCACAAACCCAACTGTTGCAATTTTTTGTTTGTTTGCTGTTTATTATATTTGTTTGTGTGTGGCAGAACTACTTACAGCGGACAAGATGACCTCATAGAGGAAATATGGCTGCATTATTTGCTTTGTTTATTTATTGAAATGAGAAATTTGTGAAAATTTGCTACAAGCTAAGAAGAATGCACCATTCAACTTCGCAGTTAGTATTCCAACAACGTTTTGAGATAGCTTACGGGAGGTGCTTTGAAACATGAACACTTCTCAAGACTTTGCCTGAATCCATCTAGTTCTATGTCAATGTTGCTGTCTTTTCCTTGCCTTGTCTTGGCATGCAGTGCTAGGCCGTTCCATGCCGTGTCCTTTTTGCCGTGCTGTGCCTCTCCATGCACGCCTTGTCTTTTGTTGTGAGGACAATAAAAAGATTCAAGATAACTAAATCATAACCATTTTAATTTAAAGGCGAAACATTTGTGCGCGACATTTAAAGTTACGTACCTAGCCAACGCGTACAGGAAAATAAAATACCTTTTTATTCGTAGGGGAAACAATTGTGGGCGATGGTACAACAGCTCAACTGTGTGCAATGCTCACTGGAATAGCTGAAAAGGCGCAACCTGAAGCAAGGCGAAGCGAGCCTTCATCTGACTCAGTTGATAAATGGAGGTGGATTTTTAAAGATTTCAAAAAAAAAGGATACGTTACTTTATTCTCAGAAGACTCTCCGAAGTTAGCATCCTTTAATTACCGCTTACATGGCTTTAAAGAACCACCTACAGACCACTACGCCAGGCCGTTTTGGCTGCAAGCAGATACAATTCTCGATCATTTTTGCATCGGTGGAAGAGCTGCTCATAACATCTCATTGGAATACGTGTTAAGTTTCTTTCGTGCGTACAAAGACAAGCCAAAGTTTTCTCTAGTAACGCACGCAGATATTTCCCACGATGACCAGAACACAATCGGCTATGTGGATGATGATTTCAAAAGCAATTTACAAGTCTTAGAAAAGGAGAACTTTCTAAACAACACTTTGTTAATCATATTTGGTGATCATGGAGCTCGATTTTCTGACCTAAGGAAAACAATCCAGGGTAAATTGGAGGAACGCCTTCCGTTTATGTCAATTACGCTACCTGAATGGTTTATCGAGAAGTATCCAGACCTTCACAGCAATCTTGTTCATAACTCTAAAGTATTAACCACACCCTTTGACGTGTACGCCACACTTCGTCACCTCTTGTCTTACCCAAGTTACCCAAGCGGAATTACAACTGGGCAAAGCCTGTTTAACAAGATTGACGAAGACAGCCGTACATGTGAAAATGCGGGCGTTGAGGAACACTGGTGTCCTTGTCTTAACTTGGAAGACATTTCTACAGATGAGCCCTTGATCAAGAAATTGGCAGACTTTGTAGTCACGCATATGAACAGTTTAATATTCCAGAAATACCAACTGGGAAAACTATGCCGCAAACTGGTTTTAAAGGAAATCAATAGCGCTTTTCGTGATATGCCAAGTGAAAAGATGCAGCTTTTTGCAGAAAGCAGACGCGATAGCGATTGCGATTCATGTGGGTTACTATTCGGTGACAAATCCACCAATACACTGGTTGATGACACACTGTATCAATTACAGTTTGTGACATCGCCAAATGAAGGATTCTACGAAGCTTCTATCAAATTGAAAAAAGGCGTTCCTTCACTTGCAGGCGATATAAGTCGTATCGACGCTTATAAAGACCAACCGTACTGTATCGCGGAGAAATTTCCACTCTTGCGGAAGTATTGTTACTGTTCCCAAAAGCCTGCAAGATAGCGGTTCTGCACAACGAGACGTGTAGCTTTGTTGGGCTGAGGTACCACGAGGAAAACAACCCACAGACCAATGTGGTCGCTCGGTTGGTCAGGGTGCTCCCAAAGGACTGCAAGATGGATCAGTCTGCATGCTAGTATTGACAAGTGCACAATAACCCTTTTAAGTTAAAGGATAGCATAGAATCGAACCTTAAAATACAGACCAGTCTGGACGCTGCAGCATGTGAAAAAGATAAATTAACCGGTGGATAGGTTTGACCTAATGTATAAAGGACTTTTATTCAAAATTTACCTTTTGCTACCAACAGATGCCAATTCCTTGATTTATATCAGTACGCGTCTGATTGGCGGAAGATCGTGCCATGAAGTATCTCTAATTTAGTTAGGATATTAAATTAAATTGTGAGGTTAGCTTGTTCGATGACGGACTGAATGTCTTAAAACATTTTAAAAGGCGTTTTATTTGGACAGCTTTAGCCTGTGTACAGCCTCCCCGCTCCCCTCAAAAAAATCCCTCCCCGATTTTTTTGAGGGGAGCGGGAGGGCTGTACACAAGCTAGACAGCTTTACTGGGTCAGTGTTGATTCGAGCCAAAAAAAATCATATTGGCGACGCTATTCTATGGAGCACTGTTGTGACAGCCCTCGCAACTGTCCTCTAGTCAGCAGTTGCTATAGTTATTTTTTGGGGGGCTAGGTACATTGTTAACGTTCCTGTTGTTTGTTCTATTGTTCTCTCGAATGGTAGCGAACCATTGATGTAAGATCTGGCGAAAGCTGCTACTGGTTTGCACTACAATCTAGCATATCGAACGAAGAAAAGCAAGGCTGATTGAACAGTTGGGAACTATATATATTTCCAATATTTCGGAAGGCACGGCCTTCCTTCTTCAGGGTGTTACAAAGAATGACTTTAAAAGTTAAACGTTACAAATTTAAAATATAGGAATTGCCTTACGTACACTGTCACGATTAGATTGAACGAGTTCAGTGTACGTAAGGCAAGAGAAGCATACCTCATTGAAAGAGGTCAAACTCTTGAACCTCAAGGTTTAAATAAGAAAGATGAAACTTAATACGTTATTTTAGTATCAGCATTCTACCTTTAGTGCCATTTTTAGCTTTTTCACAGCATTTCATACTGTAACGTTTCTCCTTATTTTTAAATTTCAAATTTTAACGTTTCTTTCTACCGTTACTTATCTCTTAGCCGCGTCGCTTAGATTAGTACGCTATCATTATTTGCTTGTTATATCGTATTTCCTATATTTTAAATTTGTAACGTTTAACTTTTAGAGTCATTCTTTGTAACACCCTGAAGAAGGAAGGCCGTGCCTTCCGAAATATTGGAAATATATATAGTTCCCAACTGTTCAATCAGCCTTGCTTTTCTTCGTTTACTATTTTGTTATAGCTGATTAGATCTTCTACATTTAGAGGATCCGGTACTTCTGTTTCGTCACGGTGGTCCTTGCAAATTTAAATTCGTTGTAGCATATCGAAGCCTATCAAAATCAGCATGAAATGTCCTAGCTCGAATCTCAGTGGTCTTTCTCTCGCTACGAATGGTGAAATGAGCTTACAACCAATAAGACGTCTTGGCCTGGAAACTACCCTTCATAATGAAAGAGTTTAAAGGGGCTTTGGGCTCGTTATGGACAGCGCATGTAAAAAAACTGGCATTTTCTCTTTCAACTCTGTCGTTCGTAGTCCATATCTTCCAGTCGTAACCACGCATTCTTGTACAATACCTCCGATTTATTTTTGCTTCTTTGTTTCTCTACTCTCTTCTCTACTCTTATTTCGAGGCTTCCTCATGTCCATTTGAAAGTAATTTTGTTCACCCGAGAAACAAAGCTGCTTTATAAAAAGTTACGGGAGGCACAGTGGCCTAATGGTTAGCGCGTTAGGCTCTGGATCGAACGGTCCGGGTTCGAGCCCGGGCTGGGGTCATTGTGTTGTGTTCTTGGGCAAAACACTTTACTCTCTTAGTGCCTCTCTCCACCCTGGTGTATAAATGGGTACCGGCGAATTTACTGCTGGGGGTAACCCTGCGATGGACTAGCATCCCATCCACGGGGGAAGTAGCAATACTCCTAGTCGCTTCATGCTACAGAAACTGGGATAAGCTCTGGCGGTATGGGCCACCTGGCTCGACGCAAACTTGACCTTACCTACCTTTACAAAAAGCTAACGATTATTGAAGACAATATTTAATGACCTTTCCTAGGTAAGCTTTCTGTCCCTTATCTTTATTGAAATACTTTTGTTTGCGTAACACGGTTCCGGCTTTACGTCCATTGCTGTTGGAATTTGCCTATAAACAGCGATAAGGTTCTAACTTCTCCTCGCAATATTAATAGAAACTCGTGTATGTTGGTTATGGGAATATAAGTACTGATCTAAGCCGGAATTTTCCTAACAAAATCTCTTGACTACAATATAGTTCTGCAAGAAAATATATAGCTAAGGACCTATTTTGTCGTCCAGGGTTTCAGTTTACAGTTGCTCCTCCGTGGAGTCAGTATTATTAACGGGAAGGTAAGGATTTTCGACGTCCTCTGATGGCGAATGATGCAACTCAATGGTGATGATGTAAACAATGGCGCCCAGTACCCCTCCAAGCAAGCAAGCTATGATTGGTATCCAGGCCCAGCCGTGATGAGCCCTGTAGACACAACGAGATCAAGAGTCAAAACGTTCGCGGGGTAAATGGTGAATTGGAACAGCTATCCATGGTTAAATTTCATCATTATCACTTTATATATTATGGGTTCGCAAAGTTCACCTCTCTCTCTGGCTTTATTAAAATGTACAGTGAAACTGCCTCGTAACTGGAGAGTTTGATTGCTAGGTTGTTTGGGAGATTACTGATATGACACCACACCAGATGTTCACGACGGGTTTGTATAACTCGACGAGACTACTGGGACAATAAAATTTACTGACGTTGATTCCAGAAGAAACGCAGCTTTTAAAGGGAGGTAAACGATCAAATTATGTCACATCGCGGGCCCGTAGCCAGACTTCTCTAATAACCGAGGCAACTGCAAAGCACCGAAGCTAAGGGGTCAAATTTCGAAGTCTACAGGACCGTAAAAAAAAAATCTTATTTCAAGATTTTGACCAAGGCAAGTGCCTCGGGTTGCCAATTACTAATTACGGCCCTGCATTGTTTCAACTGAGCCACAGGCAAGTTAATTGATCGTTCCTTGACGGATTAGTTGTTGTTTCGACGGCAAATTTAGGTCTAAAGCGACTTACGTAAAGACTTCAGATCCCCATCCAGCCATTGCAGTGAAAAGTCTTGGTCCCAGATCTCTGGCAGGATTTATGGCGTAACCGCAGTTGAACCCAAAAGTGGCGCCAATGACGAACACGACCAGACCAATCATGACCGGAGCCACCCCCTTGTCAGGAGAATTATTGTTGCAGTCAAGAATCGCGAAGATGCAGCTCACAAGGAGAGCTGTGCCAAACAACTGAAGACGAATGAAAGTTGATCAAAATCAAATTTCTCCTAAGCGTATCAATACATTATCAAGCAAACAAGTGACGAGAATTGACAAAGTCATCATTGGAGAGTATTTTCTTGATGTACCGTGCAATTCTCATAATTAACATGAAAAGAAATGTATGGCGAGGAGAAAGGAGAATTTACATTCAGAACTACACACTAGACGCTAAAAAAGTTACACTGTCTCAGCTCTAAAGGGCTGGCCACACGGAGACGCAAGTGGACGCAAGTTGAAAACTTACGTCCACTTGCAACTCCGTTTGGCCACAACCTGCGTGCACTTGCGCTGACTTGGGATGACTGACGTTCAATTTTGTCGAGATTAAATTTGCACGCAAGTCGATGCAAGTTTTTCACCGTTTGGCCAGCCAACTCAAGTCTGTACCCAAGTTCAACTTTCGACTTGCGTTACCGTTTGGCCAGGGCTTAATGCTGTATTGTTTTCTTAAGGGGTTTCCCTATACCCAACTGAGCCCAGTTGTCGACTTACACAGACAAAAAACGCTATCATGACAGCAAAACGCTTCTAAAATAAGATCGAAGCACACGTTTCTAATAAAAAAACTAAATGACTTTTTGTCCGGTTATGCATTTTGTGAAAAACTAGGTTTTCTTCTCGCAATGAGTAAAGTACAAATGTTACCATTCACATTTGTTTCCCCAGCCCACCATTAAAATTCCATTGAAAATAACAATATTACTTGATCGGCGAAGCCATTTGCATTTGACACGAAGGGCTGGGGATAGGTAGCCCAGATTCCCGCGGTAGCGTTCTCGCCCGTAACGTGTCGGACTCCACCGTCAAATGCATCAAGAGCGTCTGAGGAAAATAAAAGAAAATAATTCACCTTTTTACCACCAGTTATAAGAACGCATCAAGGACCGTAATGTCAGCTCTATGAATCCCCTGAGAGCTTTGATTATATATAGAACTGTCTTTACTCCGAAATGTTTGAATGTATTCCTCAGTATCTCCGGATTTCAGAGCTATTTGTGGCTGTTCAGTTGAGTGTGAAACCCAGGGTCGTAGGCGGGGGGGGGGGGGGGGGGGGGGGGGGTGCGATGGGTTCGTCCGCACCCCCTCGTGCGCCGCAAAAGTCCGCTTAATCTGCGAGGGAAGGTTAAAATGACTCTCCCAATGCAGGAAAAGTAGACTTCAGCAACTCAATTTTTCAAAATTTCCCGGGGAAGTATACCCCCCGGATCACCACTAGACGCTCATGCTTCAATGCTTCAAGCGCTCGCACCCACCCAAGCAAAATCCTGCTTACGGCCCTGGTTTCAAACCTAATCAGACAATACACTTTAACCCTACCAATGTAAATTCCATAGACAATTGCAGATGCTATAAATGCTCCGAGCAGCTGGGCCAGCCAATAGACGGGAACTTTAATCCAGTCCAATCGTCGCGTCACGGCAAAGGCCAATGTCACAGCGGGATTCATATGCGCACCTTAAAGAAACAGTAACGGGCGGTCACGTTGTAACTATATGAAATATCTTGAGACTAAACACGCATTTTGAACAAGGGCTTCCTCGGGCAGCTTAGCATACTTTGGAACAAAAGATTTAATTAAGCCGGAAACTTACCTGATATCCCACCCGCCCAGTAACAACCGAGTGTAACTCCGATACCCCAGCTGAAATTCACAGAAAAGAAGGTTCCATTTTTCCCTCGGCTGAGAACCATCTGGGCGATGGAAGCAACGCCAAAAGTCTAATACAACCAAAAAAGAAAGAAGTGTTTATGAAACGCTCGTGGTTCTTCCTCGAACGTTATAAACAAGTGCAAAAATGGCGAGAAATGAAGCCACCGTCTTTGTTTAGTTCAGTTCTTATCGAGTACTTTCCAGGTGGAAGTTAACCACCGATGCTACACGCTTTACAGTACATCTGTTTCCTCCAATTTGACCCATAAAATAGTTTGCTTAAGTTTACAGATTGTCATGTTTCAAAGGTCAAACTTCAAAGAAGTTTTTTGACATCAGCTCACCAACTTTCAATCTCTGTATGCCACGAAATGTTTGGAAAACATGGCTGTCGGGAAATTAAAGAAACGTGAAAAAAAAAATAATGATAAAAGTCAACGCGCAGGAAGCTGTACAAACCACTAAGATGAATGTTGCCATAAACTCAGCCAGTGATTCTCTCACTAAGGGTGGCAGTCGGCCTCGAAATCTACTTGCCATGGTAGATTATTGCGGGTATCTGCAAGTTAAATGTATGCAAGTACGTTAGAATTTTACTTATAAGAACTGATAGCGAACTGGGTACACTGGTACACACTGGAAGCACTTAAACTAGCAAGCGAGTGAGCGAATGAACAAACGAAGGAGCGAGCGCGCGAACGGAAGGACGGACCGGTGTGTGACATTCTGCTTGCGGTTAGCTGTTCTTTGGCTGTTTGGGACAACACTATTTTGTAAACGGCTAAAAAAGCAGTCGTAGTCTGCAGTCTGCAAATGTCAGACACCGACGGACGGAGAGACAGATGAACGAACGAACGAACGAACGAACGAACGAACGAACGAACGAACGAACGAACGAACGAACGAACGAACGAACGAACGAACGAACGAACGAACGAACGAACGAACGAACGAACGAACGAACGAACGAACGAACGAACGAACGAACGAACGAACGAACGAACGAACGAACGAACGAACGAACGAACGAACGAACGAACGAACGAACGAACGAACGAACGAACGAACGAACGAACGAACGAACGAACGAACGAACGAACCAACCAACCAACCAACCAACCAACCAACCAACCAACCAACCAACCAACGAACCAACCAACCAACCAACCAACCAACCAACCAACCAACGAACCAACGAACGAACGAGCGAGCGAGCGAGCGAACGAACGAACGAACGAACGAACGAACGAACGAACGAACGAACGAACGAACGAACGAACGAACGAACGAACGAACGAACGAACGAACGAACGAACGAACGAACGAACGAACGAACGAACGAACGAACGAACGAACGAACGAACGAACGAATGAATGAACGACGCATTCTTTCTTTTTCTCTCCTTCAGTCTCTTGTTTTTTGTTTATGTTTTTATTTTAAAGAACAGGAGATATAACTGTAAAACAAGCCATTGTTCCAAGGACAAATGACAATTTTTAGTGGTGAAAACAGCTTTATCCTTGGCTTTATCTAATTTGAACGAATTCGTAAGGTTGCGTGACACTCACTTCGAGTCGACTTGCGTCACGAACAAGTATTAAAATATTACGTGTCACACCAGTAATAAACGAGACAGCTCGCGAGGCGGTAATTAATCAACATAATTCATACCTGTCAGAATATATCCAAGCCTGCTTTCTTCCATTTTAAAATTAGATTCTGGCATCTACAGTGAGTCTACAGCGTGTCCAAAAAGTCCGAAAATTTTCTATTACTGAGGCGTGAATGAAGAGCTCGCGCGATCGCGCGCACGTGGGACTTCAGCATATTATGTAAATAACATAGTAAACACAACAATGTCTTGATATATCAACAACGAATTCGATAGAACAATAAATCGCCACATTGCCTATTGTCATGGTTATTTTGTTGGATATCGTAGTTTGATATTTTTCATTAAAGAACCAGCCGAAGTGAATCGAATTTTAATATACATCTTTAATACGAAACTACTTAGCTTTTGAAGGACGTAGAAACGTTTTATTATCAAAAAAACTCGAGGTCGAGAGATATTATATAACTTAAAAGAAAAAACGAAGGTAGTTTTAAGAATGATATACAATCGAGAAGATAAAGTAACTCGATGCCTTCTGAACAAAATTATTCTAAAATCCGTAAATCCTTTATGTAGAAAGGGGTTAATATCTCCTATTAGATATGGTATCAAGTTCCATCTGGGGTCGATTACGGCCGATCCTCGTATCTGGTACGAACTTCATCCGTCCGCAGCACAGCTCATATTCGAATATTATTTCTCATCGGTTTAAATCAAGCTTTGGGGTAGGGGAACATTGCGAAACGGTTACGTGAGAGACAGCCACAAGTAACATAATTCCATTTTGAAATCCTTCGATTCGATTATTGATACTTGTTGAGGTGTTAACAGTTGCGACTTTAGTTTTGCATACTGTATATGTTTATATTTATATTTCCACGTCCTAAATATTTTTACCTGTCGTCCAAACGCTCAATGTTTTCCTCTGCAGCAGTTTGGTCACATCGAGCGTCTGCCTAGATGAGTCACCTCCAATACATTCGAGAGGCACCCGAAATCGAGGCAAACTGTGCGATGCCACGCTACATGCATGATGGGTCACGCTATTTGTGGTGATTCCCGGCCCAAGCACGCATTTTGTCACGCTCTTTTGGGTCATCACTTACACTTTCGAAAAGAACATAAATGAAACATTTATTTTGCTGAATTATCAATATTTTCAGAGAAGCGGTTGGTAGATAGATCAATGGCGGATCCAGATCTTCACCTAAACGGGGGAGGGGGGCGCTCGACTATGAATGTTGAATTCTGCGAAGATAATGCCGACAGATCAGATTTCGCTCCTAGTTTCCTACAGGGTCAGAGCTTTTCCCGGTTTCAGTAGCAGGAAGGAGAATTTCTTCTCCTCCCTGGATGGGATGATAGTCCACTGCAGGATTCCCTCCCCCAGCCCCTTTTGAATTTCACACCCAGGTGGTGAGAGGCAACTGCTTTGAGTGTCTCAAGGACACAACACGGTGACCCCAGCCAGGGCTCGAACCCAGACCGCTCGATCCACAGTCCAGCGCGCCTGCCATTTGGTCATCTCTATCTTGCAGGCTAATGGTCTCTATTGGCCTTTAAAATTTCCCGTTTTTTTTTCTGTCGTTCCATAACGTTTGTTACAATCATGTTTGATTCTATTTTCTGTGCCTAAATCTATATATTAGTTTTTACCATTTCCCTTAAAGAAAGGGCGTGAGCTTGCCTCGGTACATGGTTAACAGTTTCCCATTATCTAGCTTCGGCTGGAGGGGGCTACATCGCTTACACGACCTTTGTAGCACCTTACTTATTTCTATCTCGAGTCGCCCTTTCACCGTCCTTGGCCTGTTGCATAATTCTATTTTGTCAATTGATCCATGGTTGGTCGAGAATTCAACTGAGCGATAAAAAGGAACGCTAGCATAAAGTGCTTCAAATAAGAACAGTTATCACACACCAAAAAACAAAAATCAAGAAAAACGCATCATAAAACCAACAACAGGCCAGGCCTGAGTTTTATTTATAATTTACTGTAAATCCTAGAATACCGGCATATTCGTTTGCATTCCTTCACAGACCCTTATATTCACTGGGTACTTCGTGAATGCAGCAATACTCACGGAACTTGAAGTGCTTGTACAGCTTTTGCAAATCACCTACATCTAGAAGATATCTTTACGGGCGCTTAAAGATCATTCTGTGATCATTTTAACACTCACGAAGTAGTGAAATAGAAGGGTGCATAAAGAATGGACAGAAACAGGAAATGACGGCAGTAAAATAAGAAATATAATTATGCAATATAAACTGAACAAAGAAAACCCTACTACAAAAGAAAGATACCAACATTATTCCTGTTCAAAAATTCAACTCTTTTATGTCCTTTATATACAATAAATTATACATGTATGCGAGTCTTTCAAAAGACCTCTACCGTAAACAATGAAGACAGCGCTTGCAGTCGGGTTCCGGTTGTATTGTCGTCGGAATCCTTTCCGATCATTCTGATTGGTCAATAAAAATCGGCAATTCTTCGGGTGTTTTTGCCGAAGATTTGCCGAGCATGGCACGAACTTGATCCACGACTCGTTCGTTCCCAGTTTTCAAGGGCGTTTCTCCAGCACAGCAAGTTACCCTCGACTAAACACTTTCTTTAGCTCGGTTTTAAAACTTTTCGTGAGCGTTTAGCCGGTCGAAGGTAAGGGTTATCAAACGAGTCTGTGTTCTGCGTGCTGCCGGGTGGCATGCCGTTTGAAGGTGATTCCTTATCAACTTGTACATTGTGTTCCTGCAGTTCAGTCTCGTCAAAGTCTCCCACTGCAGATAAATAGGGCAAGTCGTTCAACTCATTCACCAGTACTGCAGCAAAGAATAAACAAGAGTCCTTTAGGTATGCTTTAACAAGTCACTGATGGGTTATTGGCTACATGTGCAGGGTTTGCTTACGGTTAAGATCACGATTGGATGTCACTTGAGATCATTTTTTGGATGCTGGTGGTAGGGGGGGGCAGTCTATTTACAAACAAACAAACGTTTTAACTGTACATGTGTCAAACAAGACAGGAAACCAAGCAGCTAAATTTAAGCATGGCAGTGAGAAAGAAGGTAAAGTCTGCATGCACTTGAGCCTAGTGGCCCATCAGGCCGGAGCCTATGTCGGTTTTAGTAGCATTAAGTGATTTGGAGTACATGTATTTCTACTCCCCACTGGATGGGATGCTAGATCATATTCGCCGCTACCCATTTATACACCTGGGTGGAGAGGCACTATGAGAGTAAAGTGTCTTGCCCAAGAATACAACACAATGACCCCGGCCAGGGCTCGAACTCGGAGTGCTCAAACCAGAGTCAAGCGCACTAACAATTCGGCCACCGCACCCCCCAGTAAGAAAGCTTGCCATAATTATTTGCAACATATTCATTGTCAATCAAATTTTGGGCCTTTGGTAGAACCTACAAACAAACTTCTCTTTGAGGCGGCAAAGAAATTATATCTCGTTGAATATTATTGTTTCATTAATTAATTTTGACAACATAAGGCCACATTCTGTATAAAATACTTGACTAAAAAGTCCCTCTTTGGTTAGTGGCGGTCGCACAGCCAATTTTTCCACTTGTGCTTTTTTTATTTTTTACTTAAGGTTACTGATAAGGTTACTAAGAAAAATATGGACTGCTCACAGTCTAGGCTTGGATTCAGTGAAATAGAAACAAGAAACTGGCGAAAGCAAGGACAAAGTCACATGATGAAACCACAATGGTTTTAGTCTTGTTGACAATTGCCTGATTAGCCGACATTTTTCCTCTGACTGGTTTGAGCTTGTGCACATTACAGGGCATTCCTGAATTCTATTTGTAATTTAAAGAATACTTACATGGAAACGATGGTGCATCAAGTCCTTCACAGATCCCAGAACTGAGCTCTGCTGTCTTCGCTAAAAATCTTTGAATTCAAACGCAATAAAAACATTTCTGGTTAAACAGGCAACAACTTGAAGGTACATTTACATAATTATACTACTGTGAAAGTTGTTTTCCAATAATTTGGTGACTCGGGAGTGGGGGAGGGGACGGAGGTATTGCGGAGGGAAATATTCTAACAGGGGAGTAGGGTAGGGGGTTGACAAGGCTTTTGATATGAAATCATTTCAGAAAAGTTTCTATTAACTATTTATCTGTTCCAAAGCCTGCAAGCTGGCTCTCATTGGGGGCAACACGCAAGTGGCGAAGCCGCGAGTTACGGTGAGCGGAGCGAGCGCAGGAGAAATGAAAAACGAGAGCCTGCACGAAAGCCATTAAATTTCAAATCTGGCCAATGGGGCATCACGTCGGCCGGTTTCCTTGTGGGAAACATACATGTAATTATTACACCACTCTGTTAAAAGGCAAAAAGTGGTAAATTTAACTATGAACACTTATGACCTAACAAGAAAAGTTTTCACAAACTGTAAGTCTTTAAGCTTGACTGCACGTGCAACAAAACTTCAGGAGTGGAAAAGATACCAGGATTAACCAGTTTGTTCCTTGATTTCCTTTTACTGAGTACAATCTTGGACAAAACTAGTTGAAACAAATGCATTTTGCACACTTTTCACAAATGTCTTGATTTGCAAGCAGGCAAAAGGCATTTTATCCGCCCTCTCTCCCCCTACTCAATGTTGTTTCATGGGGTTTGCAGTTCTCCAGTCTTTGTTTTCACATCACGATAGCATCAACAACATTGAAATGGGGGAGGGGGGCTGAAAAACTGATCTGTGGTACAAAAATTAGTGGAAACTTGGCCAAGTGTTTCAATGATTTTGTCCAAATTAATTAACAAAGCATTGACCTTTTCTAAAACCTTCAGTATAATGCTTTTTGTGTAATTGTAAAATAATGTAGTAAAATCTTGCTTAATAAAAAAAAATGAAGATGGTCATTTTAAGTTTAGTGAATAAATGATAAAGAACAAATGAACATACACTGTATCATCTTTATTATCATCTTGCTTAATGTTTGTTTAAATCCATGATGCTGTGCAATAATTGCATGAATTATCATAATAATAATAATGAATGAATTAACTGAAAGCTAATAGAGAGCTTAAGCAGAGACGTTTTTGAGCCACGGACGGCAACCGGAAGGCGAATGTTTTAGTTTTTGGCGAACGTTTACTTATAAGTAAGAAAGCCTTCGTTTTAGCACCCACAACTTGAATTTATGAACAAAAAGTCTCCAATACGCGCCAAAGACGAAAACGCTCCACTTCCGGTTGCCGTCCGTGGCTCGAAAATGTCTGTGCTTAAGCTCACTATTATTAATTATTATACTTACTTAGATAACCCTTCTTCTATCTCTTTTCTCTGGGCAGCATACTTCTCTCTCACTGCTTGGTATTCTTTACTTGACTGTCTGAAGGCCTACAAGTGCAACAAGACAGTTTATTTATCAGATATACAGAGTGCACACACCAATTTACAGCAATAACAATCCATTGTACATCGCCACCCCAACCCCCACCACCCTTGAGCACGTCTTAATGCTGGTATTAAGGAATGTTGATTCTGGGTATGGGTGTCTTCCCTTGCATTTGCACTTGCTAATGTTTTCAAACCTTAATTGTTTAATGACTTACCGGTGTCTTGATGTAAGAATGAGGATCAGGGAGAGGTGGAAGGTGTGGTGGAATGTGCGCTGGGCGTGCCTGTCTGGTCCCTGCTGCCAGAGACTTGGGTGGTGGTGCTATGCGAGACTTCAGAGCTATGGAAGGAAGTAATATTCATCATTGTTACAAGGTTCTTAATGGATGAACATTTTTAAATGATAAACAAATATTTTTAGTTGTACGACGTATTTTTAATAGATAACTATTTATAATTAGTTTTTAGGACGGTAGGTAGTTTTCGTAGTTTCAATTATTGTATATTTTATACTTTTAGATCTGTGACATTTGTACTTCCTATTTTTAGTTTTTAATACTTTTTTATTTCTATGGAGGACCTCCCTGAAAACCACGTATTTACGTGACGGGCGCTTCCTCTTTAAAGATTGTTTTATTATTATTATTATTATTATTATTATTATTATTATTATTATTATTATTATTGTTTACCAATAATGTTAACTACTTAACAATTAGACCATGAGCCTGAGTTCCGTTCTATGAACAAATAGTCAACGAGGCACAACCAAGTTGACTATCGCTCATAGAAAACAACAGCGACTGGACTAATAATGTCATAATTAGTAGAAGGATTGATGTCCTTATAAGCAAAAAATCAAGAATAATAAATTATTGCCCCTAGCGATGTGGCCACAATCATGTTCTATCGGCGAATAGACAACAGTTGAAATCAGGCTTGTAGATTTCCAATAGAACGTGGCTGATTTTGTACTTAACATCAGCCGCCTTCCACTCTCAGCCTAATTCACCCAGGGATAAGGCTAGGGGCAGGAGAGGACTGACATTCATGTACTTAATGGAGCAGCCCATAATGAAAATTCAGGACAACTTTTTCTTGGACTGTTTACCTACATGTGAGAACCTGAAGGGTCACGTCAAAAGAAGTGTGTATTATTACAGTCAAGCGCGTCAAACCGTAGCCACCCAACTAAGTTTTTGACATCTTTTTGACAAGTTTTTTATTAGTTTGATGGCTTCCGGGTGGCACAATGGTTCATACGAATGATCTGAGAAACCGTCAGTTTCAACCGGTTTTACAAACCCACAAGACATTTCCTATACGAAAAGTTTGACCAAATTTTTGTCGGCATAAAATATATTTATCGCCAGTTGAACTTGGCATAATCACTTGTGCCGTTGTGTGAAACGTTGTTTGAAACCTTTTGAAACTCTGACATTTGAAGACGAATCATGCAACGGTTGATACCCCGCCCTCCATTTTTCAAGGCATCTGATTGGTAGTGTAACACAACCGGAAGGTGTAAAACTCATCAAAGTAATCAAAAAATTGTCAAAAAGATGTCAAAAACTTTGTTGGGTGGCTACGGTTGGAGGCGTTTGAATTTTTACCCTGACATGTACAAGAAAGAGTCGGGGTGGGGGGGGGGGGGGGGGAGGGGGCATTATTTGAAGGTTTCTTCACAATTTCATAATCTGAAACAAAGGGAAATAAAAATGAAACTGGCTTGAAAATTTTAAACCAACTTTAAATTTAAACCGCAACATATACAACCTTAGTCATTGTTTTTTATATCTAGAAGTAGTAGTTTAAAAAGTTTCATTTTTGAGACTCGATTGAGGTAAAAGATTTAGTACTCTAATACCAAAACAGAATGAAATGGAAGACTTACGGTTGTTGACATGGATCCGATTGGCACGTTTCCCATAAGATGGCAAAGAATCTAGATCAGCGCCTATAAACAAAACAATCAAGCTGGAAGTTAATAATTGTTCTCACGTATTGAAAGTACAATTATATAACAACAACAACAAATTTTATTGGTATTCCCATACAGAGATGGTATTACCTAAAATAACAATATATGAAATTAAGTACTGCAATAACAAATATGCAAAATTACAACACTAATCACATTAGACTAGATAAGATTACAAGTAAATCTCTTATTTGTAATGCTTCATATACAAAGTAACCTAGTTTCTTACAAATGAAGGAATCAACATTTATTAAACGAGAATATGGTATTATCAGTATCGTTAGGTCTTCGAAAAATGCTGTTGGATGTATCATTTATGGGGTGTTTGACTCCACACATGCGAATCAATTTGTCATTGAATTTTTATTATCAGTCAGGAGAATTTGTATGTGGATATTGGGGCTTATTAAAGGATTAAGGATGGAAAATGGGTAGTTGTGATAGCTAATGATAGAAGTTAAGCTAGAAACTGATGCTTTAGGAATAATAATGCCATTACCCATGTCAATCAGAGCGACTTTCACATCACTGAGCGTAGGTTTGACTCGAGCTGAGAGCTCACAACTGAGCTTGCAGCTGTGACCAAGCTCAGATATATCTAAAGCAGGACAAAAACAAAAGCAGGTATAAATACTCAAAACAAGGTAGATCAAAGGTAAGGAAAACAACACCCATCACTATACAAACTGTATCTGGTCTTAGTCACATAGTTGTAATGTTATTTAATCACCATAATGGTTGTGGAATATTTCAGGGGGTTTTTAATTTTAATTGTTCATTATATTTGAAAGTTCAGTTTTATTTTCCTTTTTATTTCCCTTGTATTTATATACACTGTTTAGTTTAAATATCTGAAACAGAGGAAATAAAAACACAGTATTTACTTCGAACTACAAAATGGTAACTATTTTCGTTTGCACGCTCCGACTGCGGAGTTTGTCTTCGAGAAAGTCACTGGCCTTTACAGTATTGATCATTACAAGGTTTGTATCTAAAAATATCTTATAGGTTTCTGTAGCTAATCGACATTTATGTTTTGGGCGAATGTGCAGCGAATCAACTGAATATGTGTAACGAATCGACTCCGACTTGCTTTTTTTTTTGTATCGAAACGACTTGACATGACTTGAAGCGAAACAACTTTGTAGCAAAACGACCGGACACCGCCTGAAAAGTAAGCTTATGTTCATGACTGGAAAAATTATGGATGATCATATATGCAGTACGGTTTATTTTATACCTGTCGTTTGATCGATCAATCGATGACAAGAGATGAAGAACATATACCCAAAATTAGCGTATCACGGACAAAAAAAGTGTACGTTGCGATATAAATCTAAAGTTATGTTACAGTAGTAGATGTGACAAAACAAAATTGACAGTTGTGCATATCTTCAACTCTAAATAAACCACCCAAATCAGGGAAACGAAAGAATTGATTGCTTACAACTTTGAAGCATTTCGGTGAGGGTCTCCAAAGCTATCTTGGAAGCCGAGGAAAATCCTTGTTCACGCAGCAGAGCGCATATGGAGATCTCCAGAAGACGCCGGTTCGAAGCACTGATGTCCGCCATCTTGAATCGCTCATCGAAGAACTTCCCAGAATCCCTTTCGGATTCCATCGTGCGAAAAAGTCGTCGCAGGGGAGGGGTGGTACAGCACGTCGCGTGACTGATAGGTTGTTTACAAAAGAGAGAGAGAGGGAAAAATGCAGGATGCAGTTGAAAGTATTAAGGTTGTCAGAGTAAAATAAAGAAACTTGATTAAAAGATTGAGAACCTTTTTTTATTTCTGTGACCATACTAGTCCATGGGCCCAGACCCCAAAATTAGGCATTTGGTACCATTCGGAGGGACAAATGCTATCATATATTTTTCAAATCCTGGAACACTCTAGTTCATTTTGGTATGTGATAGCAATTCCAAAAGAGTAGCTTTCTTGCTTATATCACGTGATTTCTGACGTCATCTTTCCGAAATCAATGTTGCATTTTAATGCTCGAAGGGTAATGAAAAATCACTTTATCGAAACTTCAAACACGTAAATGTTGTGAGAGAGGCCTGAAAAAGTACAGGAAAGGCAGCTGATGCTAGCCAAGGGCTTTTGCCTCACTTAAGGGTTTTTTCCTTTATGGTTTCCATGGCAACAAAGCCGGATTGCAATATAGACCTCTTATATATCGAGACTGATGTTAGACTTTCAAAATATGGACCGAGTTTTTAAATAAATCAGGTAGAAAAAACAAGGATTTGTATTTTACAATACGGACCGATTACTTGAGGTTAATAAGAGTTATATACTGATCTCTCTTCCTTATAAAAATAAAAGCATTTCAAGCCAACAGATGCGCGTGGGGGGCGGCCTCATTTGACTAAAGCGCGTGGAGGTTTTTATCTAACGTCATTGAAATTGCAAATCTTGCCAGTGTATCTTGAGTCTATCTTGTAAACTTTTTCTTTTTACATATTCTTGCCATAAAGAACATAAAAATCTTGTAAATTTGATATCGATTCAGTGCTTTATTTAGAGGATAAAGCATTTTGACATTTGCGATGTCCCGGATGAACGTGTTTCTTAATTACCACAAAAACGTGTATTCCGGCTTCATTGTGTTGTTAAATTACAGACGCGACATCAATCACAAAGTAACATCTAAAATAATATTAAGTGAAAATGAATAATATTAATGGAAGAGTTTTCTCGACTTAGTATACATTTCTTTGGCCGCCCTATTTGTGCCCCAAATTAAAGAGGGAAGCTAACATTGTGGCTGCATACTCAACACTGTTTTGTCTCACAATTATTTTCTGAAGAACTCGATTGTAAAGAATACCACAAAGCTTTAATTTGGCCTGCTCTATTAACCAATTCCTCTCTACACCCAGGTGTATAAATGGTACTGGCGAAGTTACTGCAGGGGGGAGGAGCCCTGCGATGGATTAGCATCCCATCCAGGGGGATTAGCAATAGTTCTAGTCGCTTAATGCTACAGATACCGGGATAAGCTCCGGCGGCCTGATCGTTCACTTGGCTCAAACACAAACTTTTCCTACTTACCATAAACCGGTTACCCATAGTTTCCAAGGACGTTTTTCATACGAAGAAATGTTATGACCATGTTATGACGGGTCTATTAGTTCTACGAGAAATGATAAACGTTGTTTTCAGTGAAAGCAATGAAACTGGATACAACTCGAGATCATTATAACATAAATTCCGAAGTTCTTTAGCGAGACAGAAGAGAACAACTCAACTCAGAAGAAAACACCACAAGTCGACACGAGCAACTTACAGCGTGTTTGTCAAACTTTCGAAACCTGTGAAATGTGGTAGTGTAACCCACAAAATATTCAGAACGAGACGGCATTTAGGCTTGGATGCTAATTAATGGTTTTGACTGAGAAATAGTCATTGTTCCCTTTCTGAAAAATTAGAACATCATAGAACTTAAAGCTGTCTAGTCTGTTCGTACTCAACTTCATTCTGTTCTTAAAATAAATAAATTGACGTCTTTTAAAAGAAATCTTCCGAAGAGCTTGTGAAGAACAGGAACTTCGAAAATTGTGGCCTATCAGCGGCGGCACATTGACAACATTGCTTTTGGATACTTCCTTCTCGCGGTTTGATATATCAGTCAACCCAGTCCAACTACTTATGTTCCGCTTTTTTTCACTTTTGCACGAAGGTGCAGTTAAATTCAAAACAACTTTTTCTTCTATGCGTGCTCTATCTTCTGTTCAAATATTATTCCATAATTTTCTTGCTCGAGGATTACAGCACTTAACCAGCATTGTTAAAGTGTTAACGATGCTCTGCTTTGTTCTTGCTAATTTAGCCACTGTCGCAGGGGGGAGTTGCGTTCCAAAGTGTCAGGCTTGGAAGGCGATACTACTGACCCTGTGGGACATTTCAGAAAGGCAAGGGAGGTGTTACTCTGAGGTAGTGGTTTTTCATTTTCATGGGTCGAACAGGAGGGCATTTGTAGAGACAAAGTGACGTTTTAATTTCCTAAATGCGAGAAGGACTTCCAGCTCCCTTCTGGGCGGTTTACACTTCTAATTACCACAATGTAAATCAAGTTCTTCTAAACATTTACTGCATTTTTTGCACAGCTCTCACGGCTAGTGTGACCACCAACCTTGTCCCTGGGTGTTCTTTAAAGTGTCTATCCAGCCCATAGGATTTTTATAGTTTTGGTATCTCTATAACCCATAAATAACTACTCCAAAAAAAATTTTTGTATTCCGCCTCTTTTTCCCCCCGAAATCGAGCTTTAAAGTTCCCGCTTCGGCCA
Organism: Meandrina meandrites; assembly: GCA_963693305.1. Taxonomy (NCBI): domain Eukaryota; kingdom Metazoa; phylum Cnidaria; class Anthozoa; order Scleractinia; family Meandrinidae; genus Meandrina; species Meandrina meandrites. The sequence goes on from OY855903.1 coordinate 47,267,751, forward strand.
CGCCCAATGAACTTGACCGCGTCGTCGAGGTTTGGTGACGAGTGACGTCACTTCAGGATCGTCGCGAAGCTAGTGCGTGGTCATTCGCTTGACAACCAGAGGTTTATACATCTCAGCGCAATCGTTTCATTCGTTTCAACCGAAAACTGTTTGGAAGAACTCTTTAAAGCTTCATGGAGGACAATTTTTTACCATCTGAAGGAGAGGAAAGCCTTGTATCAGAATCGTACGACACGAACGACGAGATTGAGTTCGAGGAACTAGAATCTGACAGTGAAAATAAGCTTAATGATAACAACATTGGAGAAGATGCAGGACCGTATTCTAGCGAGCCTTTAGCAGACGACGAATGGCTGAGAGAATATTATCGAGAAAGAGAAATTATGGAAGAAAAAGAACGGCAGTTGCAGGATCGACTCGACAGAGTTGTGGAAATAAATACATGGTAAGTTGTTTACATTCTCCGCGCCACCATTTCGCCGCGGCAGGCTATAGCGCTCGTTATTTTTAGTCGATTGTTATTCTCATTGTTAAGCTTACATTTACTGTATTTTCAGGTGCAAATGCGGCAATTGTAAACTTCAATTTTTGCAAAACTCTAAGGAGTGCCAGTGCTGCCAAGAAATTGAGAAATGCAGGGATTCGCTCGGCAGTGAGTTAGTTCTTCTTGAGGTTGACGCCAGGCCAGATTGCGTCACAAATCATCCCGGATTCAGCACAGTATGCCTGAACAGGTGGTCTTTACGGTCTGCTGCTGCCAAATACAAGGCTCAAGACGGTTCAAGGTACAGGCAAACGGGCACAGAAACTGAGTAAGTTTTAAAAATGTATGTTTGGCGTTTTGTTGATGCAATTCTTCTTCAGTTGCCCCCCACCCCACCCCTCTTCGCCGAATAAAGTTTATCTTGATTTTGTTTGCTTACTCTAGGACCCTCTAGCAGACTTATTGCAATATCACTTTTAATAGAAGGTATAAATACATATACGATTGTTCACTAGACATGTTCGTGCTTCATCATCATTCACTGCTGATTTTTTTTTTTAATTTTAGGCTCCTTCGTGCCACTGCATACAGGGAGTTCACACAGTTGATCCATGGATTTCTGGGTGCCCAAAGAATACCTTTGCCAGCATGTGCATATCATGCAATAAGGAAAGAATTTAGCATTGAAGGAGTAAACTTCACTGGCTATGAAGATGACAATTAACAATTATTATAATGCATTCCTCCAGAAAACACATCATATTATTTAGACTTTGCAACAGTCACTGAAATTTTTTATTATTAACAATATTGTTGAATTGTGACAATAAAAATTATGGTTAAATGAAAAATGGCAATAATTATTACTGTTCATTCACTTTTATTCTGTGTATACTACTACTGGACCATTCTGTGGAAAAGCAGATAATACATTGTTTCATCATTTCCCATTATTTAAATTTCGTGGACAATCTGTCAGGTTCTTGTGTCCTTTGACAGGTCTTTTGCACGCACGACAGTGAGCAGCCTTCCTTTTTCTCTTTCTTGATGGTGTGGCATCGGAAACATTTGAAGTCTCCTTTTCCGAAATTTCAGCCACTGAAAGATGAATTATAAAAGAGGATCAAGAGATTATGGGGTCTATAATTGGCCACAAAATAGACCAGAAATAGACTATTATGGGGTAGGGGTTCTGAGATGCCAGCAGCACATATCCAGCAAAAAGTGATACAAGAAGTTACTAGGAAACTGTGGTATGGCTGCTTTATACAAAGCATGATACTCAGAGCAGAAATGAAATGACCAAAATTATTAACCTACCTAGAGCCTTTATTAATATTTAGTCATTGCTTTAGTTTACATTATAGGGATTTAACAGCCACAGGCAAATGTGTTACTTGTCAATGCAGCCACCAGAGTTTTATGTACTTACATGGTGTAGTTGGAGGGACATTTTTGACAACCATTTTTTTTCTCTTCTGCCTTGAGTCCAGTGCACTCTCCCTTGTTTCTTTGTCAAGCATGGTATTCATGGGAAGAGGTGTCATGGCTGTTAGTTCTTTCACAGCATCATCCAAGCAACTAGTGGTGTCCATTGCTTCCAGGAATGTCTGATATATTTCTTCAACGTATTCTAAAAAAAGTTTGGATTATAATAAGCATAACACATTTCTCCTAACACTACCCCAACCCATAACATAAGGAAATAAAGATAAGTATTTTTTCCAAAGAAAGGGAGATAAAATAAAAACTAATTACCATAGTTTGGTTGTATCCTGACATCTCTTACTGATGCTACTCCATTCTTGAATTTAGGGTAAATGATTTTCATCTGGCCTGAACCATCAGCCTTTGTTTTGACATCTCTGACTAGATTGTAGTTGAAGTGCAAGGCAGCAAGGATGTGTCTAGGTTGAAAATAGCATTACAATATATTTATTCTTTTGTACATAATTTATTGTTCTTATACAAAACACACTGGTGCAATTTGAAGTGTGCTAGTGGTAAATTTTGAGAGCCTTGACAAGTGCTTACTTAAATCTTAATAATTTTCATTCTGAGAAATAATGATTTTAATTTGTTGTAGGCAAACCTGCACATCATTCCAACAAAAGAAAAGGATATCATCTTTGGGCAGAAGTGGTTAAGAACAGAATGAAAGCCCTCAAGGCAGCTTGTCTGGGCAATTGGAGAGGCCTTCTTGATAGCTTTAACTAGTCTGTTATCAGTCAGGGCTGCAACAACTTTCTCGTACACTGGTGAACCTGAATTGATAAAAATACAATGTGAAGTTCAATTTATGATAAAATCTACAATATGTATTGAAGGTCAATCGAAGAGATATTTAAATTTGATGATTTCATTTTAAAAGTCGAAACTGTTTAACACCAACAGGTGTAGACTCTGTTCTACACTCTTACATCCCATAACATAAAGAATACTGTATGTGTAAATGTTTCACCTTTTTTTCCAGAAACAACTTAAGTTTTGAAACATGGAAGTAAATTTGATTTTTACTGCTATACATTCAGACAAACATTTACAGTGATCACATGACACGACACACTAAACCTTACTTGGCAGAAACCACTTTCGATGAGTGATACTGTCTCCGTGTCCGCATTTATTGAAAAGTGGATCATCTAACTTCTCGTGTTTGTTAATGATGTGGCTAAGGAAGGACTTAAACTTGGCCCAGACAACGTTTCCATTTTCCTCTGCAGTTGCATCTTTATCTAAGGTTGTGGTCGCACTCCAGTACAAATGATTTTCGCACGGTCTAATCCAGTCATTAAGACTCTCACAACCTTTCAGCTTTGCTATTTTGGTAAGAACCTTTCTGATCTCTATTAAAGACATAAAAACAAAACAAAAAAAAGTTTTTAAAATCAATTTTTATACCATTACAGAAATTGAGTGACATGTAAAGTATAAATAGGTCTACCCTTACAGCAAGATGCTCTCATATGAATTAATAAATTGTACTCTCTTATGGATAGCAATGTTTTCATTAGTTTGCTTACGCTTTTTTATGTGCCAAAGGTCGAAGTAGTGAGTTATGTTCTTTAGCTTCTCGCGCATGTGTTTTGCTATTGAAACATGACGGTCAGATATGAAGGTCCCAACTGCCAATCCACAACCAAGAAGAAATGTCATGCACCGCTGGAAACCCTCATACTCCAAAGCTGTGCTGCTTCCAACTTCATTTCTCTAGAAAATCATGAAACAAAAGAACCAGTAAAAACACAATTTCCCATTAAGAACAGATTGCAAAACAGGTTAGATTGAGTGCATAACTTAGACAGGTTAAATAACAAAGGAATGAAAATGTGCAGTATAATATACATCATATTTTTATATAATTTTTACCTGTACAAGAGCAAAATGTATGACCAGTGGAAGGGAACAGCAAAAGATGGTGTAGGCTCCGTACTTAGCGCTGTGGCCCATGCTGTCATGTCTCCCATCGCCAGAAATAATAAGGGACTCCCCCATTGCCTTCAGTTTCTCCAAGATTGATGACTGGTACTTTTTCCAGTGGAGATAAATGGCAGGAAATAACTTGTTCTAAAATAGACAAAAAAAAAAAACAGACTATTAGTTAAGTACACCGTAATAATTCGCATTGCTTTTGTTATCTACTACACTGTTTTTTAAACAGTCATAGTATATATATCACTGTTAACTTACACGCTGGTGATGAAAGAAAGTGGATAAAGAGATGGAAGCCAAGCCCATGTGGCTGAATATCTGAATGACTTTGCTGGCAGAACCACCTGCCAACAAGATGGCAAAGCAAAGAAGAAAATTTCCTGCTGGGGTTAGAGTACCAGGCATGTATGGCTGGCTGTGCCACACATTCTCTTGCTTTGGGCATTTGGGGTTGTTGCATGTTGTAGTAACAACTGCCATAGTGCCAACCTCTCTGCATTTAACAACAGGTTTATCAGCCTTGCAAGAGTGACAAAACTGGAACAGCAACAGCAACTTTGAGAAGAACACAATGTGTTTTGATTCTTTTCGCAGATTATCCTCTTCTAACCTACAAAGCCAAAAAAGTAAAGAAATGTATTTATCTCTTGTTCTGACATAATAAATACATATGTATTCATAAGTTTAACCATGATTGGCATTTCTTTTCACAAAAAGAGCAAAGTAAATATAGGTAAGATAAATATTGTTTGGAGTGTCAACTGAGGATAAGGACTCTACTAAATGATAACAAACAATAAAAATTATCGCATGCTACTATTTATTACCTTGGACGTTTGACAGAGGCACTGCCTTCAGTGTCTGTGTCGGTCTCTGTCTCTGTCCCAGTGTCTGTGTCGTGGTCTGTCTCTGGTTGGTAATTATCATCATCATCCTCCTCAGCTGTATTGAAATCTGGTTCCTCTTCAATGATGTCAAATTCACAGGCGGCATTGACTGTGTCATCATCATTGTTGACATCCTGGATGTTATCCACCTCATCATTAATAACAGTACCATCACCAAGCTGTTCTTCCAATGCATTTTCACTGAAGCGGTCACACTGGATACCTAAATAACAAGAAAATATTAAAATATATGTTGTGGTTAAAATTTAGCTTTGATTTGAAATAGTTAACACCAAAGCCGCATTTTTTTGTGTTTTGAGTTCATTAATTTTTTTTTTAAAACATGGAAAATTAAAACCTCATCAAATGTCAAATGTCAACCTGCCCCCCCCCCCCCCCCCCCCCGAAAAAAAAAACCTTCACACACGCACATTTACACAAAAATTGAAAGGGGATTTTGAAACACGCTCGCAAAATTCATGTCAACTTACCGATGGATGTTTTCGCTGGTTGCTTGGACACCACATCAAATTTCTCCTTCAGGGTGATAAATTTGTTCCCCCACCGCCTGACTTCGTCTTTTAGTTTTGCACAACCCACACAGCCCTTCGTTTGGCTTGAGGCATCGTAAGACAGCACAACAGGTTCGTCAGGAATCAGTGATTCAGTTTGACCTGGATCGTAAGTCTGCTGGCTGTCGTCGCTGACGGGGGTAGTAGAACTTGTCGACTCCACGACAACTGGCGAAACTTCACCAAGTGATGGTGATGTTGATACAGGCACAGCCACCCGGGCTTCTCTCATAACCTACAGAATGGCAACAACAAATGTATGTAGCAATGAACACAGACGAAAATATAACTCATAGTACGTGGGAAACCCGGTTGTAAAATAAGTAATACAGTTTCAATTCGCCGGCATTTCTCACTTAAGTTCTTATATTATAAGCTTACAAAACCAAAACAACAAGCATGCAAGCTCACCTGGCGACGAGTTCGAAGAGTCAACTCCTCTTCTTCAAACGTATTTCGTTGAAATCGCGGTATCGGAAGGATACCAATCTCATCTTTGATGAGTGTTCGCTGCTGTTTGAGGCCGAATGCTATTGAATAGGCTGTGTGGCCATGTTATTTGAACGGCTTCTTGTGAAATAATTGAGTATCAAATGTATTAACTAGCTTCGTTAATAATTGATGTTAAAGAATATGTTGTATTTCTGGCCAGCTGTAGTCAATTACAAACAGTTCGAGGAGAGTTTGACGCCTTTTGCGTCGCCAAGCGCGAAAAGGACAGATAATGTTGTAATAATGTCGATTGTTTCATCTACTCGAAAATTTGAATAGCTCTATATTTTTTGAACGCTTCATATATATGCTTTTCTAATTATAATTTGTTTTCAAACCGTAGATTGTGTTTTTGCATTTGAAGATCTTTTTTGGCGGGGTTTTAACCACCTCGCGTCTATTTCGGAGCTTATCTAATTCCCGCTTTAACGGCAACATTTGCGTTGACAGAACAATTTCCCTTTCTCTAGCAATGTTGAGGACTGATTTCTATTCTCCATCTACTGTGGTGCTTTTAAATTGTCACTGTTGTCATCACTGCAATAAATGACATGAAAGGGGTTAATTTTTCACCCAACTGAAGCTGAATGGTGTTTCACCTATGTACAGAGGATTTTAAGGTAAAAGTTGAGATGCGTTGATTACCGCCTACAAAGAACGCATCTGTCTACCACATTTTACGACGCATTTTTTTCATTTTGGTCGGTGACGACTCTTCCATGGTTATTTTGACATGTTATGACATTCTTTTAGCTCGCCACGAGTTGTCCCACCCCACCAACCGGGTTCCTTTCCCTGTTTTGCGCACCTGTCCTCGCATTAGCCAATCTCAAACTTGATTACAGGAAATATCATCTATATATTACATCTTTTGCCGTAAATGCCCCACAGAAGTTTCCATGAGTAATGCAGGAGACATACTGACTGAATCCTTTAGGAAACATCGCCACGAGGTGCGATACCACAACAGAGACTCCATGTACATCTGGTGCAACATTTCGATAAAAATGAATGCCTCAGCCCATTCGATTCAAGACGTCCTTGTTCCATGGTGCAATCAGGTTTATTAATGAAGTATTTCCGGACAGCGCAATGCAATATCTTTTAATTTATAACACTTGTTTCTCTTGGCAACAACCACGATTCCTTTTTTCTGTCATCTTTCTGTTCAACACGCGCACGTGCCATCTTGGCGCGCGCAAACTTTTTGAATTATTTGCGTACGACTGTAGAGAACAAACTGTGTTTTCCAACATAGTTGTTAGCTTTTCCGAAAAACGGCAGCAGTGCACAATCGGGAAACCAGTACCGAGCTAAATAACGTCGACGAAAAAATTGTTTATTTCAAAAATCAGAACAATATTGATACCCTTTCACGCCTCGAGAAGATATTTCTGGGCTGATATTGTAAGATAATTATATAACTAATTCTCTTTTATATTCCGTCAAAATTGCCAAAACTAGTTTTCTAAAGTTTTTAATACAATCTTAATCTTTTTTAGAGATTTCTTTGTCCTTTGCTGGGGATTTAAATCGATAAATTAAGACCAAAATAACGGTACACCTTAGTACGGCCGCCATCTTGGATTTACCCAGAATGCAATTCAGGACCTTCAAACAGTATTTTGTTCTGTTTTAGTAATTAATGCAAACTTTTACTATTTTATTGGGTGAACTAGTTAATAATCATGTTTCCAATACTGCAAGATGAAATTGAGCAAAAATAGACCATAATAGGAGTTGTAAATTCTATCTCAATTTTAGCCTCGTTTTCATGCAGAAGGAGAATTTTATACCCTTAAAAAATCCTACTAAGCTACTCTTTCGTGATTGCTATCAGCTCAATTTTAAAACTCCTTCAGATGAACTTTAATCTGATACCACTCACAATTTGTCCCTTTGAATGGTACCGAAATCTGCTTGGGCCCATGGACTATACTGCTTAATAAAATTTTGGCCCAACTTAGTTTTATTGGCATTCAAAACCGATGCTAAATGTTTATACAACTGAAACAAGTGATCCAAACTGTGAATAGGTGGACTAGGTGACATTCCTTTTAATGTGGAGCTCGGACACACACAAACTTAGGCTGTGATAACACTTGGTGCCTGGGCACAGTGCCTGAGTATGACGCTCGCTGGGCACCAATGTGAACACACTATTTTTTCAAGTACCCAAGCCAGAACTCAGGCACCGTTTCCGTGCCCCAGTACATGTTCAAGAGCACTAAAGTGGCAAGGTAAAGTCTGGTTTCAGGAGCATGAAGCAACTAGTCCATCGCAGGGTTACCCCCAACAGTAAATTTGCCGGTACCCATTTATACACCTGGGTGGAGAGAGGCACTATGCAACCTGCCCAGGAACACAACACAGTGCCTTGGCTAGGGCTCAAACCTAGACTGCTAGATCTGGAGTCCAGTGCACTAACCATTAGGCCACCGCACCTCCCATTCACTCAAGCTGGGTACGTGGGTACACTTTCATTTTATGTCTGGACATGCCACTATTTTTTCCTGATGTAAAGGTACCAGTGCTTGGGCACTAAGTGTGAACATGGCCTTACATGTTCTTTTGAGCCCGCATCGCGTTTAATGTAAAAAGTGCATGCTCAGGGCCACTGAGAACTTGAAATTACGAAAAAGTAATGTAATTCTTGTGGGTAATCAAATGTGACGAGTGAAATTTGGAAATAATTTCACTTGAATTTTGTCAAAATTCTCATGTCCCTGAGCCTTTAGGCGAGGGAAATATGGATCATGAGAAATGTTTCCAGGCCAATTTTGTGATTTCACATCAAAATTAAGGAATAATTTGTTACCATGATATTATAGAATTAATTACATTATAATGAGTTACAGAGGGCTGGTATTCTCCCAGTATGGTCAGAGCAAGCTTGGTTGGTTAATAAGATATTTATTTCAGACTTAAAAAAGTATTACAGTTCAAAATCTGCAATTTTCGTATTTAAAAACCAAGAACACATACACACATTGATCCAGTGTTCTGTCAGCAAATAGACAACACTATTAATGAACCAATTACAGTAGATTTTCAGATTCCCAACGGAACACACTGGGTGTATACTGAATTGCGTATAAAATGCAAAGAGGAAAAACAGGCAATACATATAAACACAGGAATTAAAACCATTATTACAATAATATCATTTTACCTTTAAAAAGGGTTTCAATACACTGTAGCATTTACCTCCAAAATAGTACACAGGAAATACATTGTTACATTATGTATAACTGTTGCAAGCACACTTTGTCCCTATTTACACAAATAATTTATTTGACATAGATTACTGTTAATTAATTTAAAATAATAGGCCGTTTGCATTATTACGTCAATGCGCAAAGACTTCTGGTAGTTGTAGTAAAGTTCGCGCCAAATAACGACGAAAATGGTATGGCGAAATTATCACGCGTAAATTACGCGATGTACAGTAACTTCGAAATAACCTTTGAACGAGCGCGTAAACGGGCAAGATATGTTAACATTTTGACATTGATTCACTGTAGAGCAATATTCTCTTTCGTTACTACCGTCAAATTGTGAAAGTGTACACAATTTTTGTACTTTCTATAACCTTGAAATGGCTTTTGCTCGCGCAACTGATTTCGTCATTTGGTGGAGAAATTTAACCAGCGCGCGCGTCCGTTGAAAGCAGGAAAAATTGCACGAAATATCAAGGTAGAAAATAGAGCCACAATAGCAGCCTGTGATGTTTCGTCCTGCGGTAAAACATAGACTGAGGTGGCTTTCCAATGAAAGCCTATATTGATTTGCATTTTTAGACCTTTTTAAAGCAATTCGGCGAGCCGTAAGCAAAATAACACACAATCGGCGTTATTTGTTCGTCATTGTTTGGCGCGAACTTTACTACAACTACCAGGAATCTTTGCGCGTTTGACGTCATAATGCAAACGGCCTATTATAATCCAGATGAGTTCTAGTAAAATTGCGATCAGACCAAAAATAATATAAAAATGCTATTTACATAATTATACTCTATCAATAACTTAGTTGTTTTTTTTTATTTTCACACACAAACCGGATTCTAAAACCATTGCAGAAAGATGTACAAATGTAACAATGTATTTTGGTCTTAACAATAATTCACCGCACTGTATACAATCTATAAATTAAAGAAAAGTTGTATTTGTTGAAACAGAAAACATCAAAATTTTTAGATTGGTAGGTTTTATACAATTACACAATATTATATTTATTCAAAACATGAATTCAATCTCTTGATAAAAAGTTTTAGAAGACTTGATCTATTATTACATGAGTATGATAAGATTATGTAAAATGGTATATACAACACTAAAGCACATTAGCTTGTCTTATAAAATGAAATTTTAAAAACAAACAAAAATCTCATCACTGAAAGTTAAATTAGAAAACTGAGTATCCACTGACCACAGTGTAACTTACAATGCAGGATTATACAGTATGACTACAAGTACAGTTTGTTGGTCTTCCAGATTTTTTTTTTCAATTAAAACTACAATACAGGAATAAAACAAAATAATAAATTTAACTGTAGAAAATATAGTTGACTTTCTCAAAAGCAAATACTTTACTGTCTCCCATGAAGAGAGGTGTCTACCTTAGCTAATAATAATGTATTTAGGCACAGGGAGCAAAATTGTACAAGGTGGACAGTATGTCCACTTTATAGAGAGCTCTGCTTCTATTTAAAGGTCTGTTCATTTAACATAGAGAGTGGAGTTCCAGTTCACTCAGAGCAAAATAAAATAAAATAAAATTACTGTAATGTTACAAAAACAAAATTTAATATTGAATAATTACATTAGAATCATTTCAAATTCCAAAACAAGTCCAGCATCCAGCGTATTCAGTTGAATGGAATTTTCTACATTAATTTTATAACTAAGCACTGTAAGTAGAAAAGATATTTTGTTTGACAGTCTGAGAGATTGATGGTCCAGGTTCCAGGTTCCAGGTTCCAGCACTTTACAGAATGAAATACTTATGAAGCACAACCTCTGAACCAATTTAATTCAGTTTTATAGGACAACATTAAAATATAATTAGTTGTTTTCTTTGCTTGCAAAAAACGTCAAGTTTCTTTTGTTGTTGTTGTTGTTTATTTTATGTACATGTACCACGAAAACCTGCAAGACAAAATAAAATTAAATTAACAGCTGAAACAATCTAGTGGTGTTACATGTACCATGTTAGAGCTAAACAGGAAATTTAAATGAATCAGTTACCAGGGATGTAACCAAGATTTTGATCACGGGCAGAAAATTCGGGTTTAGGGAATAGTTAACCACACATGGTCTTTTAGCCAGAAAAATCAAGAAAAGCCAAGTCTTCAGGTAGTTATGTTTTCTGCCTTCTGCCTATTATTTACAACCTTGCTTATATTCGTTATGAATAAACAAAATGGAGCATTCTTCAGTGACCCACATTTCACTATTCACATGGAATGACACAACATTTATACATGTGCACTGTAAGTTACTAAAACAGAATGAACAGCAGAATATTCCAAAAATAATGTAGACTGTCGGTAGAACCTTAAAACCTTTCCCTCAAAAATGCACTCCACCTTTGTGAGTTCTGTGAGACATACAACTGGCATTTATCTTCCACATCTGTGCCATTAGTGCTGTAAAAGCCCAGCAGCCTAGCATGACATGACCAGGAGTATGTCACCTTACCCCTACTGTAAATGGGACGCTGTATGCATGCAGCCACGGCACTGTTAACCTCAGCATTTGATTTGTTTTGGCATTGTTCAATTTTGGCCAAAAATTGCAAATGCCATTTTTCCACCAAACCTTTCATTTAATTTACCTGGCTGAGTAGCAATGTGAGAGATCCCCTGTTTTATGAGTCAAATGATTCTACAAGTCATGAATCAACAAGTCAAGGTGATTTTTTCACAGACTGTTAGCCACTTCTAGCTAAGAAGAACCCCAGTTTTCTTGTGTTTAGTTCTGATACTCTGACTTGCTTGGTTTCCGCTCCGTTGTTTACAGTTAGTTCTATAGTATTCCGGTTTGCTTGTGGGTAGTTCCACGATGGTTTGCTTACAGTAAGTTGTAAGTGCCACTCTGGTTTAATGGCAGTTAGTTTAAACTGTTAGTAAGGGTAGCACTATTTTCAAATCAATAACTGCAATTTAATATTTGACTCATTGAATCGTGACTTGTGCCACTCATTAATACTATGCTATCAGCACTCTGAGAGTAGAGTCTTGCCCAAGACGGCACAAACCAGTGCTCAAACCAACACTGAAGTCCTGCCACTAACCATAAGGCCAATATGCTATCCATTGAAGGGTTAAGACATACTTCACAGTAATTTTTAACTTACCTTTGATCAAGGCTGAAAATATCCAGTCATCATGTTCTACAGACCATGGTATACCTCCAACATTACATCCCATAGCCCAGCTGGGTGGCAGTAAGATGGAATACAATGCATTTGATACTCGGGCCTGTGTCTGAAAAAACATAAATCAAAAACAAAGACAAAACAAAACAAACATTGTTAACAATGTACATGCAATGCAAACCACTCAATAGATATCCTACACATGTAACTTTGATAATAGCCACTGGATTAGTAAGAGTTTACAAGCCAGTAGTAAATTAACTACATTCTAAGTTCTTGATGACTTTTTATCATCCGGTGCATAAAATCTATGCCGAGATGCAGGGGTATTAATATCATTTGTTATATGCTGCTACCAAGGAAGGAGTAGATGGCTGTGTCCACAAACGGCCCCTTTCCCTCGGAGGTCTGGGGGCAAGAAAAATTTGAAATCTGGATAATACTGGAATTTGTGACACCCATCACAAGTGTCAAGGGCTTAGCTACACTGTACCTGTAACAACACTGATAGAAGCAAAATTTAAACAAGTTCCATGACTAGCATTAGAGATGACTTCTAAGCCAACTGAGATAGATGTATTACATGTACAGTATAATAACTGACCATGAGGTTCCTATGAGGAAAATATTGGTCAAGTTCTGTTCAGGCAAGTTTATAAGACTACTCAAAGGCATGACCCATAAACTTGCCCCAAAAGAACAAAACCCTCAAGAACACTGAAGCTCAATAAACTTTAAATAATGTTGACTGTTAGAACAAATTTTGCATAAATAAGTCAAACACTTCCTTACATTTACACAACTACTTGCTTACCAACAACATGAAAATCTCATAGGATTTTTAAAGCCCATGAAAATTGTAGCCAAAGTTGATGTTAAAAAAATGCATTGTGAATGATCTTTGCTTAATTAAAGCAGCTCCAGCTATACGGTTAATGCAAAAGTTCCATTTGACAATGTTGACATAGCCACATGTGTAATATGTACATTACATGTATACTAACAAGACCTCTTTGGGGGGTGGCACTACCTTACATGTATATACTATATTGGTTTGTGCCACTGGAAGGGATTTCATTTTTTGACGTTCTAAAGTAGGTAGATGTGACACTGGGGTTTCAATTTTAGCCTTTTATTCTGATGGTGACTCATAGAATGGGAAAGAAACTGGGCCAAATTGAGACATGCATCTTTCATTTTGAAAAGTGTGAAAATAAATAGCAGACGTTGTAATATTGTGGAGAAAATGGAAAAAGAAAAATATCCTCCTTGCTTCTGGTTTGATCATGAGATGGGGTATACAGTTTTACTCTTTAGTCTGATTTGAGCTTTGTTCTGGGATGGGGTTACCCCAGTTACCCCCCCCCCCCCACCCCCCACCCCCCCTTTCAGCTAAGCCCCTAAGAAAAATTAAGATTTGTAAATGAAGGAATATACATGTAAGGGGATAAAATTAACTCTATGTTTGACGTAACTTGACCTACCACGAGGTCCCTAGTGGGGAAACATTGGTCAAGTTCTATACAGGCAAATTTATGGATCCAGCCAAAGACGTGATCCTAAAAATTGCCACAAAAGAACAAAACCATGAAAGTACACTGTGGTTCAATAAACTTTAACTCATAATTTTATTGGTTTTCAGAACAAGTTTTGCATAAATAAGCCATGCACAACTACTTTCTTACAAACAACATGAGAAATCTCATGATTTCAAACTCCTGATGAAAATCACACCATGTACATTGTATGTTTTGCTTTCGTCAAGCAGCGTTGTTCCATGCAGTAATGTTTGAAAGATCCACATGTACAACATGTGTTGTGGTTCAACTTTATCCTTGGTTCAAAGTCTATTTTCCTTTGTTTCAATCTCATTATCATATATTGCCATACCCAAAAACAAAGGAAAATAAAATTTGGACCCACAATAAAATTGAACTACAGTGTATTAGTATAACACAAAAACTCATGTAAATGTATATTACAGTTATACTAAATTATTAGCCCCCTTGGGGTGGGATGACTGGCCAATGGCCTTGACTGTGGAGTAAAAAGTCGTATAATTTTGCTTTAATCATTTGGAGGTACTTGTTTCTTGGCTTTCCTATGCCACGTCATGCTTCAATGACACTGTCACAACTCTAGTAGAAGGGGTTTAAATTCTGCATTTAAAGGAGGGCCATGTTTTAACCCTTCTAGCCAGGTAATTCGGCTAGCCAGGGCACCTTCTTTTACATGTAAGCAGGTCCTAAGGCACAGGTGAGACATCTGAGGTGGTACAGGAAAAATGATTGAAATTCATACATGTACATGAGGACGTAACATGTCGATTCAAAGTCGATCATCGAAAACGTAGTCGATAAGTCGATAGTACTCGATATTTGTTGATAATTGTCAATCGACAAGTTTAATTTGTCGATAAAAGTCAATAATCACAAGATTTTCAACTGCTTATCAATTTTATCGCCAAAAAAGCAGACTACAAAATTCAAGTAAGTGTGCGCAGCAACTGACGTCTTGCTTCCTGCCATATATCGTTTTTTGTATTTCCGATCAAAATCGAACAAGTCGATAATCACAAGGAATTGCGTGATCGACTTTTATCGATTTCCGATATGATTAGTATCGAATTCGATCGATAATGATCGAATTTTATCGACTATCGAAATTATCGACATGTTATGTCCTGTGTACATGTACCTTTGACTTTGATTATTCTGGATATCACAAATATTTTCACTAAACAATACTTTTGTTTAATAAAGTTACGGGAAAGGATACATAATTCTTAAAGTTAGAGAAATGTAGGAAAAGATAGCGATTTATGCATCATAAATTTTTATACATTTTTTAGCGCGCAAACTACAACTTGTAGCTAACATGCAACGTTGTTTCTAGTGTGCAGATAAGCTTACAAGTTGAAATAAAACTCTTTTTGACAATTTAAATTAAGAAAGAAACGTAAAAAGGAGTTCTTTATTTCAAACACTTACTTCTGTAAGAATTCCCTCGCTGGGGATCCTTTAACCGGCGAACTTTCTTCGTTCAAATTTGGCGGGCAACCGTTTGTATCAACAGTTTCACATTCAAAGTCCATTTCCGCGTTTTCTTCGCCTCCAGCTCCGTTGACTAAATGGCATTCTAAATTATTTTGCATTAACGAATCGGCTCCAACGTTGTTTCCGTTGTGGCCAACACTTGGGCAAATATCACCATTGTTGACGTTCGAGAGGTAATTTAAGCCACCGTTTGTGCACACTTCTTGTCTGTTTGCGTCAGAGAGGTCAGCAGAGTGGTCTGAAAATCGTTGTCTTTTCTGCGATAAAGAGGAAAAAAATATATCAATATATAGGTCTCGTCTGTTAGCTCATGAACAATAAGTGAAGTTCAATAGATGGAAATAAAAACTCATGATCAGGCTTATCGTGATAGCTTCGACGAGCAAGTCGAAGATCAACTTTGCTAGTAAACAACATTTGTAAATTTAGTCGTTCGAATATTAAACCATTCGAAATAAAACTGGCCTACCTCGCTTTTAAGGCTACATTCGTGTTCTTGGAGACCCATCTCGTTGTCGTCTGTTGCAGCAAAGCCATTTCTACCGGCGGCTTCGAGCTTTCGTTTCAAACAGTTGTTTGGAAACAAATTATTCTGTTGGTCTCGTCCGGCGCTCAACAACTGCTCTGAAATCGAGAATTGCGAGGACATTCTTCACTTTCTATGAAACTGTACAGAAACGACAGCTTCATACAACGATTATTAGTCAGAATAACGGTGTTGTTCGGAGTTAAAAAGCCGTTTGTGCATTAAATAAACAGCGTGGGTTTGAACAATGAATGGAAAGTTATTTCCCGCCATCAGCATTCAGGAAATTTCCATTCTTCTTCTTTCCCCCAGATCTCTCGCCAACAAATGGCCTCTTACCTACCCCTCCCCATCAAGTCTTCTTTTGCCAAATCTGAAACCCTTTTCATTTTGTCTGGTGTGTTTGGATTAAACGAATAGCCCACAATCTTTTTTGGATTTAAAAAAAAATGTTTTCCCCAACATAAAAGCGCCTTTTTTTTGTTTTGAAATCGCGAGACTAAAATTAGACCCTACCCTACCCGTGCGTGATAAGATATTCTCCCAGTCCTCCCCGAGTATAATTTCCCTTTGGACAGTCACAACTCACAGCCATTTGAAACAAACATTCCCGAATTTCCTGTGTTTCTTGCAACATGAACTTTACCAAAGGTTAGTGATACGTCGTAAAACTTCGAAATCTCTGTACGCGAAAAGGGTGAATGAGTTCGAACATTTATATTGGAAACTTTCGTTTCGTACAACATTCAGAGGTTAATCGTTGTCAGCGTTTTCGTGACTCCAGTTGACTTGGCCTCCGTGTAATACATTGATTGTAAATCCCGATTTTTCGAACCTCCAATCCGAAAATTCCATAAATCGGGAAATTTTAAGAAATTGGTAGTAAAATTGTAGTGTTTGACTGCGAAAGGGGAAAGGACGTTAGTTCGAGTTTAATATATCATATTAATCTATCTAAAAACCGAGGATTCCCCGGCGAGAATCGGCATTTCACTCTATACCAATTTTGTTCTCGTTCTCGAGATATTTCTTTTTGTTTTCTGATTTAATTTCTGTAGCAGTTTGTAGCACATTTTCTGGGCATTTTACAATCGTGCAAATATTTTCCAACTTTTACACTCGAGTGGTCACGAGATTTCGCCGCCGCGTGGAAGCTTGCACGTGACACGAATTTACGTATATAAGGGTAATTCTTGCAGTATTTTATGTCGTGTTTCTGCTGGTGGTTTTTGATTAATGCCTCACTACCTGTGTTACTCACTAAAATTATACTTTGTTCATCTTAAAATGGTTAAAACCATCTCAAGCTTAAATGTCACGCAAGACAGCGCCGATTCAATGATAAATATGGGATTGGACCTGGATCAGTGGACACAAGGGGTCGGAACATCAACAACTACATTTTACGCCCCAGTTGAAAACTTAAGTGTCATCGCATTGCCTTTTCTAGGTTTCCTTTTCACAGAATCGAAAAGTGATTCGAGAAACTGTTTCAGAATCGGTGTAGTTTGCTTTAGTTTGTAAAACGCTTTCAGCATGCCATAACAAATGGAACGCATGCTGGAATAGCAATGACAATTATCTTTCAGTGTTGGTTTCTATTAAGTTGTTTTCCGATTCTTTATTGCATTCCGTTCATATCGTTTGCAGGTGAAGGGCGGCTTGAGAAATAATGAGCATGTATGAAGATCCATTTTGCCAAAAGCTTGGTTTAGATTTGGTTCAAGCCGCCAAAAATGAGTTGGACTTTCTGAGGCTGGTGGACCAACATCCCAGCTTGTACAAAGGCCCAGTTCTAAAGAACGCTATCAGACGGTATGAAGTTTACTGGTTGCCACTGGCGGCCAGAGAGGGTTATGGAAGCAGGCTTCTTTCGGCTCCGCTGGACATTGCCTGGGTGTGGCACGTACACATGTTGGCTCCGTATTACTACGAACAGGATTGCATCAACAGTGTGTCCACAATAGTGGACCATGTGCCTTTAGATCACTGGCAAAGAAAAGATGGCCTCGAGAGGGCTAAGAATCTGTGGCAAAAGAACTACCTAGATGAACCTTTTGAGATCGACCTGGACCAGCCGCTGGATGTGCTGACAGTTTACAGAAAGTCCAGGATCCAGTACAACTTGGAAGAAGCTTGTTACCGCCAGTCCAAGTTTTATTACCAAGTATCGCTACCACATTTTAGAGACAATAAATTTCTCCAGGAAGCCGTTGAGCGATATGAACACCATCTACAGTTGAAAAAGCGCAATCCACAAGTATTCGTTGTTCCATGCTACGATTCTGATCTCATCTGGCATGCCCATCAACTTCACCCAGTGAACTACAGGCAAACTACAACGCAGTTCCTGGGACGTTTGCTGCATCATGATGATACTTCAACAAGTAGAAGTCCAGCGTCCAAGTTAAATGATTCTGAGATGGAGACACGAGCCGTGTGGAAGGCAGAAGGCCTGCAATTCGCCAAACCTGGAGCCATGTATCGGGGTGATCCGCCTGATCCGACTCCGCCAACACCCATGTGGCTGTATGCACCGCTCGCACAAAGTGAATACACTGTAAACATCCTTCAGTTAGAAACATTCAACATGGCCAAGAAAACGTTTGTGATCCGATTAGAGGATCCCAGAAGGGAAGAAATCTTATCTCGTGTTTTCAAAGGAAACCGTGCTGTGAAGAATCTGAAAGCAAAACGGTTTACTGTCGACAATGACAAAAGGCACATGATCACAGCCTTAATATATCAGAGGAAGATGTGTTTCCGAAAGAGGTTCGTCACAAAATCCACTGTAAGTGTTTTGCCGTACCTCGATGCTACTCCGGTTAAAGAAACATCAACCGCATGTGTTACGATTTCCTTTAATGACGATAAAGATCAATACACAGCACAGCTAACATTGATGATAAACCCTCCAACTCTCAAGAAGTACAGCTTTGAATTTTAAATTTGGCACATTCCATGCCAGAGATCACCCGTCGAAATACCTCTGCCATCCACAGCTAATGCTTTCTCCAAGTGATTTGGCGAAGCCGGTATTGAATTGCAGTTCTGCTACACAGCGAGTGCTTGACTGGAGAGGAAGAGAGGCCTTCAGATATCGCATAGTTCATTCATCTGTGGGCTTGATATCCGCTGTTGAAATTTTCAATCTTTACGACCAGCTAGTGGCTTCAGGTCACACCATCAACCCGAGCTCATTTCCAGAGAGAGATGCTGTTCAAGATGCCAAGAATTCCATCTTCCTGGACCAAGTAGAGGGCGAAAGAGCCATGCTTATTCGCGGGAAAAAGGATTGGGCAGTATGCATTGGAAAATGGCAGCATGAACGAAATCCTTTACACGGAATCATCAGCCGAGGAAGCCAGGGATTTGTCGGTATCAGGGTTTTCAAACTCTTTGACAAACAAAGTTGGTGCGTTGTCAAAAAGTCGAGATTTGGAACTTTCGTAATTAAAATGGACTCCAATACTTTGATACGCTTGCACCTGAGGAAGAGCAAGATTGACATTTCACCGCAAGCGCAAGCTATTCCTGAGGCTGTTGCCTTGGGAATGTCAGTGGCTGTTCTCTATCTTCTTTGCATGCCCTATCTCCCTAAGCGCTCAATGGAGTCGTCCCCTTGTGATCAGCCAGCCAGTTTGGGCTTGTTGGTTTCACCCATATTTCAAGTAGCTGGATATTCTTGTCACACCGTGCCCACCAATGTATACATCAAGCATGTACTGGGCGACGATGCGTGTTCAGTATGCGGAGCCTCTATCGAGGTTGGATGTTACGACTTTAATAAAGACGTGACTAGTGACTGTAACGTTGGACCGGCGCATGGAAACTTTGATATGCCATGGGACAATAGTGGTACAGGAGAAGGAGGAGACGATCCCCCAGCAGAATGCATTGATGGAGGAGGTGGAAGCTTTGGCCATGGAGGAGGATGCGTTGGTGGAGAAACTGGTGGTAGCAGCGGTGGTGGATGCATCAGTGCAGGTGGCAGTGTTTGTGGTGCCTCTGGGGGTTGTGTTGGTGGGGACGGTGGAGGATGTGGTGGTGGTGGTGGCGGCGGTGATGGAGGGGGAGGGGGAGCTAGTTGTGGTGGTGGTGGTGGCTGTGGTGGTGGTTGTGGTGGTGATTAAGACAGAGTCTACTTTTAAAACAAGTGTCTCTCACCCAGAGTAGCTTCTCGAGCAGAAACCGCGGTAGATGTTAACTACTGACATCAAAACGCCAGTACCCCCATTAAACGTTCCTGTTTTGTATACCTATGGAGGAATTTCAGACATTCTACAATTCATTTACCATTATTATTAATTGATTTTGTCTTAAGATTTAGTTGTGACTATTACAAGGTCACATTGTACAACATATTTATTACAGCGTCACATTGTACAGCAAAAGGTAAAATTATTATTTACAATGTTATCAATCAATCAATCATATATTTGCTCTTTGCAAATTAATTACAAGAAGTATCATCATTAACTATACTTGGTCAGAAGCTCTCAGGAGATTTGTTAGGGCTTTATGTTTACGAAGAGACCCTCTGTCAAATTTACAGCAATGGCTTCGTTATGCGCATGCCTATTATTTATCAATTATATCAAATATGGTAATTCATAATCATAATCATAATAATTATAATAATAATGTTTTTCTTCAGTATTAGTCGTGATTGATATGTTTTTATTTAGTTTTGTTGACTGATATTGTTATCTTTTTGTTAAAGAAATCATCTTTTATTGACGCCATCAAGACGGTACAGATACCTGACGATTACAAACTTGTGTCTTTTGATGTGAAATCACTGTTCACCAGTATTCCACTTCAATTGGCTCTACAGTGCACTGAGACCGCTATCCAACAATCTACTGTTACATAACTGTTACCAACCGATGACATCATGGACTTACTGAACCCCTGCCTTACATCGACTTACTTCCAGTACAACGGAAAACACTACAAGCAGTTGCACGGAACAGCCATGGGGTCGCCGGTTTCCGTTGTTGTCGCAGAAATTGTGATGCAAAACATCGAGGAACGCGCCCTTGCAACTTGCCGACAAACGATACCGCTCTGGTTACGCTACGTTGACGATACATTTACCGCCGTACACAAAGACGAAATTGACGACTTTCACAAACACCTTAACGAACAGCACGCCGACATCCAGTTTACCAGAGAGATGGAAGAAGATGGAAAACTTCCATTTCTAGACTGTCTGGTAAGCCACGACAACAACGAACTACGTACGACAGTGTACAGAAAACCGACACATACCGACAGATTACTGGACGAATCATCCTACAACCCGACTTCTCACAAAGCTACGACTATCAAGACTTTGACGAGACGAGCGCAACTGGTTTGTGACACAACAGACAGTTTATCTGACGAAAACAAATACCTTGACCGTGTTTTCTACAAGAACAACTACAACGCCGACTTCGTTAGACGAAACACTCACCGAACTACTGAAACTACAGAAACCAACAAGAACCCTACATCTGTTACTACAGCGACTATACCCTACATCAAGGGCACTTCTGAGACCATCGCGCGGATTCTACAACCTTACGATATCCGTGTAGCTCACAAGCCTATAACTACGTTACGACATTTACTGACCAACGTTAAGTAATGATTCTCACAAGAAGTAGGCAAAAATCAACAGGCCGGATCCAGAAACCACCGTTGAGCTTCAAAGTGTTAATCTTTTAATTAAATAAAAATCCGTAAGGCCGATTGGCTAATTACAATTTAAGCGCGAAATTTGAATTTCTATACGTGAATAAAACACAACAATGGCATTTTCGATCGTTTTAACACTATCTATCATTTGGCAATGTTGAAAACTATTAGTAAGTCCAACGACAAGGCCTTACAATATGGGGAAGACAATTTTTTTCCATCTTTGTTCAACAACAATAACACTTGGAGTAATGCGACACTGCGCGATTCGCCGCTCTCTTTGTTCTTCATCACTGATCTGTCAACAAGCGCGCGCGTATCAATAGTACGTAGTCAAAATGAAACGAAACTGAAACGTAAATATCTAGAAGAAAAAAACGCAAAGACAAAATAAGTCACAATATTTACGTTATTACTTAGAAAAGATTCTTGGATAAAAAAAAAACTGACAGTTACAGTTCTTATTCAAAGATTTTACGTTCGAATACGTTGACGATGTCCAAAGGATTACAGCCTTCCTCCGTTTCAAGAAGTAAATTGCCGCTTCCAATGGACTCGAACGTTTTTGTCAG
Source organism: Meandrina meandrites (assembly GCA_963693305.1). Taxonomy (NCBI): domain Eukaryota; kingdom Metazoa; phylum Cnidaria; class Anthozoa; order Scleractinia; family Meandrinidae; genus Meandrina; species Meandrina meandrites. Next base: position 47,289,835 of record OY855903.1, read on the forward strand.
AAATAACAATTCCTCCGCGCTGAACTCGAGTCCATGTGCTACGATCGTTACAATTTCTGGGCAGGAACACAAACACGCAATGGCGAGAATCGTGAACTGTCTATTGCCGGAAATTGCGATATGTACCAGTTCATGCAGCGTCTCCTTGGCTTGGAAAATGGCAATTTGGTCCAGCGCAGGGCAGTTTCTAACTGGATACGGCTTCTACAAGACGTGCAGATCTTTCTCTTGCGACCTTTGTGCCGACCATCCTTATTTAATTGACAGAACTTCGCCTCAAATTCCGTAGCGGTCCTGAGTTCGGTGCTCTCTGAATGTCCCCACGTCCCATGATGTGGGCAACAACACGAAGCGTTTGCTTGGCATTCTTCACCTTAAAGCCACGTTTCTCATTTGGAAAAACTGATGGAGACCTATCTATTTACTCTTTTTTGATGGAAATTAAAAAATATACTGAAATCTAATCGGACAATACTGATAACAACGCGAGAACTTCACGGCTCCTTCGCGGCAACGTCTTGATCCAATATGGCGGCCGGTGCAAAGAAGACCGATCTTGTCGATTAGAGCCAGTTCCCCATTTCCCATGGTAACGAAACTCGGCATATACAATGTAGATGATACTGGGACCAAATTTAACATCAAAAATAGATCAAAAAAAAGATTTGACAGCCATTTTTACACCGATTTTGACTTTTCGGCCAATCAAAGACAGAGAATTTAATTCAATTAATTAATTAGCTGTTGACAGCTTTGGATTGCAGATTCCTACTTCTTGTGAGAATCATTACTTAAAGACAGAGACGAACCTAACAACAGACAGGGAGCGGTTTATAAGATCAAATGCTCCGAATGCCAAGCCTCCTACATTGGAGAGACTGGTAGAAACCTCAACACGAGACTGACTGAACACAAACGAGCGACTAGAAATGGTGATGTAAACAATCACATTTCTGAACACCACCGACTCACTAATCACAAAATTGACTGGGACTCTGCTGAATGTTTAACCTACAGTACGAACTATTTTCAACGACTGACTCTAGAAAGCTGGTACACAAACTTAGAACAAACGCCTATCAACAGATGTCAACAACTACCAGACTACCGGCACCTTACAAACGACTAATTAACGACATAAACAAAACCGACGAACAGACCACGAACAGAACGACTTAATTTGCCTAACAACAGACGGATCGAAACTGACCAATTACTGTTGACGGACTTAACACGAGTCTTACAGCCAATAACATCACGGCTTAACTGACCAATCAGTTACAACGGACCAGACTTTTAACATCACCGACTGACAACAACTTTTCACTTGACTCTGAAGATGACTTCCGCACAGGTTGTCGAAACGTCAGTCACCAACAACAGTTCTTCTCAGAACTACTCTCACCCGGACGATCACACTATACGAACTAAATTATCTTTTGTCTTGAAAAAGTTAAAGGATTTGATTTTTCTAACAGATTTTGGCAAATTACTTCATATCGCAAATTTTGCGATATGAAAATTTGGCAAATTTGTTCATATCGCATTGCCTTGGTCGTAAAAGTGCACATCGAATTCAGTAACGATACAAGATTAAAGTAGACTCTGTGGCACTAGTTATGATGCATATATCCTGGTCTCTGTCAGAATAGTCACATTACTCTACACTGCCGAAGTTCGGTGGCTTAATGGTTAGCGAGCTGAACCCCGGATCGAGCGGTCCGGGTTCCAGTCCAGGCTGGAGTCATTGCCTTGTGTTCTTAGGCGAGACCCACATTGACTCTCTTCACCCAGATGCATAATTGGACCTCGCCAGCGAATGTAATGCTGGGGGTAACCCTGCAACGGACTAGCATCACATCCAGGGCGGAGTAGAAAAATTTCTGGTTGCTTGCTGAAACAGGATAAGCTCCTGCGGTATCGACCATTTTGCTTGACACAGATTTTACCTCTTTACCTTGGCAAAAATTCACATTGGAATTAAAAAGTGTCAAAAACATTTATCTTTTTACGTTCACTTTTGACTGCCTAATATCATATCAGTTCGCCTTCAAAACGCACACAAAATGTTGTCTCAGACAACCATATGCAAATTTGTCCAAGTTCCCCAGGGAATTAAAATGTTTCACATAAATTTAGATACCTCAGTATGGAAACGCCATGCCCGCGGAGGGGCTCCAAATCAGTGAAAACATCTGGAACGCGTTGTTGACGTAGTTATGGCGCGCAAGAGAAGATTTTAATAACACATGAACTATACGATTTTGACACATCGAAATGGTTAAACTCGAAAAAGCTCTAAAAAATTGAACACTCGCCGCTCCCCACTGTCCTAGGAGCCCAACGAGGTGCAGCCGAGTTGACTATCGCTCACCGAAAACAAGGGCGCGAAGTCTTATTGATTTAGTAGAAACTCTGAAGGACTGCAGTCCAAATTAAAAGCTACACAATTTTATGTCTTTGAAGCCAAAATCAAGAACAATCGGCCCTTTTAAAACAATGCTGGGAACGCATTACAAAATAGCGGTTCCTTCAGCCTCGTCCCCAGTCGTCCCGGCGAGTTGGGATGCATGTGACGTCATCCGTCAAGCTTGTCGGGAAATTTCGCCTGGGTCTATTGCGCTCGGCTCCAAGCCTCCTCCGGTCACTCGCATAGTGTGAATTTGCCTGGGGACGAGGCTGCGATTTCTCAAAAGATCGGATAGCGACAAAGATCAAGACACGTGCATGTTACGAAAAAAGCTACACGAGAGTGGTGTATCATTTTATTCATTATCTGGAAATATGCACACGCCACGAATTGTAAGCGAAAGATGAAATACCACATGTTAAACGTAGAAATTAAAGACTTCATGTGTCCTAGATAAAGACTAAAAACGATTTAATCTGTGAATGTTCTCCAAAATGACTCTTCTCCATCTTCGCCGTTACTCAATAACCCAATCGCCACTAAATCAAGAATTCCTTAACTTTAATTGCATCTTCGTATTCGACAGATAACACCCAATGCACTCCGTCACTACGAATAAAGAAGGGGACACGAATGCCAACTTGACCAATATTCCGAAGATGTATTTCTATCTGTTGTTTTGGGCAAAGTAAAATAAACACAGCACATCTGACGTCAAAACCAAAGCCCCTTCTCTACTAAACTGGAAGCAGCCTTTGGACCTTTAAAACATCAGCTTCACCCAGTAGATTTCTTTTGCAACGATGTGGCCGTCGGAAAATTTCTCGTTGTCTCTGTCTTCAAGTACAGCGCAACAACAGCCCATGATGACTCCTTTAAATGTTGATGAAATATTGATAAATGTTTACAGTAGAATCCCGATTTCTCACTCGTTCGCTGCTCTATCTCGTGAGTTATCGTTTTTGCCACGAGAACATAAAATTCATATCTGAACCACCATGTAATATCCTCTATGTATATCTTTTTATTATATGGAGATCAGATGTACTTGATATTGCCGATTTTTATTTCATTGTTCAAAGGGGCATTGTCACAGATTTTAACACATTTATGAACAACCGAAATATATCTAAATCTAAAAATAATTGTCCATTTTAATTAACAATTGCAATATTAGAGCACTGAAACTGTTACCAAGCGTTGGCTTCGGATGGCTTGGATGGAAATGGATTGCAACTTGAAAAATTAAGCTAAACTTTTCAAGTTGTTTCCATGCATCTTCTAAAAATTGTTATTTATAGCCTATAGCCTATAGCCTTTAGATGTTCAAAGATAAATTTTTCATGGGTTGAGTTGCCTTCCACTACTTTCAGAATAGTTTCGACCAAAAATCCGCAAAATCCCGTAACGTAGCCCTTTTAAGAACACCCCAGGTTGTTAGGCGACTGTTTTGGTGTCCGGCATCTACTAATTTCTTTCAACTCCTAATCTCTTATTTCTCTTAATTTTACTAATCCTTTGATTAGTAAAATTCTCCCAACCCCCCCCCCCCCCCCCCCCCCCCCCCCCCCCACCAAAACACACAAAAATTAAAAACAAAAACAAAACATAGATTTGTGGAATAAGCAGAGTAGAGCTTTTGGGGAATTTCGTGGACTTTTGGTCTAAACTGTTCTGAAATTAGTGGTGGGCAACTTACCAATGAAAGATAAAAAGGTTGCGTCAAAGATAAAAACTAAAATCAAGTTAATCTCTGCATACTCTCTAGAATCATTCTCTTCCATTCTCCAGCCTTAGTTAACGCAATCGCCACTTCATCTTCAATTCCTAAAGTTGCATGAACGTAATCAACAAATAACACCGCCTGTCAATACTTTCATTAGTACGGACGACGCGAGCGTTGACTCTGCGAATCCTACGAAGAGGTACTTCTATCTGTCGTTTTGGACAAAGGTAAGTAAACCACAAACCAGAGCTCCGTTTGCTTTGTACTGCCAGCAGCCTCTGGACCTTTGATACAGACGCCTTGCCCAGAAGATTTCTTTTGCAATCATGTGGCCGTCTAGAAACATCTCGTTGACTTTGTCTTCAAGCTAGCACTCCACAGCAACAGCCCATGGCTCCTTTAATTAAACTTGCCAAAACAATATACTGATAAGCACCCAGTATTACTGAAACATAACTAGTCCAGTTCTGGCCCTGTTCATATGGGAAATTTCAGCCCGCTTACTGGGACAAAATTCAAGAAACAAAACCAAAATGGCGCCACGTAGGCTTGTATCGTTCGCGACTATCATAGCTTTCACGACTCTTGTAAGTTAGTTATTTCTCTTCGCGCCATGAGGCGCATAAGGCTGGAACAGTCTCTCGCCAACTAGCCCTGTCTTGCGCTGCGCCCCTGACTTCCGACCAGCTGGACCATCTCTTTTGCCTGGATTCTTTTTCCACCGTTCTTCTCCAAGTGGTTTTAGGTCATCCCACTTTTGTCTTCCCTTCAGGTTGCCACTCCATCGCTACCATGCAGTCATCATTCCTCTCCTTTCTGAACACGTGGTCAATGCAATTCCATCTTCTCCTTCTTGTAACTTAACTAATCAAGCTAATTCGAATACTTTTGAAGTGAAATTCCATACAAGGCAAAATTATGGCCGACCTGTTGCGAAAGCAAAGCTAATTTGTGCAAAAATGTTTCCTCCCGGAAACCGGGCTGAAGTGTTCATATGGGAAAATTTGCATCCTGGTTACCGAGATCTCGGCTGTAGAAACCGAGAACTCGGTAACCGGGCTGGCCCGCCTTCTCATATGAACACACCGCAATTTTTACAAAGGAAATAGGAGTGAGGCGAGATCTCGGAAACTGGGCCAGCCCGGTCAACCGGGCTCATATGTTGAGGCCCTAAAATCAAATGAAATGAAATTCATTGATAATTCACCCTTAATAGGAACGCTTGAGCTGTTTTGACTGTAACTCCCTGGTTTCTGTTTCCTATGCTTTAAAACTGTAGTATAATGTTAACTTTACTTACCAGTCAAGTTTTGACAATGTCGTGATTTTACTTGGCTTTCTAGCTTGATAGCTGACTGAGATGAGGTAATTCGTCGTCATTCTTGTCACGCAATAGATATCATGTGATCAGTAGGATTCAGATTGCATGCCACAACACGTAAAAAACAACGTAATGCTGTGATGTTTGAGCCACTTTAAAGCGATTTCAGTGAGTTTATTATTTAGCTTTAGTTTTGCTGTTTTTCTGACTGAACTGAATGTTAACGCGAATTGGAAGAAAATATTGCTTTGAGGGAATGGTAATATTCCTGAAAGTCAATCCACTTAAATATGCTTATAAGCTTTACACCTGCAGGCCAAACAACTCCGGTTGTCTTCCGTTTTTATTTGCGCAACAATAGGGAGTCAACACTTTTAAAATATTTTTGATAATTTTTCCTTACTGACAACATTTACACTTCTTACAATATGATTGATACATGGCTTATAATATAGTTCTTTAGTTTCGGAGTAAACACTTGAAGTATAAACTTTCATTATTAAAGAAATAAAAAAACGCATCCGAGAGAGAAGAGAAGTGCATAGAGAAACACGAGGCGCACTCTGATTGGTCAAATTGGTAAACACCTATGTCTAATTGGTCAAAAACCTATGTTCTATTGTACTGGTAAACTCCCGCTTCCCGATATGACAGCACTACGCTAGACAACGCGTATTAAAGAACGAATAATTAACGTTAGTTTGATGTCTTATTTTGGTTTATCTGATGATTAAAACAGAGGATGTGATTCTCCTAAACGATCATAATGTCGGATCGTTAATGCCTCTTTTATGTATCATTGTTTTATTTTTATTTCTATTAATGTTTTCAGTGTGTGGTACGTGCAGCGTGCCGTAGTTCATGTTATTTTCCGTATATTTGGGGCAGTTTCAGAAGTTGGAAAGTTTGGCCGTTATTTCGACAGTAGCAAAGTCAGTTTTGCATCAAGTTTCAGTTGTGCAAAGATCTGAATGGTTATTCGGTGCGTCTCCTTCCAGCTTTAAAGGTAGCGTAAAGCTCACCTTTACACAATGTAAATGTGTCGTAAAGGTGTGTAAATTGAAACATTACTACAGTTTTACGCTTGCATCACACCAACTAAATATATCTTTTCATGTTGTTAATGGTCTCGTCAATTATTCTCTTCCAAGCCTCGGGTTGTCTTAACGCAATCACCACTTGATCTTCAGTTCCTGTAGTTGGGTCCACGAAAACAACAAACAAAGCTCGATGCCCAAACGTTCTGGCAGCTTCCACTGAACGAATATTCCAAAGTGGCATCTCGATCTCTATATGTGCCGGTTTAACTAAATTAAACCATAGCTCATCTGACGTCAAAACCAAAGCTCCGTTTCCATTCATCTGGAAGACGCCCTGAGACCTTTGGTGCCGCAGGTTTGCCCAAAAGATCTCTTTCTCAATAATCGTGCCTTCTAAGAACTTCGCGTTGACTCTTTGTTCAAGTTCTCCTTTCCATTTTCCAAGACAGCATAAACAACAGCCCATGTCCCTTTAAAAATAAAAAAAAGTAGTGAAAATATTCATTTCCGTTTTGGTACTTCAGTTCAGGAACAGAGCACTGGGTAGTTGTTAGGATAGTTGTTTAAATCAATTTAGGGCGGTGAGCGACAAATGCAGGTTGCAAACCTGCAGACTGGCCTGAATACAGCACTCCGGTTAGCCTGAATAAAGCTCCGGTTAGACTGAATAACGTCACGGCAAGCCTGAATAACCGGCTCCGGTTAGCCGGAATACTTAATTAAACAGTCTGATGGTCTGCAGTCTGCATTTGTTTCACACCGATTTTAGGGCGCGTTCGTTTATGACCAACTTCAGAATGTGAATAATCGGAATTGTTATACATTGTAGTCACTATCTGTCTTTTCATTGGCTAAGAGCCTACAGTTATTCTGGGAATCAGCGAAACCTACAGATTATTCAATTATCTGGTAGCAGATTAGTGAATAAGCTGTAGGTTGCGCGCGCAATGCATTATTTCCAACAGTAGTGTTAAGCTAACGGCTGGTGAGTGGCGTCTCGCACACAGCGAAGAAAAAACATGTCTCGTCGATTCGCTTCTTTAACAGTGCGTTTGTTGTCTTTTTCTTTAAAAAAATTGTATAATAATTAATAAAACAATTATCAGATTCGGTTTTTGTGAAGAAAAGCGTGTGGGAACTAATAAGAGCGAGTATGGCGACGGAAAACTTTAATGCCTACCTGAGCAGGTTAAAGGACTGAGTGGAAATCATTTCCACTCGCTTTTCAAGTACAAGTCTACAACTAGATGAACACGTCGCTTAAAATGTTTTCCTTTCCGCTTCGATTACGAACCTCGAGGCGTTTTAATTCATGTCTACCATCTTAAATTTGAACGCCTGAACGACTCTGGGCCAATATCGTATCAATATATTTGTTTTTCAAAGTACGTGAAGCAAAGCTCGTTTACGATCCGTCTATCAGCCATTTTTTCGGCTCTTATTCGTTAAAGGACAGTGTCCCGGCTGACTATCGACAGTTCCCTTTCCTAATTTCTATATTGTATCACCAAATGCCACCAAATATATACAAATAAATTGAATAAAAAGATTCTGCCGAGCGAAATAGAATAATAATTTGGGGGAAGAAGTACAGGACTACAAGGATGGTCCAAGTGGATTACAGTTCATCAAGTTTGATTTTGTGACAGAATGTCAAGAAATAAAAAATTGCCATTCTGGTGAAATTTTGAATTTTTTAACCATTATTTATTTTTTCTTTTTAGATGATCACCACTTTTGGTGTTTTTTCTTTCTATTTCAAGAGAATAAGCACGTTTAAAGGAAACTACAGGTCATACTTACAAAATTCGATATATCAGCCGAGACATGGTCCCTTAAAGTGGATCCGATTTTTTGCAACCGCGAGAAGACAACGGGAAAGATTATTTATCCTGATCGCAAGAACGTGTTCCCAACGCCTTACTCTTGCCACACGGTGACACTCTAACACGCGTGACCATGATGACAAAATCATAATAAACTTAACTTGAATGATTTATGCATGCGACATTAATTATTTGTGTCTTTTGTTTTCAGTAGAACTACTGCATGTGGGTGAAAGGCTAAGCTTATGTATCCGATTTAAAATGGCACGCAAGATACCGAATGCTAAAAACTTAGCCTTTGTGATGTACAAAACTCTGTAGTATCCATTGGAGAAATTACAGTGCGGGGCGCGGGGATAGGTTTAAGTTTTGAAGAGTAATTATTTTGATGATGCGGTTATCTACCGCCACATACGTACCTTGCCTGTAACACTTGTAGAACTCTTATCTATCTAAATGCAGTAGCAGTGAACAGTAACAGCAGTAACAGCGAAGTCTCTTGAGTAGGTTTTCGATCCGAAAATTCAGACCAAACCTAGCAATAAACTACGCTTGCTCTTCGGGCGGAACTACTACAAGAACAATGCAAATTGCACGGGAAAGCTTCATGCAAAACATTTAATTTTCCCTTTCGTTCTTTCTCCGTTTATTTAGTAATGAGTGATGCTTACAAACCGAGGGAGCGGTCATGTCCAAAGAGAAACATGACTAAACATGTACTGCGTAATTTAGATAACTTGAGAAATAAACTAATCACTGGATAGTGTTGAATTGGCTAAGTTTATAGTATAATATAGATAAGTAGTCTAAATTACGTTATATCGAAAAAAGAAATTTCCCGAACTGTCAAGAGCAGATCAGAAACATAACTTACTTTAAGTCAGTCTTGAAATAATTGTTGTTTGACTTTGTTTTCTTCTCGACACTTCGATGGTTTGATCGATTTAAAGTCGTTGTGGCAAGTAATTCCTGTTTTTTAATGTCGTCTTGCAATCATGCGGAGAAATCACGTGAGCAGTGAGTCAGCAGTACATTGGCCGCGTTGTATCTTTTTGTACTCAGGGCCCGCACAGCAAGAATTTGAGTGCGGGGGCTAAAACGCGGATGCCAGCTAGGGGGGACCGGGGGCATGCTCCCCCGGGAAAGTTTGGATTTTCATTTCTCCCAGACACCGGAAAATGCATTTAAAATTAAAAAAAATTAAACGTTCAGCGCTTAAAATATTGTTGAAAATATTGTTTAAAACGAATATTTTTCCAACAGTACAAAAATACTAACAAGTGCCTATGAAGTAAAAAATAATTGGTGTTTATTTTAAAGGTTTTTCAAAATAAAGAAGAATGGCGTTTTTCTTTTTGCAATATCTTTTTTCGTTTTAAAGATATTTACGTTTTTGTATTATGCAAATGAGGAAAGTGATGACGTCATTAATTGTTCCACAAAAAGATGAAGCACTGAATCATGAATATCTCTTGGAATATTTGAGCTGTGTTCTTCAAACTTGGCACCATTAATGTACACCACAAAAGACACAAAATGACCCCGTCGTGCTGTTGCCATGGCAATAGTTTTGCTGCATATACCTATTTTAATTAATACTGATATCCCCAGTTTTTGCTTAACCAAAGATGATCCGCTCCCAACAAGCTAATGAGGAGAGTCAGGGTAATAGAGCATTATGTGTGTTCCACGCTGGACCCGCTGTCCCACTTTAAAGGGTTGCAAATTGAGATATTTGGTTTATGACAGAAAGAGCCTGGAACCAAGAGTGTTGCCATGGTTACATCATAGTATGAGCCATCTTGCACCTTTAAGGAAGGTCACTACTGATGCCAAGTTTCAAAAATATCACCTTTATATTTTCAGAGATATCCTTGATTTTGTGATCTATGTTTTAGTGGAACAATTTATGACGTCATCACTTTCCTCATTTGCATAACAGAAAAACGTGAATATCTCCTAAACGAAAGAAGATCTTTCAAAACGGTAAATTCCATTCTTCTTTATTTGTAAAAGTCTTTCAAATAAGCATTAATTAATTTTTACTTCATAGGCACTTATTAAGGACCCGACCTTTAGATTTACAATCAAATCCTGATTAAAACAATTCAGTAGTTCGGGTATTAGCCTTCAAATAAACCAGGAGTGCAACGGTTTTCTCTAAACAGATTTCAACCTAATGGTGTATAAACGATGTATTAATCAAAACGAAAATAAACAGCAGCTAAACTTTTACTGTAAATCAGATTCTTTAAAGATGCCGGAATGTCTCTTTCTGTTACTGTTACGATTTTAGGAGATATCAATCAGACTGAGCTGTGTATGAACTTCTGTTTATTCCATTCAGCCAAGGCTTATAGTATCTGATTAGTGACGTACATAATGATGACTAATTATCGATAATTGCGTTCGACGATAGGAGAACGCATCCTAATCTTGTGGGATCTGTGGTCCCGTGGTTGTCCTGTGAACGCGCAAGCGAAAGTCGTTCTATGTCGGTATGTATGTCGGTATGTGGCAGGATGGCCTCGATCTCATGCGAGAAGACATTAGAAGGCAATTAATTGCGTTACATCAACGTCAACAATGACATTAGCCGCAAAGACAGCGCGCGCAAAAAGAATTCTATTAAGCGGATAACGATAGGCTGTAAACAATTCTTGCGCTCAACGGTAGCAATACGCATCCTAATCTTGTGGTGGCGTGTTCTTCAATGGCAAGCATGGCGAACGCACTGCATAATCTATGATTACTCCTAGTTATACGTACATAATTAACAGTTAATGTACTGATTTCATTACAACGATCGGCAATTTCGTGAGCGATATCAGGTAAGACAAAGGTTTTCTGTTCTTTCTTTATGGCTGTTTTCTATTGTCAGGTTGCTACATCGTTCTTGCGTCGTTGTTGAGCGAAGCCATGCAATTGCTCAGAGTAAGCTTGCATACCGTGATGACGTCGTTTATCATGTTCCTTTCTGGGGCAGGTAACTCTTAAGGACGTTCGCGCGAAAATTTTCTAGCCGATAGATTTTTATAAAAGTTTTACTGAGGTCGGATAATGAGTTACTTGTGTCAGAAATACAAAAAAAAGTGGGGGCCTTCGACTTTGATTCAGCAATAAAGCCTATAGAAAACTACCCTGATTTTGAAAAATTGGCGCGCGTAGTTTAGCATGGTTTACAGGGTTTGTAGTTTAAAATATCGATGATGAGTAAACGGGGTAAACGATCTTGGTCATATTTTGAAGAAGTGCGTCTTGTTGCGTAAGTAATTCCTAGTGTTGCCATTCTTTTTGCAAAACTTAGCCCTGGAAGAGGCATTTGAACCCGTCGTACGGCGAAACGAAAAGATCAAAAAGCGGAATTCGAACGTGTGTGGGACAAAAAAAATCAAACTTTTATTCGATAGATTTTTTTCATTTTCTCACAAAACGTAGTTAATTGTTAACAAAAGCGATCTGTTAAGAAAAAAGTTGGGGTCACCGACCATTTAAGCTAGCAAACTGCAAGCGAAGTTAACGCAACAGCTACTCACCCTATATGTGGTTGGAAAGTTTCCTCAGCGCGCGCGCTCGATGTATAACGTGGCGTAGCGTTGCACAGGAATTGCGTGTGCAGTAAGGATGCGCATAAACAATTAGCGCGAACGTCCTTAAATTTTAACTATAATGTCATCATGCAAAACATACAAAATAACCTTCTTTTGAAATGTTTTCAGTAATTTTTCCTTTCTCTTTTAATTTATTATACTGCAAACACGGGCGTAGTTAGGAATTTCCAAAGGGGGGTACTTGTATGATCCACTGCAGATGTTCGGTCCTGTAAATGGAGCATGTAACTATCTAGCACTGGAAGAGATTTATGGCATGCTGATTCTTCGGATTCGCGCGTTTTCGCTACCTAAATTATAAGATTTGTTGGCTATTTAGTTAAAAAATTATCTCATAAAGAGGAGGGGGGGGGGGGGGGGGGGGGGTTCACGGGCACTCCAGGACACCCCTCCTTAGCTGCGGTCCCTGGTACTTTTTACAACTTGCATGTATTATGGGCGATGAACTACATGCAGATTGAGCGCAAACATTTGCTCAGCGCATCATCTTAGAATGAGTAAGGGAAAAGCGCGGGGTTCTTTTTACGGCATGGACTCTTGTGCGGGCACTAGCCGGAAATCAATGAAAACATCTGGAATCCTCTTCTGCTATAAACAGCGGTCATTTCACCTTGACGAACAAGTAAACATTCACATAAACACCTCTCGCAAAACCTCAACTGTTTAGATTGTTAAAAATCAAAGGATGAGGCATTTTTTAAGCATACGTGACAGCCTTCTGGCGGCCATCTTGATGTCGTGTGGCGTGAAACTCCGAAACTCAAAATGCTCTGTCTTAAGGACGGCGGATTTTTAAGAACACGAGAAAGTACAACGAGAAGCACGAGACACAGTGAGTGTTGTATAAAAATTTCCAAGTGCTTAAGCACGAGGAGCACGTTTTTATTGCCTTATTGCCTTTAAAATGTTAAAACAATTGCGTGCCCTCAAACTCGTGACGTAAGCCGCGTGCATTTCGTGCTATTGACTTTCTTATCGACAACATCTACATCTACGTCCGTTTCGGAAACTCAGTTTTTCGACAAGTTATTGGAATACCAATGGGCACTAACAGTGCGCCTTTATTGGCTGATCTGTTTCTCCACACTTTCGAGTACGATTACATGCTCAAAACTATGAAACAAGACATGCCAAAGGCCGTCGCTTTCAGCAACACCTTTCGTTACATCGACGATTTAATCAGCATTAATAACGAGACTTTTGGACCTTCAATCAGCGATATTTACCCGTCAGAACTGGAACTAAAGGAAACTACACTGGCATCAACGGAAGTGTGTTATCTCGACACGAAAATCAGTCACGGAGATAGCAACACACCCTTCCATATCAGCGTCTACGACAAGAGAGATGACTTTACATTTCGGATTGTCAATTTTCCACATATGGACAGCAACATCCCAGCCAATCCAGCCTATGGAAACGTGCACGCATAAAACTCAACTCCTAAGCAAAAGATGAATATTACATACATGCAAAACCTAGAACTTAAAAATTGCAGCCGAGATAAAAACTAAAAATGGCTTGTTAGTTTCTGCAGAATGGTCTCGTCAATCGTCAAAAAATCCTTTTCGTAATGGTCTCGTCAATTATTCTCTTCCAAGACTCAGGTTGTCTTAACTCAATCACCACTTGGTCTTCAATCCCTGAAGCTGGAGTGAAATTAACAAATACAGCAGGTTGCTCTCCCTGTTTGCGAATGCGGCCAATTTGGACTGCACGGATAGTCTGCAGTGGCATCTCTATCTGTTTATTTGGGTAAAATAAACTAAACCACAGCACATCTGACGTCAAAACCAAAGCTCCATTTCCTTGAATCTGGAATTTGCCTGCGCTCCTTTGATGCCGCAGGTTTGCCCACAAGATTACTTTTGCAATAATCTGGCCTTCTAAGAATTTCTCGTTGACACGTGCTTCCAGCTGTCGACTGAAAGGGCCCGATTCCCCTTTAAAAAACATAAAAAGTACTGTTGAACTTCCAATTTTACTTTGCTTCTTAAATCATTAACAGAATATACGTAGGTTGTGTACATCCCCCCACCCCTCTACCCAAAAATCTGGAAGGAGTACGCAGCTAGTATAAATAAACATTGCTATCATTGCATCAAGAAAGTAAAGTTTACAAGGTAAAGACCGACTTCGCCGCGCAGGTTTTCCTTTGCGCTTCGATTACAACCTCGAGGCGTTCAAATCCATGTCTACCATTTCCATCTTTGATGTGTTGATGTCGCCTGAACGACTCCGAGCCAATATGGTATCAGTGCATTTGTTTAATAAAGAACTCGTGTGCGAAGCCCACAATGGGTGTCAAAAATGTTGAGACTCTCCGCTCATCTTGGGTTCCTTGGGCAACTTTCACCCCTCACTTTTTCGAGATTACCCCCTTCCCCCGAAACAATGTTGGATTTGCTATCTCACTGCAAGACTTGCTTTGTTCCTGTACAACATTGAAAAGGGGGAGAGGGGTGGTTCGCAATCTACACGGGAGTTGAAGTGGAATAATGGAAATATTGGAATTGGCACACATTTTAACCAACTGTCTCAAGTACTTTTATCGCCCATTGCAGCTCTACAATCAGCCATTTTTCGGCTGTTATGATATACTTTTTACGTGGATCGGGCGAACTTTGCCTCTGCGCGCAGTCGCGAAAGTCACTGATGATCTTGTCGACATGTAGAATTTTTAAAAAATCCAAAACACAGAAGCAATCGAGCATTCTGGATTTCTCAAAGAAGCTACCGAATGTCACGAAATAGATAGATGCGCAGAATTACATATGTGACATTGTACTAGCCAGATTATCATCTACGACGAGCGGTTTAGGTGGCGGCAGGTTCGTTGGAGGCAATATCAACGGAGCTACGGCTGACGTTCCTTCAGCGCCTCCTTCAGTCATCTCGCCAAATCCAAGATGGCGGCCACGCAGAACAAGCCTCCTATTTCGGTCGACTGTTTATTCACCAGTGTAGCGACGAATACTCATCACATCATCCAGTAACGAAGCGTGAGAACCACTCCTGATACCATGTCAAGTTGTGAAGAGAATAAATCCAGATAAATCACAGCTCAGGCTCGATAGCGATACAAACTTTTAATGCCCGGTTCGCCCTGACACACTAGAAAGTATATATAGCTTGCACGAGGTTCAACTCGTCGTCACGTGACTAGCTGATCACATGATTATGGTCACGCTTGTCACGTCACAGACTCCCCCGCTGAAACGTTTTGGGGTGTACAGACGATAAAAGATCCTCCCCCCCCCCCCCCCCCCCCGCTAGTTCAAAGGTCTGGATCTGCCACTGGTCGCTCATTAATAAGGGAGGGACAATAAACAATCAATGACGAAGAGATAAGAATGTTGCTGATATTGATATCTATTCATCCATTTGTCAAATGAATGCTAATCTTTTACTGTATTATATTTGTACGCCAATTTGTACGCTTATTTTGCCATTCTTACTGTTTGCGCATAAAAAAAAAAAAATGTGTCACGAAAGAGCTTCGTGACTGTACTCCGACTCATATTGTTGTACACGGGGTGTATTATTTAGTGTAGCTAGAAATATGAATATTATACATAAATCTAGAGCTCAAAAATATGAACCAAAACTGGCTTACTTGTTAAAAGCTGCATTATCATATGGTACCAAAATTGAGCGTTTCTCAACCAAATCACTACTTCGTCTTCAATCCCTGACGATGGATCGACGAAAGTAACAGATAACCCTCGGCCAGATTGCACTGCACGAATATTTTGAAGTGGCATCTCTATCTCTTTATACGGAGCAAGTAAATTAAACCACAGCACGTCTGACGTCAACACCAAAGCTCCGTTTCCTTGAATCTGAAAGAAACCTTGGCTTCTTTGATGCTGCAGACTCGCCCAGAAGATTTCTTTTGCCAAAATCTGGCTTTTTGAGAACTTCGCGTTGACTCGATCTCTGAGTGTTCCACAACAACAGCCCATGTCTCCTTTAACTCTTTCACTCTGGTCCTTTAATTAAGTAACAGAACAAACACAAGTAAACATACATAGGAGAGTTGTTGGAGGTCTTTTCATAGGTGCCCCAAGCTCTTGGGAGCCACGAACATTATTTGACATCCTAAATATAAGAGTTTGTATGGAAATGAAACGATCGTACACAGGAATTCGAAATATGAAAAAAAATCAATAAAAACGACTTACTTTTCTTCTCTGTGTGTTTATACCATGGCGTTTCTGAGACCATTTCAAATCGATTCCAGCGAGTTTTAGTTTTAGTTTTGATCTTTTTGAAAGTAATATTTAAGCAAGCCTAAAAGCGGAGCTCCCCATTTTTTTATTGGATTTTACAACGCTTCCATTCAGCTGCTAAATAAGCGGCCAAAGTATTTTTAAATACTTTAAAAAGTATACCGTGGCCCATAGGTGTAATAAACCTTGGAGACACCCCAGGGGGGGCCTGGGGTGCCCGTGACCTCCCCCCCTCTTTGTGAATTAATAAATAGCATACAAACTTAGGTGGCGAAAACGCGTTAATCCGAAAAATCAACATACCAGGCTCCCATTTGCAGGACCGAACATCTGCAGTGGACCATGTAAGTACCCTGGTTTTGATTTTGGTTATGCCCCCCCCCCCCCCCCCCCCCCCCTTAGGAAAATGCTAGCTACGCCAATGGTCATGCTTCTGGCATGTGCTTGGAATTGACATCGCTGCACTGAATTGGGTTGCCACGTCCCCAGGGCCATCTCCACTTTCAAGATGGCGCCCGTCCGCCATCTTGAAAGCGGAGATAGCTCTGAGGACGAGGTTGTCACGTACGCACGCACTCATTAAATTTAAAGCTATTCGGCGATAAATCGGCGGTCATCTTTTATCTCTTGCCGTACGCGTGTGTAGAGTTTGAACAACTTTAACTGTACACTAATTCATCTCTACGAGTTTCTTTTTTGATGAAGGCGAATAAATTTGTTTTTGATTTCAGTTTGTAATTCACAGCGCGAGCTAGGTCTAGCCTGTGTACAGCCGACCCCTCCCCCTCCCCATTGAGTGCCTGCGTAGGATGGCAGAGATCTGGGCAAACTTCCGTGGAGGAAGCTATGGAAATGGAAATGGCTAGGTCACACCCAGTTGGAAAACAGCAAGAAAGAACCCATTCAAGTGCACGTCATTGACGCGTGAATGGCGCTGGTGTCCAATTACAGGAAGTTGTAATTGGACACCCACCTGATGGAGCGCCAATTACGCGACAAATAGATTCTACTAATAACCACATTAATATCACTGCAAATAAAATAAATCACTTCCCCCCCCCCCCCCCCCCCCCCCCTTCTTGACTGGAGAGAGTTCACATCTCTGTCGGAGCATGGCGCGGTTGACTTTGCTCTTTGTCTTTGTGCTTGCTTACGCTTCGAGAAAAAAAAAATAACTCAGTCTCAGTTTGGACTTTTCTTTATAGTGCGAATATTACAATTAGAAATAAAGATCTATTCCAGTTATAATTTCTTTTTGGTTGCACAATTGAACTTTAGTTCGTGTTTTGTATATGTAATCGCATGGGCCCGAGGGCAATTAAGGATTAATTTCACGCGCATTTTCAAAGTTTTCACAAAATTGCCCGAGTCGCGAAGCGACTCGGGCAATTTGGAAAACTTTGAAAATGCAAGTGAAATTAATCCTTAATTGCACGAGGGCACATTGCGATTACGTGTTTATCACATAAAGGGCAAAATTGTGTACAAAAGAAAACTTAAACGAGGACCGCCATGGCGTAAACCGGTTGGCAAGAATATTTGCTCGTAGCAAAATGACCATATCAATAATCAACTTATGTCGAGAAACAGTAAAAGTAAGCATAACACAGCATGTGCAATTCACTCATAATAGTTCCTTCACAGATAAAACTGAATGCAGTTTAAATTTTATTTACCTTTGTTTAAGGACGTTCGCGCGAAAATTTTCTAGTCGATAGATTTTTCTAAAATTTTTACTGAGGACGGATAACGAGTTACTTGTGTCAGAAATACAAAAAAAAGTGGGGGTCACCGACTTCGTTTCAGAGATAAAGTCTGTAGAAAACTACCCTGATTTTGAAAAATTGGCGCACGTAATTTCGCACGGCTTTCAAGGTTTGTAGTTTAATTATCGATGATGAGAAAACGGAGGCAAACGATCTTGGTGATATTTTGAAGAAGTGCGTCTGTTGCGTAAATAATTTTAAGTGTTGTCATCTTTTATGCAAAACTTAGCCCTGGAAGAGGCATTTGAACCCGTCGTACGGCAAAACGAAAAGATCAAAAAGCGGAATTCGAACGTGCGTGGGGCAAAAAAAATCAACCTTTTAATCGATAGATTTTTTTCATTTTCTCACAAAACGTAGATAATCGTTAACAAAAGTGATCTGTTAAGAAAAAAGTAGGGGTCACCGACCATTTAAGCGAGCAAACTGCAAGCGAAGTTATCGCAACGGCTACTCACCCTATATGTGGTTGGAAAGTTTCCTCAGCGCGCGCGCTCGATGCATGACGTGGCGTAGCGTTGCGACAGGAATTACGTGCGCAGTAAGGATGCGCATAAACAATTAGCGCGAACGTCCTTAAGAGGCGTCCGACCGCGCAGAAATGCTGCATCGATGAAAGTCATAAACAAAGTGTCCGAACGAGCTTTAATAACTTCTTAAACCTGACATTCTCCTTTCCACAGCAAAAACTGTAAGTACCAACTAAATTTATGCCCTTTCCAGGCTCTGTTTCTAATAAAGCGAAGCAAGCAAAACGAAGAAATGTTATCTTTCAGTGTCGATTCAGTGGTCTCAGCCGCCATGAATTTCTATTCTCCGTGCAGCGCCAATCATCCAGAAGTTTTTCGGGCTGTGACAAACGAATTTGGATTGAAAAGTCCTCTCTCTATTCCACCAAGGCACCACTCATTTCTGCCTACCGATTTTCTTTCACATTTGATGAAATAACCGCATTTATATCAAACTCGGATGCACTGCGTTTCTGAACTTTTTTCAAACTCGTTTTAAGCGGGAAACCAACTCAATGCAGACGACGCGCGCTCAGCCAATCAGGATCAAGTAATCATGCCCTCTTGATTACCAAAAAGTGCCCTCGTGATTAAGAAAAAATGCCCTCTGTCTCAACCAATCAGCGTTCAGTAATTTTGCCCCGTGTGTGATAAAGCTCATCAATCGGAGTTTATTTAGACGATATAATGATACAAGTAACACTAATTATATGCACAGTTGCATCCTGATAACTCGATCCCTCAATAACTCGAACCCTTTTCGATTCCCCTCCAGGTCATTGTTTTACTAATTTTACCCTTAAGGGAAACCTTTTTCGATTCCCCTTAAAGGTTCGAGATAACAGGATTCAACTGTATGTTCCAGTTTTATAACTAAATTGTTCTGTTGTTCTGAACTGTTACATTGTAATTCGTGACGCTGGATATCATTTTCAAAGTTGTGATTTTGGATTTATACATAAAATTTAAATCGACTTTCCAATTTCCTGAGTCCACGCATTTCCATTCTCTATGGCGAGGCAGCTTTTTCCGGTCCGCGGGGACCATTTCTGGTCCTGGGATCATTTGTGGGTCCCGGGATCATTTGCCGGCCTGTACACATACGCCTCAGAAGGTACATTAATATTACTACCTCATGTATATTTGCAAAAGGGGTGCAGCAGCGCAATCGATACTCAAATCTTAAGTAAAAGATGACTTTGACATGTAAAATCTAGAACTTAAACATTCATTGAATCTAAAAATGGATATTTAGTTTCTGAATGTTCTCATCAATCAGACTCTTCCAGGATTGAGATTGTTTTAACACAATCACCACTTGATCTTCAACCCCTGAACAATCATCGACGAAATCAACAAATAAAGCTGCTAGCCCAAACTTACGGCCAGCTTGCACTGCACGAATATTGCGTAGTGGCATCTCTATCTCTATATTTGGGCAAAGTAAAGTAAACCACAGCACATCTGACGTCAAAACCAAAGCTCCGTTTCCTTGAACCTGGCAGCAGCCCCTGCTCCTTCATCCTCGGAAACCCAGGGCTTCAAAGGGGATGGGAGAAAAAGGGAGCGGGGAAAAAAGGAGCGGGGAGGGGAGGGGAAGGGAAAGAGGAAAGGGGAAGCCCTGGGAAGCTTCTCTATACAGATCATTTCTCGATCGAAGAGCAAACACCATTAGCGAGGTGTGAAACAGAAGCGCTCCTATGACAAAAGAGACCGGCGAGGTTCAATTACCACCTTCAAAACTGCACAGCATGATATGTCTACTGATCATGACCAGATGATATCCGGTAAATCGTTTTCGGTGGCTCTTGTCCGCGAGCATAACAGATCAAATTGTCGCCGCTCTTCGATTTCTTGCTTGCGTTCCGACCATTTATAAATTTTCAGTCTGCTTTTCTTTGTTTAAGTTTTTTGTTTAATACAGTTTAGATTGGTAGGACTGAAATATTCGAGTAATGATGGAAGGACGTACTACGCCGAAGAAATCGGCGCAAGATCTTTGCCAAAGATAAATTCTGTTGTTCCTGTCGCAAGCTTTCGGTCGATGTCGGCGCTTTCGCCTATACACGCTGCCGTGATCCTGTTATTTCTCAAAGACTGGACTTGTTCCATCATATTGGACTTAAACGGACATGCGGCAAACACCAAAGGAAATTTTGGGAACGAATCTTTGCCTCTCTAAGAGCTTTACAAACGCCAGGCAAAATTTGGTCCGATCATGCTTGTTCCTCTTTCATTTGTCTAACGCTTGGAAACGATTCCAATGAAGTGCAAACTCCTTGCTCGAAGAACTCCATGTAGCGAAAATGCGAACATCGAAATGTGAAGAAATAAATATAGTGTCCGCGTGATGTCAAATTCTTTTGTTTTGAAGGTGTTGCAACGCGTGGGCCATGTCATCCGCTAATGTTTACAATGCTAATTCGGCCGTAATTCGAGAGTTCGTAACGACTTCCAAATCAGCATGTGATCGCTTTTCATTGGCCTCATTTTAAATTTAATTAAAAATGAGGCCAATAACGGCTCAGAAAAGTAATTGATCGAGAAATGATCTGTATAGAGAAGCTTCCCAGGGCTTCCCCTTTCCTCTTTCCCTTCCCCTCCCCTCCCCCCACCTTTTTCCGGCTCTCAGTCTCTCCCTTCCCGTCCCGTCCCCGTTGAAGCCCTGGGTTTCCGAGGATGCTGCTCCTTTGATAATACAGATCCGGCCAGAAGATTTCCTTTGCAGTAATCTGGCTTTCTGAGAACTTCTCGTCGACTCGTTCTTCGAGTTTTCCACAACAACAGCCCATGTCCCCTTAAAAAAAAAAAAAATTCTGAGAAAATCCAGTTTCACTCTAGTGTTTTAATCAGCAGAACACAGTTAGGATCAGTGGCGGATCCAGACTTGACTATGATAAGGGGGGACCCCCGGGCACCTCCCCTGGATCCGCCACTGAGGATAGATGCCGCAGTAAATATCATTGATATCATTGGATCTGCGAAATACCTACACTTCAGATTCTACCAGAGGAGGTTGGACACCATTCACGTGACATTTTCGTCCAATCAGATTCTGCCCTCAATATGCTAATGGCGAGCATTGAAAATTTCCCAAGCGTGAAGATACTGGCAGAATTTCGAGTTTTTCCTTACGATTTTTGTAACGAATCGATTCGAAAGCAACAGGAAAGGTTTTCCTTGAAGATATTATTTCTTGAGAAGTCGTCATTTTAAAGGTAAGGTGGTTTTCAAACCATATTTTATTAATGTTTTGACGAACCGTCGATTAGTGCTTGTTGGTTTCAGATGTCCGAGGTGTGATGTTTTTAAATAGCTTTTATGGCTTTTACCTTTGCTTCTAGCTTCTGTTTTCTGCATTTCCTTGTAGTTTGATTATTAGGTTTTGAGTCACACTGGTCGCCCCCTGTCGCCCCCGCAATCGTTTTCGAGATATTTAACATTGAAACTTATGATTTTTACTAGCATCGAACAAACTCCGGAAATGGCGCGATCGAAGTGTCGTGTTTCGCGGGATTTTTCGTGAACCAAAATAACACGTCTCGCTGTTTTGTCTTATTCCCTTTCATATCGTGTTGTAGTTTTCTTTTATCCTGATCTATCGTTTGATTTATTTTACGTAGGTTTTGTTATGAGCAATCCGGGAAAGCGGGCAAATGCTCCGCCGAGCGGTGATACTCCTGGCAAAAGGCCACCAAAGAAAACATGTAATCAGCCATCAAGGTCAAGAAAAACTTTGTTCCAGTCGGAATTCAAGCCATCGGTGTGTATTAATGCGTTTCACACAGTGCTTTTTGTTCTCTTCTCAAGTGTGTTTGGTAAAATATTTTCTAAACACAAGTATCTGATTTGATTTGTAACAGAAAAATAACCAATCTGATAGCCAGTGGACTGAGACAGAAATCTGTGCATTGATCGAGTTTATTGCCCTGTATCATGCACCTGAAGACGAGAGTAGAAATGCCTGGCCCACGCATAAAAGACAGGACTTTTGGGAAAATTCTGCGGGAAAATACAACTGTTTCAGAGCGCAAGAACAGTGCGTGACAAGCAAAGCGCTGTGACAGTTTCGTTTGCTGTAATCTAATATCTTGATTGTGTACGTACGTTGAATAAACGAGTGTTACAATGAGAAAACGTGTCGGTGGTTGATTTGAATATTCGTTTTATTTTCGATGCTTATTGTGACAGTTCGAAAACGGAAACAACAAGAACCATCCCGACACTCAAACAGAACAACGGCGACTTATACCCGTCCAGTCTGTGGAGAAGTGCCTCGCTAAACGGCAAAATACACATTCGCCTTTCCGACCGAAAATCAACAAAACTGAAATAAGCGAAAAGCCATTGAGCCTAAGAAAAGGCAAACTCGGTACAGTAAAGATAAATAAATTTGAAACTTCGCAGCAGTGTATAAATACTTCAAAGAGATCAGCTTGTGACTCTTGTTGGTCGAAAGCATCCATTTTGTACGACAGCGTGATGTTCACTCTTTCGCGTCTGTGTTCAAATGAAGCCGAAATGACGCTCTACCCATAATTCTTCGCGGGGTGCTGTCCAACCTCCTCTGAGATTCTACAAGACGTCGCACAGAATATGTTTCCGTTACGCTTCGATTACAACTCCGAAACGTTCATATGATCCACGCATGTCTGAACGACTTTATTTTGGTCGATATTGCATCAGTATATTTGACTATATTTGCTTGTCAAAAGTACGTGCATCCAAGCTCGTTTTACGATTCTACGATCGGCCATTTTTTCGGCTCTTACCATGTTTTCGTTACGTAGATCGGACGATTTCTTGCAACCGCGAAAAGTCAACATGAAAAAAATTATGTAATTGCAAAAAGTCAAACGTGTTCCCAACGCGTTATTCATTTCTTGGCACTTTCAGTCTGGCGATACTCGGACGCGTGACCATGATCACGATTCATAACAACTTGAAGAATTTATGCATGCGGCATTAATTATTTTTGTCTTAAATTGTTTTCATTAGAATTACTGCATGTGAGTAAAAGATTCTTAGTTTAGACATTTGATTTGAAAGGGCTGGCAAGATACGGACATGCTAGAAAAAAGGGGTGGAAAAACCCTGCAGAATCAATTGGATAAATCACCATTCATGTATAGGTTTAATTCAGACCAAACCTAGCAATTTACTACACTTGCTCTACTGGCAGATACACTGCAACAAAATCATGCAAATTGCACGAAAAAGCTTCAAACATTTAACTCTTCTGTCCTCCTGTCTCCGTTCATTATTGAGTAATGAATGATGCTTACAAACCGCGGAAGCGGTCACGGCCAAAGGGAAACATGACTATACTACGTAATAGAGAAATAAGCTGTTTAGGGACCGATCGTTTATTACGTCCCAAGGGGAGGCGGTGGTTTTGGAGGGGGGGGGGGGGGGTACAATTTTAAAACAAGCCCCTTTTTGGGGGGTAAATTTTTCTCTGGTAAGAAACATGAGGGGGGTCAAATTTTATGACACAGCAACAGCAGTCTAGGGAATTTGACGTCAGTGATCTATCCCCGATCCCGTGGTTGGGGAAAAGGAAAGAATTTGACGCGATTTCAGGTCCGAGGGAAGGGTTGTTTGACATGGTCCTGGAGCCTAGCTTCGATCTTTTCGCGGTCTTTCAATCGTTATATTTGAAAAAAAAAGATCGAGATGGGATGTAAAACGGGAGACGAGAAAGGCCTTAGCGGCTGGGAGCTTCGAAGAATTTGCTAAAGCAGGTGAGCTATTTTTGATATCAGAAATTCAATCTGACATGTACAGCGAGTGTCTTCAAAGAGGGTACGGTACGATAATATTTAGCTTAACTGACCTTTTCAAAGTTTATAATACATGCTATTTAGATCAGACCTCTGTTTTATACTGCGAGTCAAATCATTAACTTTTTGCTACAAAAATACAAAAAGGTGTCTTTGTACTTGTTATTTTCGGCCCACGCTCATTTTAGGGATTCAAACAATAAACGAGAGAAAAGATAAATGAGATATTAAATAAAAAAGATAAAAAATCTGCTAAGGAAGGACAAAGAGGGGAGGGGGGGGGGGGGGTACGTTTTTCAAACAAGTATTGGGAAGGGGGGTATAATTTTTACCTCCAAATTTTTTGGGGGGGTTCAGTTTTGAAACACTACACTTTTTTGAAAACCACCGCCCCCCCCCCCCCCCCCCCCGGGACGTAATTAACGATCGGTCCCTTAATTGGCTACGTTAGAATATAGCAAAGTTTAGCCTTAACACTTGCGTCATTTCGAAGAAAAAAATCCCTAAACAATAGATCGATCACTTACCTTAAAACAGCCCAGGAAGTATTGTGGTTTTACTTCGTTTTCTTCTGCACAATCTGATGGTTTGATCGATTTAAGTTGTTGTGGCACTTTATGCCTGTTTTTATTGTCGTCACGCAATCATAGAACTCACGTGAGCAGTACGTGGGCTGCATCGTATTAGAAACGTTTTGTAGTTTTACTCATGCATGCATTATGTTATGGGCGATGTACTGCAGATTGAACGCTAACATAGTTTTAAGGAGCTAAATATTTATTAATGATTTTGTGATCAAAGCTCCTTTTGGCAAGCCAAGGCTAGCTCACACACCTGTTAAGCTTTATTGTTGGATCCCTTGTTTGTTTGTCCGAAAAACTTCGCGTCTAACACACGTCACCTGTGTACATGTTTGTGTCTTTCTTGCGACCTTGACTACTACCTCCCTTTAACAGATCCACAGTTAGCTGCCGCTTTTTATAATTGTGTTTTCTAGTTTCGATTGTTAATCTGCTGCATCATCTTGGAATAAATATTGGAAAAAAATACATTTTTTTTTAATGACGTGGACTTTTCTTCTGTGCAAACGTTGATTTACGCCGAAAGAACGCATGTCGACATTGCACGGCAAATTGGTCTTGAAAAGAATAAGGATGTTAAGGACTGCTATGTTGCCGACTTTGATATAAAGACGAGCGTGGCCACAGCAAGCTGCAGTACCAAGATCTTACACATAGGATGCTTTAGACATTGCTGATCCTAGCAGTATGTAGAGCGCGCGCCACAAATGAAGCTAGTAAATGGCTTAGCTCACCAAGAGTTCAGAGGAGAGAGTGGCCATGAGTTCGATTCCCGTTGGAGACTCAGAGTTTTTCTTTGTCCCACGCCCGTGGTCATTTCATCGTTGTCAACAAAGGATTGTTAGATTGTTAGCGATTTCTCAGGCAACTTCAGCGTCTCTCTCTCTCCTGACGTTGTTTCTCAGGAGTCATGCTCCAAACACAGAGTGCTGTCATGTCCACAGCACAGCAAAACAAAATAAAATTTGAACAGGACACGGAAACCATCAATGTAAAGGAACACTGGCGTCGTTTGTTCTATTTTGGTTGTGTGCAAGTGCACCCTACACGGTGAGGATTCCCAAAATAATCAGCGACAGGCACAAACGACGAAGCTTGGCGTTCATAGCTTTGCTGCGTCAGAAAAAGTCTGTATGATGATGGAATTTCAAAGTAACTGAGTATCAAACATATCACTGTGATCAGTCTGTCTTGGGATAAGAAAACCAAGCCAAGTAACTTGTCACGATTTGATCCTTTCAATGGGACCTAATAGACCCGGGGGTGGGGGTACTCCCATATATGGGCTATATAGGTATGTGCCGCGGGATAGGGTATGGTTTTTGAAATTCTCGATCCTTAAATAGGGTATCATTTTTGCTCCTTTTGACATTTTGGGTTAATAAAGAGTTAATAAAGTTGTTGTTGTTGTTTTGTTCGCGATGTGATCCTTAGATAGGTAGGATCCTTAAATAGGGTAAACGCCCAGCTAAAGATCAAACGAACGTAGTGCTGCCTTGACGGGAAGCGGGAGTTTACCGGTACGATAGAACATAGGTTTTTGACCTTTTTGACCAATCAGAGTGCGCGTACTATCTGAGGTTAGTTCATAATTATAAATAGACAGTTTGATATCTTTATCTTGTATTATATTATTAGTAATTTTTTATAAGTTGTAATTAATTTAAACAATTGTTAAGTATCTTCGCAATTCAGCCCCTCTGGCCGGGCTGCAGCCACACACATCTTTCTCAGCAAGGGGGGCCCTTACATCAGTTAGCGTCTTTTGTTTTGAAGCGGCCATTTTGAATTCTTTATTTGCGGTCTGCTAGCTGGTGTGAAAACCAAGTTGTGTCTGACCGGTGTTTTTCCAGAAGGTTTTTACATAAGGAACTTTAAGCCCACAACTAACATGACTAATGAAGGTCTTAAAGCCTCCAGAGAATTCGACTTGTTCCTGTAACTCTATTCGCACTGTATGCTTGTTATCGCAGTTATGGGTACTGGGTACTGCTAGTGTAACATCTTCGTGACAAGACATGACTATTGTTCTGTAACAGAGTTGAAATATTGGCTCCGAAATAAATCCTGTATCAACCAAAACTTGGTTTTGCAATGACTTCTGAAGTTAACAAATGACAGCTAGATTATCATATGGTTAAATAACATACAGTTGTTGATAAATAAACCCGATTTTGAGCAAAACAGATTGACTGAATTGTCACCGTTCCTTCTAAGGCTGGGGTGAATAGGGGTACGCAAATCCGTCGATCCGCGAACCTATTCACTCTCCTCTTCTGGAGAATACGTAATCGACAAAATCGTGTCCGTACGCGCTAGCTTTAACAACGCTAAACTTCAGGCCCGTTAAAAAATTCTCCTTACTTCAGCTTTACAGGTAGCGTAACGTTCACCTTTACATAATGTAAATCTGTCGTTAAGGTCTGTAAATTTAAGCAGCTTTTCGCTTTCATTACGCCAACTTCAAAATGTCCTTTTCGTAATGGTCTCGTCAATTATTCTCTTCCAAGCCTCGGGTTGTCTTAACGCAATCACCACTTGGTCTTCATTCCCTGAAGCTGGGTCGACGAAAACAACAGATAAAGCTCGTTGCCCAGACGTACTGGCAACTTCCACTGTACGGGTATTCTGAAGTGGCAGCTCTATCTCTATGCGTGCCGGCATAAGTAAATTAAACCACAGCTTATCTGACGTCAAAACCAAAGCTCCGTTTCCATGAATCTGGAAGTCGCCCTGGGACCTTGAGGGACCTTTGATGCCGCAGGTTTGCCCAAAAGATTTCTTTTTCAATTATCGTACCTTCTACGAACTTTGCGTTGACTCTTTGTTCAAGTTGTCCTTCCCATTTTGCAATACAACATCCCATACAACAGCCCATATCCCCTTAAAAAAAATCACACAGGGCAGGGTAGCACTAAGTAGTTGTTAGGATAGTTGTTTAAATCATTTTAAGGTCGTGTGCGACAAATGCGGGTTGCAGACCTGCAGACTGCACTCTGGTTAGCCTGAATAACGCTCTCACTAGCCTGTTTACGGTTTAGCTCTCGATAATGGTAATGGTAACAATTGATATATACTTAAAAAGTCTGCTGGTCTGTAGTCTACATTTTAGGGCGCGTTCGTTTGCGATCTACTACAGAATATGAATAATCGGAAAAATACGAAAAAGAGCAGGAGTAGCCGGAAGACCTAGAATAATGACTTCATTATGTCCGCTCTGAACGAAGATGGCGTCGTGTTCCGGCAAAAGTGTCGAGGCTGTCGAGAAAGTGCTTCTGGTTGGGCATAGTGCACTCTTCGAATACAGAGAACACGGAACCTATCTAGAGATACGAATATTAAGAAGAAAAGCGTGTGGGAACTAATAAGAGCGAGTATGGCGAGGGAAAACTTTAATGCTTACCTGAGCAAGTTAAGGCCGGGTTCTACCTGAATTTGAGGGAAATTTTTTAAGAGGTTTAAAGAAGGGATAGACACCAGACAACGCAAGAGCATCCTAGGTTGTCAAGGGACTGTTTGGGTGTCCATCTACTAATTTCTTAAACTCAAATTCTAATTTGAAATCACATTAAATCTCCACCATTAGTATTTCTCTAAATTTCACTGATCCATTGAGAAAAACTATCTCCTCTCAAATATCCCCCAAATCACCCAAAAATTTACAAAACACCGCAAAACATAGATTCATGGGATGAGTCGACAATTTTTCGATTGCTTGAGGCGCGAACGAGATATTCGCATTAAACCCATGTTACGCGGCGGAAAAACGGGCTTCAGGTAGAACCCCGCCTCCTTAAGGAACTGACTGGAAATCATTTCAAGTACAGGTCTTCAACAAGATGAACACGTCGCTTAAAATGTTTTCGTTTTCGCTTCGATTACGAACCTCGAGGCGTTTAAATTCATGTCTACCAGCCTGAACGACTCTGGGCCAATATACGGGGTCAGTATATTTATACACCAAAGTACGTGAAGCCAAGCTCGTTTAACGATTCTACGATGGGCCAGTTTTTTTGGCTCTTACCATATTCTCCTTACGTGGATTGCACGATTTCTTGCATGCAACCACGACACGTTATCACGAAAAAAAATTACATGATCGCAAAAAGTCAAATGTGTTCCAGCGCCTTACTCTTGGCACGTTACCCTGGCGACACTCGAAAGCGTGACCATGATCACGATTCATAATAACAGAATTAATGAATGCAACATTGCTTTTTTATTTGTTTCTTCTGTATTCATTAGAACTGCTGCATGAAGGTAAAAGATTCTTAGTTTAGGTATTCGATTTGAAAGGGCTGGCAAGCTACTGACATGCTAGAAAAAATATGGTGAAGAAACCTTGCAGTATTAATTGGATAAATCACCATTCGATAGGTAGGTTTCATAAAAACTATATGCTGTTCATGGGTGCACTTGATTTCTGGAGATTGATTTGTTCGTTGATGGCGTTATCCACCACAACCAGCCGAGCCTGCAATACTCAGTGTAGACTTCTCAGTGAATTCTTAGTGCCAAACATGGAGCGGAGTTCAATCTCAATTATCATTTTTTCATGAGTAGGTTTTCCATCGGAAAATTCAGACCAAACCTAGCAATGTACTACATGTACACTTGCTCTATTGGCAGATCGATGCACTACAAGAAAGAAAAACGTACTCATGCGGTAACGGCTAAAGAGAAACATGACTATGAAATTTGTTATACGTAATAAAGAAATAAGCTTACCATTGGACAGTGTTGAATTGGCTACGTTATAGCAGTATATAGCAAAATTTAGCTTTAAAAATGGCGTCATTTCGAAGAAAAAAAACCCCTGAACTATAGATCGATCGAAAACATCACTAACCTCAAGTCAGCCTTAGAATTATTGATTTTGCTTCGTTTTCTTCTGCACACTGATGGTTTTATCGATGAAAGTTGTTGTGGCAATTCTTTTCTGTTTTTATTGTCGTCACGCAATCATAGAAATCACGTGAACAAAATACAAAACGTGCACACTATCGACACTGGATTAGAGGGACACTGTCACGGACATTTTTTGGCTTTTTCAATAAAACGGCACGAAAATTACGACTAAATACTTTCAACCATGCAGGTGAAATGCTCCTAAAACGTAAAAGGTATCTAGCAAATTGTTTAAAGAAGAGGGTGACCATAAGTTGTTTTCATCAATTTTCCCAAACCACAAAGACAGAACTTGAAAAAGTCTGGCTGACTTTTTAAGCGATGACGTCATTTTATGACGTCATCGGTTAATGCTGTAAAGTGGAAAAGCGATGGAATTTATGGAATTTTTGGTGTTACGGTGTTACGATTACTCCCTGAATTGAACCGAAGAGCATTGGGAACTAGGTGCGTGGTTTGTGTTCTTGTTGTATTCGTCGTGCGAGTGGACGGGATCTGTTGTCTGCTGCAATCGACCGATCTTTCTAGAACCGAATAGAATTTGGAACTAACTTCAGGGATAAACGTCAGAAGAAAAGAATTCAAGTAAAACTCAACAAGAAATCACGGCGTAGAACTCAAAGCAAAATACTCCCGGGCAGTTAGAAAGGACCAATTCTATGTATAAACGAAAGACACAAATTATATTTGATGTGTTTTATTAGATTTAGTAAACAGAAATCTTTACATTTTTTAAAAGAAAAAGGCTAAACATTTTCAAGACAGCGTTTGACCTTGTATCTTATGTCGTCAGTATCGGATGTCGCGCTACAAGATAACGCAGCTTTTGTCAAACAGTCATTCAACACAGAAGTTGTTCAGGAATAAACGTCAGTAGAAAAGAAATCAAGTTTAACTCAACAAGAAAGCACTGCGTAGAACTTAAAGCAAAATACTCCCGGGCAGTTAGAAAGGACTAATTCTAAGTATAAGTGAAAGAGAATAATTATATTTGATGTGTTTTATAAGATTTAGTAAATAGAAATCTTTATTCTTTTTTTAAAAAACAAAAGGGTTCAACAATTTCAAGACAGCGTTTGACCTTGTATCATATGTCGTCAGTATCAGATATCTCCCTGCAACATAACGCAACTTTTGTCGAACAATCATTCAACACAGAAGTTGTCAGCTATTTTTATTAACTTTCTTAAAATTTTCTGTCAAATTTCCTGAAAACTCTTAAAGACCCCTTGTGAAACGTCATCGCTTCTGCATGCATTGCGTGCCGTTTATTCAAGTTGAGGTCAAAAGCTTCCGATGGTATCACAGTGATATCACTCTTCATTATATAAACTGCAGTGCTTTAGCGAGTGGTAGCAAATCGATAAAAATGATATCCACACGTGTGATATCATTTTTGACCAATCAGCTTGCAGAGTTTGCCATGTTCCAATGCTCAATGAGCCAAAGTAAATCGATATTAAGTCGAAACATCTTCGGATCTTACTCGGCAATCTTCGGCAATCTTCGGAAATCTCGGAAAATGTTCGGAAACATTCGTACAACCTTCGGACAACATTTTGAAAATTTTCGGAAATCTTCGGAAATGGTCGGAAATCTTCGGAAAATCGTCAAAAACATCGTAATAAGTAAGTTTATATAATAAAAAAAATAATACATGGTTTCTTGGAGATATGACATTTATCTTCTCGTGTTCAAATCCGATATCTCACTCGTTCGCTGCGCTCACTAGTGAGCTATCGATTTGAACACTCGAAGATAAATTTCATATCTCCGCGAAACCATGTATTATCCTCTATATATTCAGCTTCAGTACACAGCCGGTATGCTAATTTTTCAAAAAACCTTGAACACTGTTAATAGGTTTCCAATGGTGTAAACATGTATTTGGGCTGTTGAATTTTGATGTTATGACAATGTCCCTTTAAACCTATTCTTCAGCAATGTTTTGTTTCATTAATCAGGGGGCGCAATTTTGAATTTTTCAAGTCATATTTTAAAAGTGTAGGAAGGAAAAATCTCATCAAAGCGTTTGCGGACTTCAAAAGTATGCCGCATTTTCGGCAAATACTCGGCGTGACTAAGAAATGAGCTTGAACAATAGGCTGAATAAATGAATACTTTACAACCCCAGAATTTGGGGTACACACTTAAATCGGCGTGAAGTTGTCATGTGCTTTTTTCAAGATTCGTTTCATAGTCTTCGTTCAAACACTTGCTATCACTCCAGTGTACAACCGTACAACTCTACTCTCATGGACACACGATCAATCCAGGTCTTTGGGTAGATTCTAATGAAACGAGCCTTGATATGCTCTGAAAACACGTGAGAAACCACTGTGTCTTTATCGGTGTTGCCTTGAAATACCTGAAAGATATATCAGTGCAATCGGGTTCATAAACTCATTCACTGATGCTCAGAGTACCTGACACCCTTGACACGACTATAATTGGCATATGAATGATAGGAAGCCCAAGTGAGTTTAGGCCGCAATAATCAAGCATTAAACATGGCTGGCGACAGAAGTGTACGTCGACATAGAATTTAAAAGTAAGGAAACGTTAAGATCGCGTGTAGCTCAAGTTGCCTAAAGTTGCCTTGAATCGCCCTAGGTCGCCCGACGTTACCCAGAATCACCTAGAGTTGCCTTATTTTTATTCTGCCATCTCTGCTTAAATCGCCATTAATTAGTCGCCTTATGTCGATCGCCTTACGTCGCCTACAATTCCGGCGACTTAAGGTCCGAAAGTTGCCTTATGTTCCTAAAGGAGGTTATCTTGATCGTGTTATATTATATAAACGCTTTCGTTACGTGCTTTGAAGATGATCCTCTGTTCCATTGACAAACCCGCTATCTTTTAATTTGGGGGAAAAGCGTTTGGTCTTTTGGGGGCAAAGCGTTTGGCTGGTCGTTACACTGCATTCCTCGCATAGTAAAACTTGACTTACTTTCACAGAACTGTTCTCTGTATACACGACCCAGTCACTTGCGTCCACACGTGATGAAACCGTGTAGGATGTCACCCACTGGAAATGGCTATCAATGCGTCTGCCCTGCGTAGCTACTTTCTTCACCGCCATCGTTTGTCCAAGTTCAACTTGGAGCCAATGTGGGCCAGGTACATCAGCGACAGACCATGCAGACGGTGAGTTGAGGCGCACGAATTTGGGAGAAAGTCGATGATCATATGTGAAGTAGGAAGAGACTGTTATGGCAGCGTCTGGAATCTTTCCATTTTCAAGCCCCAGAGCCTCGTAGCAAGCTACAAGAAAGAAATCTCATCAGTTACAAATCGCGGAGTTTGAAGAAAAATGACCTATCCGAAAAAATGGTTGAAATGTACGTGTCGAGCTTCCGTTTCTAAATACCACTTATTCTCATTCAGTTGAACTGAAATGAATTAATATTGACTTTTTTTCTGGTGGCTTTAGATATGTCTTCAAAACAAGTTGATGAATCGTCTCGTTCTGCCGAGTCCATCCAAATGGCGGCAATATGAAGATCGCCGAAATTTTAAGACCGCAAGATTTCTTTCTATATTGACATTTTCTATTCATCTATTTTTTGTCTGCGTTGGCTTGATTGAAATAAACCGCCTCACTAATACGTTTTTTTTAGTGTGCTGCGTGCTGGTTATTAAATAAATAAAAATAAAATAAATAAATAAATAAAAAAAATGAATAAAAATGGCGTTTCCATTATTTAGCTATTCATTCTTATTTGCATTCTCATAACTCATTCCTCCCATTCTATTAGATGTGAGGAGAAGCCGTAATGGAAAATCGGTAAGGTTAAATGCGATGCGTATTCTATCCTGCACAGACGAGTTTTTTTTATATTATTATTGTTGTTGTTTGGGATTTAGCCACATATGACGGCGTAGCCTTTATTTAACGAGGACAAGTACGTTGATGTGAAATCTGCCTGTTTCTGACCGATGCTATGCTGTGCCTGCGAAAGATGCAGAAAACACTCATCGCCGGTAAAATAAAACTTCAACTTCTGTGGTACGAATATACCTAGTAGTTATATTTTTGATGTTACATTATCATCGTAAAACCTTCCACCTTTAATACCAAAAGAACCATGAGATGTCCTAAAAGAATTTATACCTACACTATTTGTATTGTGTTACATCCGGTCAGCAGTCTCGTCTCCCGAACTTCCGGTGTGTTCGTTTATTCAACATTCTGACTTTCGAGCGCGCGACTCGATTTCTGCCAAATGCATCACTGACATTACTCAGTAATGTCCACACTCATGCATTTGCTTAATGCAGTGATCATTTATCTACCTTTCCGGATGAATTGTACTGAAGAGGTTTGGCACTCGACGGAAGAAATCACAAAGTTACGGATGTGTTTTGACATGGCGGCGAACTGTTGTTTATCAAGTATGCGGATTAATGTATCATCATTTGTGGTCTGAAACGCAGGAAAATGGATTTTGATGCGGGAAACTGTTAGATTTCGCCTTTCTGCTGGTGTCTGTGCTTAATTTGGTCAAGAAATTGAAGGGAGCGAAGGCGAGTCTCACACAACAAATCGTCTTGAAGAATTTGCCAAAACTTGCAAGGTAGGCTTTTGTATTAATTTAAATTTCACCAAATTCGCCGACCAAAACGTTATAAATCACATTTGCGTAACAGACCAGGTGATATAAAATTATTTTCAAGCTGAATTCATCTCTCTTAAGCCTTTTTAGGCCAAATATCGAGGCCCTCAAAATGGCCAATCTTGCAATTTTTTTGCAATTTGCCTTGTCCAAAACGATGTTATGATATTTCGAAACTACATTATCCATATTAGCTCTGCTGCTAATTTGGTTTCAAGAAAGTGAGTACTTTGGGAAAAATAGCGAAATTGGTTTTGCTTGATTTTGCCGCTTGTCCAAATGGCCGACAGGCTTTATTACACAGCGTCAATTTTTTCCTTGTTCATTATTTTACAATAATTTTTATAAACTAGAAGAGTGACTCTACTTTCTGCTGGAATTTCATTTGATTTGGTTGACATTTACCCGAGAACTAGCCTCGTATATTTTTACTTTTTGAGAGTGAAATTTTAGCTCAAAACATGAACCTGAGGCTTGCGTGACCAAGTGCGGTTACCATGGAAACAATACATCTGCCAATCAAAATATGGTCGTTTTTGTTCATCCCCCCAGGTAGCCTACCTTCACACAAAAAAATGAAGGGGCGTTAAAAATTTTCATTTCCAACTTTGCTTCACTTTCTCAGAGAACGGTTCTTAAATATACAGTTGGAATCTGATTCGTTTTCGCGTGTTTCATCACAGTGTGTCTTAGGTGTGTCTTTAATGTCTTGCTATGGCTTTATTCAAACTCAATGTGTATGAAAGTGGTGTGATAAATTAAGCTATAGTATAACTGACTGTCGTGTTTCCTTAGTCCAAATATTTTTTTTCTTTGTTTTATTTATCTTGAAAGTTGTTAAAAATTTAAGCCGTGATCAACGACCAATGTCATGATCACGGTTTAAGTTGTTGACAACTTTCAAGATAAATTAAACAAAAACAAGCACTCGTTCGGGTGAACCGTAAATCCTAAAAAATGATCCCATCAAGCGGATTTTTTTTTAATATAGGTACACGAAGTTTTGCAACACACAACAAATGTGCTAAATCTAGTTTTGAAGCCAGATCGACAAGACTGCTTTCACAGACCGAGCCTCTTAATGTTGTATTTTTTGGTAAGCAAACGATTGCATTCGGATAAAGTAATGTAATAAATTTCTATTACGAATAAAGTAAATGTTTGATTCTAAGAAAGCTAAAATAAACGTTTAAAGGTACTTGTTTGATTTTACCTTTGCACTTGTTGCCACCCTGTTTAACATGGCATATGTCAGTCTGTCGTCCACATTCCAAGTCAAACCCATTGCAAAGGAGGAGTCGCACACTGTTGGTCATGTAGATTGCCAGTTCAAAATCCACCATGTCTTCTGGATTGGAATCTATGGTCTTGTTATTTAATTCACAAACCTTTGTCTTCCGGTAATAGTTGATACTTTCACACAACGGATCATGCTCGACGCACAATATCACGCAATCTTGAAGGCCTGGAGATGACTTGGCAAGAATCGCGCTACCTGCTAGGACGCGATTTGGAATGGAATAGGTTGCTTCCTTGCACTGCTTGGTAGAAGCCAAAGTGACTTGTACAAGACAATATAAAACCAACGCTGCTATGATAAACGTTGGAACCATAACTCCTAACACCTAAAAATACATACATCGCCCGGTCAATAGTCTACAAATTTATAACCACTTCCCTGTAAGAATTATTTCTGCATGGGCACCTTACAGTCCTGTTGTTTTCTCTCAAGAGAACTCATTTTGCTAATATTATTTTTTAATCTCACCTGCCTAAACCAAGAGAAGTGTGGAGCCATGGGATCCCACATGCACTAGAGAGCCATTCGCCAAAACCTATAGGGTTTCATATGCAGAATATGGTACAAACGGTAATCGAAAACAATAGTCAGGGTCTCTGAAAAGTTCCTTGTCACTGGTGTTTTCCCCCTCAGCCTTCGACTTCGACAAATGTTCAGACTGGACAATTCTCGCTGACATGGGAAGCCACCATCCCGGGATTTTTAATTAATATTATCACGAGGAAACCGAATCTTAATACTGTTGCAGAAAATTCAGTTTCCTTTCCCAAGTAACTAAAAACTATATTGCAATGTTTACCTCAAGTTCGGATGTTTCGTACGATGTTGATTTGAGAGATAAACCAGTTTTCGCCTTACCGTGAAGTAGATGTTTGCGCTAAGAGTTAATATTACGATATGAAGATTCTCTCAGCTCTCGGTTGTTATACTGCAGTCTCCGAACGTTAAAAGCACTTATTTCGAAGGAACGCATGAATAGAAATTTAAGGGGCATTGCAGAATTAACTATAAATAATTAATGATAAATATGTCGTTATTTCCGCGGCTAGTCACATCTTCCTGCCTGGTCTGAATCAGTTACCGAACAGTGCTTTAATTATGAACTCAAAAATATCTCGCTTCTTTTTTTTTTATTAAGGCCGCTTAAGATCCTTCGCTGTCGTGCACTTAAAAAACGCTTGGAAACGCATTTGCATGCTAATTTCACCGGCGGTGCCTTATTTTTTTTTCAGAATTTGCAATAACATAATAAAGTATTGATGTAATCTGCCCTTAACAGTTTTATGGACGCGCTCCATTTTATGCTTTCATCCATTTCCTGTACAACCAAGGTAGTAAGGTGACGTGGTTTTTGATTCATTTTATCAGAGTCCGATAAAAAAGAACTTTTTTTGTGAAGAGAATGAGAAGAGGCCTACGAAGGTAGCGACAAGTTCATCAGGTTTTTTACTGCCATTGTCCACCCTCATTAAATAAACATTTGCTTTAGTTTACTTACTTTAGAAAGAAATGAAAACATCTTCCTGTTTTGACAGTGTGCCATCTAGCACCAGATGTTCCATTCCCACTGGCGTAGTTTAATGTGATATTGTTACACGGGTTGTCGCCTACCGACTGAAAGCGTTATAATTAAACTATGGGGGAACACTTATTGAAATTTCTCATCAGTGTAATATGCCTTTTAGGCGATGAACGCCGCATGAAATTAACGAAAATCCCTTTTTAAGTCGCGTTAATTTCATGGAGGGTTAATTTAATGGTCTTTAATTCGGCACAAAATTCTTACTTCCCTGTTAATGTGTAAGCAATGCAAGACAACTGTCTCTCTTTGAGCCTCCTATGAGAATTAATTTCAAGCCCCATGTCGTCCTCAGAAGTACCTCGTTTATTTATCTGGTGATCTGTACTTCTGCTAAGCCGTCATTGGCTGAGAAGTTTCCACAAATTTTAAATACCAATTACCGACGCAGACTGAAGCACGGCAATAGACGGATTCGGCTACCGTGTCAGATCACCCATTTCAGATCGTGCGGTGATTCATTTGGGAGGTTACAATTGCTTTGTTCGTACATACTCCCATGGACTCAGTTGATTGTGACCAACTTCAAATGAATCATCACGTCATCTGAATTTTTGGCAACAAGGATGTAAACACGTTAGCCGAATCCGTCTACAGAGCTTTTTCACTCACGTGACCAGCGGCCATATTGGTTTACTGAAACAAAAGGCGACGATTTTTGCATAAAAATAGGGTTTAATTCCCGGAGGAATGGCTTGGTCCACCAATATGGCTGCCATGACATCATATGTAAACGCTCTATTCAGGGTTACGTCAGACAGGGGAACAGAGGCCAGGCCTGGGACCGAAAAACTCTGACCTTACAACTTGCAAAGCATTTGTTTTCGTTTCAGTCAGCGATGCCTCAGAAGGGATTTTGCGCGCAAAAACACTGATCTGAAGCAGCGAGCGAAGTACTATGCTTAGCAGCGCTAAAGGCAGCATTTCAGAAATCTCTTAAACGATTCACGTCATCATCTATAAGTGTCAGAACTATACTCTAGCTGAGTACGTAAAGACAGTGACCATTCGATCTCAAATTTAGGGGACGTCTACAACTTGAGTTGAGTAATGTATGTGGTTTCAAGAGGCACTCATTACGTAGCACCGCCCCAGTCATTTCGGAGGAGGGGACGGGGCGGGGGGAGGGGGGTGGGGGGGGGGGAGGACGGCTGTAGTTACAGACTGTTTGCGCATATGCGGGTGACGAATCCTCTGGTAATGTAATGTAATGTAATGTAATGTAATGTAATGTAATGTAATGTAATGTAATGTAATGTAATGTAATGTAATGTAATGTAATGTAATGTAATGTAATGTAATGTAATTAACCTTAAGTAAAAAAACTAAGACTAATTACAAAACTGCTTTACATGATTGCCGTGTGGGAATCCGATATATCAGCGACATTCTTAATAATTTGCTTAGAATTATTAACAGATACAGCATTTTTTAGGCATTTGGGCAAGTTATTCCATAACATAGCCCCGCTGTAAGAGAAGCTTCATTTAAATAATTGGTGCTTGGTTTGGGTAGAGTCAGCTTTCCCTCCGAGTCTCTCAAGTTATAAACAGAGTGACGCTGAGAGAAAAGTCTTTGAAGATAGTCCGGGGCAATCCATTCATGGCTTTCTGTTTTTTTTCGTCGAAGTCTCCCAGTCGAGGGTGGACAGGAGGTAGGTTAAGCTCGTATCAAAGGGTAATTTCGTAATAATTCTGGCTGCACGATTCTGTAATTTTTGTAGCTTATCACTCAAGTAACCACTCAAACAGTCCCAGACAGGGCTGCAGTAATCAAAATGTGGCATAATTAAAGCGTTATAAATTTGAATTGCAGTTCCTTTCGACATAAAGAGCTGCACTCGTTTAAGGGCGCCTATAGCCGAAGAGACTTTTTTGCAAATCTCTTCAACGTGTTTAGACCAAAAGAGATGAGCATCGATGGTAAGACCCAAAGATTTGGTATGATCAACTCTCTTAATAATTTGGTCATCAATTTTGATTTCTACGTCGTCACATTGAACAGATAGTCTTTGCCTTGAACCAATTGCCATTAGCTCTGTTTTAGCGACTTTTAAACTGAGTTTGTTAGCTTTTAGCCAACATCTAAGGTTATGTAATTGAGGGGCTAAAGCCAGCTCAAGCTCAGTTAACGTCCTAGCAGATAACGTAAGATTGGTGTCATCGGCAAACATTCTTGCATGGTACAGCGTTCTGCAGGGAGTTGGGGAGATCGTTAATGTAAATCAAAAATAGCAAAGGACCCAGTATGCCGCCCTGAAACCCGCCGCAACTGTGGGTAAGACCACGGCTAGTATTTATTGAGAGAATGCCTTTCCCTTGAATTTCGGCACTCGACTGAAAGCTGTTTTTATATAAGAAAATGTAATGTGCAAGAAGAAGCCGGAATATTGAAATTGAATAACAACTTTATTATTTACCACGCATTTAATGTTTAAATTGCTGATAAGTACAGCACATTGTATTATAGACTGGTTAATTTTAGGTCTATAAAGCCTGAGCCAAGACTAAATGTTCTTATACATCTTTTCATGATTTAAGTGCTAACATGTTTCTGACTTCATAAAAAGCAGCGAGGTTAACGTTGTTTTACACACGTTTTATCAGCATATGTATATATACTTAGTGCGACAATAAACTTGTTGTTACTGTTAGTCTTGGTGGCAGTATAGAAAACTATTACTATTACAAACCCTTACGTTCACAACAGGTTAACGTCGGCATTGTTGTAAGCTGAAATCTCAATGTGAGTCGTAAAAACAAACAAACAAACTTGCAGAGACAATTTCTTCTGCTTAAATATGACCATCTTCTTCTTTGAAAAAACTCTGTGATCTTTTATACTTCGGGTTGCATGTGATGAAGCCGCATTTGACAGAAGTGAGTCGAAAGAGTTAGTTGGCCACCAACTGAAATGAATTTCGTCGGAGCTCGCCAAGTGTCTGGCTGATGCAAAGTTTTCTATAGCCTATATTTTAAAGCCTATATTTCAAACTTCCCCAGGCACGGAGGATTACTTGGAACGTATTTGCCTTGCAGAAAATCGACCCAGAGTTTACAAATTCTTCTGCTATGACTGGTTTCGCTAACAAGTGGGCTTGGCCAGACATATTATAAAAGTGCAGACTGTGCTTGTTTCAACTTATGCGACAGTGTTTATTCGAACTCTTGTCATCACTCAAGCGAGCAACCGTACAACTCTGCCCTCATAGAGATACGGCGGTACCAAGACTTTGGCAAGATTTTCACAAAACGTGCCCTGACGTGTTGCTGAAGCACATGAGAAATCACTGTGTCTGTATCGGTGTTGCCTTGAAATACCTGAAATGTAAGTAAGTACAAATAGGGACTTTAAGGTGGCTCGACTGGGTTTTTTAGGGGCAACACCGCTCAAGTTTGAGAACTAACCAGACTGTCATTAACAATGCCATCGAAAAACGATCACCACAGCTGAATTAGGTAAAGATGAAAATTTCTTATGACCAGTGTTATTTTGACATCGGAGTTGTCATAGCAACGTAATGACGTCATCACGTTTATCAATTTCGTTCGTATTGCTCGGCACCAGGAGATTTTTTCGGAAATCGCTCAAGGGAGCATGTACCTCCTATACCTGCCTCAATGTTGGCAAAGTTTGAACAAATTCTGTGAGAGCGTTATCGAAATTTTTGGGGATAAAGTTTCGAGGGTCATAAATACAGCAAAAAACATACTATTGAGATAATAGGGTAATATCTGAAGAACACGACGCGCTTTGGGAATGCAGTTTCATCTCATAGTAGTTTGATGCCAATTAAAATTGTGTATACAAAATTATGGGGATCGCCACGACCGATTGCGAAAAAAACGGATTTGATGAGCGTGCATTCAGGTGCTCTTGTTGCCACTTTTGTAAATAATTTGGTCTACACCTACAAATGTGATAATTATTTGGAAACCGCTCGATGAATATTTTTAAAAACTTGTCAATTTCGAGGTTTGTCATCAGTTTATATGGCCTGCAAGTTTCAAGGTCATTGAAAACACGTAAGGCAATAAAATCGGGGCTCCAATGTACTACTTTTTTCTCCCAGATTTTGTGTTTACAAGTGAGTGTCCTCATTATTCACGTGTATTGTTTTTTACTTTCATGTCCACGTGCACAACTCAGCAAAACATTCATTTGCATTAAACAGAACGCTCAATTGCTTTCTAAAAATGTTCGGGAAACATGCTGATATGACTTGAAAACTGTAATAATATTTGTTACGCCATTAGACTGTAATACAACAATGCCGAGGGTTTCTTTCTCCAGGAAACGAAAAGCTATTTTTGTGTAGAACAACCGATCAGGAAAAAAGTCTTAACTCACTGATAAAATGCAAATGAATTTTTTGCTGAGTTGTGCACGTGGACATGAAAGTAAAAAACAATACACGTGAATAATGAGGACACTCACTTGTAAACACAAAATCTGGGAGAAAAAAGTAGTACATTGGAGCCCCGATTTTATTGCCTTACGTGTTTTCAATGACCTTGAAACTTGCAGGCCATATAAACTGATGACAAACCTCGAGATAGACAAGTTTTTAAAAAAATTCATCGAGCGGTTTCCAAATAATTATCACATTTGTAGGTGTAGACCAAATTATTTACAAAAGTAGCAACAAGAGCACCTGAATGCACGCTCATCAAATCCGTTTTTTTCGCAATCGGTCGTGGCGATCCCCATAATTTTGTATACACAATTTTAAATGGCATCAAACTACTATGAGATGAAACTGCATTCCCAAAGCGCGTCGTGTTCTTCAGATATTACCCTATTATCTCAATAGTATGTTTTTTGCTGTATTTATGACCCTCGAAACTTCATCCCCAAAAATTTCGATAACGCTCTCACAGAATTTGTTCAAACTTTGCCAACATTGAGGCAGGTATAGGAGGTACATGCTCCCTTGAGCGATTTCCGAAAAAATCTCCTGGTGCCGAGCAATACGAACGAA
The DNA here is from genome assembly GCA_963693305.1 of Meandrina meandrites. NCBI lineage: Eukaryota > Metazoa > Cnidaria > Anthozoa > Scleractinia > Meandrinidae > Meandrina > Meandrina meandrites. The sequence goes on from OY855903.1 coordinate 47,332,024, forward strand.
ATTGATAAACGTGATGACGTCATTACGTTGCTATGACAACTCCGATGTCAAAATAACACTGGTCATAAGAAATTTTCATCTTTACCTAATCCAGCTGTGATGATCGTTTTTCGATGGCCTTGTTAATGACAGTCTGGTTAGTTCTCAAACTTGAGCGGTGTTGCCCCTAAAAAACCCAGTCGAGCCACCTTAAGATACACTACGGCGAGGTACTGCTACGGCTACCATGACCGGAAAGGTCTGGGGGAGAGTACGTCTCGGCAGTCTGCCAAATTTAGCAAAACAAAATACAAAGAGGCACATTCTATAAAGGAATGGAAGGTCCCTTTTATTGAGTTTCTCACAGCCGAATGGTTTCGCTTAAAGAACGAAACGAAAGCTTATGCTATACACTTTCTAGAACGATAACAATTTCAGAATTTGATTAATGAAATGTTTATAATTTGAAAGAGACGAATATCTCAAAGAATATCGAGTTAAAAGCTGAAAGATAACAGCACTCAGAGAAGCCGCAAAATATTATCGGATACTTATCCAGACACTGAACTCTTAAAGCAAGCTTTTAATTAACTTTAAACAACTCGCGCTGAACAAGAATGTTTATCTTCGCATGCCGACACTTTCATCAAACGAATTCAATTGACAATTTATCAGCGTATGAGCGACAAACTCAACAAATATTCTACTGAAGCTGACTTCAAAGGATACATTTTGCGTTGGAACTCTGAAAATGCTGAGAAATTCGTAGAAAAAGGACAGAGAAGCGAATTAAACCAACGTTCTAGCCACTACGGTAAAACCTTCCAGCTCAGGTAGTCAGATTTCACGCTGCGGCCGGATTCGACCGACTGGCATGCGCAGTGTCTTATCTTGTGTGAAATTTTACTTCCGGCAGCCGTAGAAGCGCCTCGCCGTAGTGTATCTTAAAGTCCCTAATGGGTTCGTGAAAGTTAGCGTTATTGCTCCTGCTCAAGACGCTGAGCATGACCTTTCTTCCAAATGCTATGCTAACATCCTTCTCAGATATCAACCTTACATTTATCACAATTGAGTTAAGTTCCTAAAATAAAGATAATTATGTTGACAAGTAAACTGTTTTGGCGCTTCCCTGGATGATGGCTCCGGGCTCTATTGTCAAATCGCATATTTAATAGTGGACTGGGGGGGGGGGGGGGGGGGTGGGGGGCAACATGAACAGTAATAGGACTAGAGATTACATCGAGGTTCTCGCTTAGTTCCCAGATACGCAACAGAAAAAAGTTGACTCACTTTCACAGCATCGCTCTCCGTGTATATGAGCCAGTCATTTCCGTCAACCCTGGATGAAATCGTGTAGGAAGTCACCCACTGGGGATGGCTATCATGCCTGCCCTGTGTAGCTGCTTTCTTTATCGCCATAGACCGTCCGAGATCAACCTGAAGCCAGTGTGGACCAGGATGGTCAGCGATAATCCATGCAGTGGGAGAGTGGAGTCGAACTCGGTTGGGAGTGAATCGGTTATCATAATAGGACGAGGCTGTAATTGCAGCATCTGGTTTCCCCCCACTTTCCAACCCCAGAGCCCCATTGCAAGCTGAAGATAAGAAGAAAAAAGTCGTAGGTTATGCATCTAAATGAAAACATAAATAAACTCTTATTTTCTAACACGTATGTCTTAATGATATTAATGTAATAGTAATGTAAGTAGTTATGCTTTTATTGTAAATAGTCATGCGTTTTTAACATGAGCCCCTGGCTCGGGAGATTGTGCAACCACTTCCAACGTCTACGACTTTAAATAAATATCATACCATACCATACCACTGAAATCATTACACGTACACACAGTTAACAAAGGCAGATTCTTAGGTAAAACAAGTTTGCTAATCGGCATCCGCTTTTCATCTTCATGGATAAAATTTTACGGATTGACCTGGAGTGGTTGCGTGTCTCTAAAGAAAATACAAAAGCGTGGAGAGTGAGAAGGTTTTGACAAAGTTTCGACGTGCTAGTTCCATAACTGAATTCCAAAAACAACCACCATCTCTGTTCAACCTCTCGAACTTTGCGAATTCATGGGTAAGTAACACAAAGCTACCATCTATATCATTATTTACTTATTTGCTTATTGATTGCTTGAATTGATTTTAATGCAACAGTAATAAATGGTTCTTCGCCACAAAAATCAGGGGAAAAGAACCGTTGATATCTTAACACCGAGATAGCTAAAGCAATAAATATTTTACTGTATAAAATACATTATAAACTAAATATTACTACAAGTTCATCTCATTGTTTGCTTAAGTTTTCATGAACGTAAAGCATTATTCAGATTCACTGTGAAAATTAGTATTGCATTTGGTTAGAAACACTTTAGAAAAATGTGAGAAAAACTAGTAAGAGGGCATCTTTAGGGCAAATAAATTGCCAAAGCAAGGTTAAGTTTATTTTTACCTTTACACTTGATGCCACCCCTTTCAAGATGACATATGTCAGTCTGTCGTCCACATTCCAAGTCAAACTCATTATAAAGGAGGAGTCGTACAGTGTTGGTCATGTAGATTGTCCATTCAAAATCCACCATGTCTTCTGGATTGGAATCTATGGTCTTGTTATTTAATTCACAAACCTTTCTCTTCCGGTAATAGTTGATGCTTTCACACAACGGATCACGCTCGATGCACAATATCACGCAATCTTCAATCCCTGGAGATGGTTCGGTAAGAATAGCGTGACCTGCTAGGACACGATTTGGAATGGAATAGGTTGCGTCCTTGCACTGCTTGACAGAAGCCAAATCTGCCAAAGTGACTCGCACCGAGCAACAAAGGGTCACAAACACGGTTGTTATGATTCCCCTAGTCTGAGACATAACTGGCTGAAAAAAGATATTTACTATTTACGCAACGCTTTCGAGTGGTATACTCTGGAATATCCGACGAGTCACTTGCATTTTTTTCAGTTTGTATACCAAGAAAAAGCAAGTGACAAGTGGTATATTCCATGGTTTACCACGAGAAAGTGTTGCATAACTATTTTATACCATGCCACAGAACATATGCTTACTTAATTTGTTAGGAACGAGGTCTCAGCGCACGATGGGAAGATTGAGTTTAATACCGTCGAATATACAACGGCTTTCCTGTATTCTGACTGGCTGTAGTTTCTATGGTATGGTACAAATAATTGTATACTAGCAGCATAGATAAACAGTTGAAATTGCAAATATTCTGCAACCAACTATCCAATATAATGAGGACGCCTTGCGGAATCGCCTTTTAATTATACTTCTTCGTGGATGTAACGAATTCTAAGAAATCTTTGACAACTCTGACAACTCAGTGGCAAACAGGAATTTTTAAGTAATACAAAAATTTTGGTGCTTGCTGCGATTTTACTTTTTAGATTGAAAATTCTCTTTAATTTTAGAATTATTCAGTTTGTTAAATTTCGCTGCAGCATTAAAATAGCCTTCAAGTGAAAGAAAGAGGGTTTCTTTCTTTAGCAAGTATTGAAATATTCCTTCACGCCGAATTCCATGAGCGAATGCAAAGGGAGTTTTGAGGCGAATGTCGGGTTTTAATTTTTTGTGGTTTTGTCATTTTCGAAACAGATTTCCTTATTTGTATATATGAGTCCGATCCCACTCAATTATGAGCAAATTTTCAAATTTTCAACTCGATCAGTCCTCCATTCTCACTGACCAGCTGCTATCAGTGAACTTTATTTTAAAATAAATAGACATTATTTAACAAGCGTTGCACATAACAGTCTTGCGACTGACAAACCTGTGGCTTTCGGATTCGCGGCCGAATAGTAATTTATAGATACTGGTTTTTGTGGGGAGGGGAAAACCAGAAAACCCGGAGAAAAACCCTCGGAGGAAGGAAGAGAACCAACAACAAACTCAACCCACATATGACGCCGGGTCCGGGAATGGAACCTGGGTCACACTGGTCGAGAGGCGAGCATTGTCACCACTGCGACATCCCTGCTCCTTAATGTGACTAAAAGTGATAAAAAATTAAAACATAAGAACTTACCAATCGTACTTAGGCTGAAATTAACTATATTGTGTTGGTTTGCCGGCGAGGGAACGTCCACTTAGTTAGACGAGAAAGTTCATTTTAGTTAAAATATAATCACAACTAAACGCAGCAGTATGTCTTCACATGAAGACAACACAGGAAAAACAAAGAAATACAATAATTTTTTGAGAAATATTTCATCCATCAGCTGTTTCATTCGCACGACAACCTTGACGCTTTAATGTGTTTGCCAAAACACACCTTGAGAAATCACCAGGAGAAATCACCTCTACAAGTTTGTTTTGGATTCGTCGTTAGCTGTTATCAATGTCTGAGGATTGACATGTCAAGCAGCCCGCAGCTCGCAGCGGAAAGCTTCAGAATTTGTAAACAGGTGAATAAAATTATACGCTTTACTTTGTTCATTCAGTGTACGCTTGTTACCTTTTTACTTTTCATGACTTGCATTAAGATTTAAGCTTACATAACAGTATTTAACTGTCAACGTTCCTGTTCTGAACGCAAGGACCCGTAAGGGTTTGCTCGATCTTGCTGTTTGTCTGTGTGGGAAAAGTGTTTTCAGTCTCTTCGTTCCGCCGGCTAAATTTTAGCTTCGCGCCTTGAAGGTTTTGGAAAATTTTGCCCGCTATGTCATAAACAAGTAATCGCATGTTTCCTTCTGAAAACACACGTGATATTAATCCTTAATTTTACTCGGCCCCATGCGATTACTAATACATAAAATCAAATTGCAGAAATAAAGCGAGTCAAAGAGATCGCCACAAACACTGTGATGAGAAATTTAACTCTGTAGGTGATACTGTAATTGATTCATAGCACTTAGCAGACTGTTGACTTGTATTGAAAGATACGTTTTTAACCCTTAACGTACCAACTACGCATATATTCGTAGAAAACACCAGCAGTGATTAAAAAATCTGTAGCTTTCACATATCTGGACACATGATAGTAATGATCCCTTGTTATTTCAAAGTGATGATTTTCATAGCTTTAAAAGCCAACTAACTGACTACAGCTCTAGATTTCCGTTGTATATGGTTGTTTGTTCTGAAGCAAATCCGAAAATACTCGTTTTCTACTTCATAGGACAACAACAAAAACACACATCTTTGGGTCTCCAATTTTTTTAATGAAAAAATAATTCTGAACCCAAAATTGTACATTTGCAGCAAACGTCAATCCTATTCCTTTCCGTTCACCAAGAAAAATTCTCATCAATCTTTCAGCAGACTGAGCAATTACCATTCGATCAGAGCAATGCTTGCAAACTTGGAATTTCCTTATTGGTGACCGAAAGGAATGCCTGGGTAAGACAGCAATGTCGGCGAAAGCAAGTCCACCTACCTCATTTTTTATAAGTGTCGATCCACCCAGTCCTACCAGCAAAATACTGCACCGACTGCATTCTTTGGAAGTCAAAAGTTGTCCAAATTGCCTTGGCAGGTCTCGGAATCCATCCACAGAACGGCCAGAGAGACAACTTTACTCATGAACCGCCATGTTTCGATGCAAATGTTTTTGGCGTTCCAATCATCGTCAAATCATCTCTCACCTCTGGTTTCTTTCAGACGTTTGCCTTTACCCACCATTCTAGCTTAATGATGCCAGCCTGGGGGCTTCTGCAGTGGAAAATGACTCGAAAAAACACTTATAAACGTAATTTTTGCCAAATTCGAGCCCGTATGCTCGCTTACCGAGAAAGCAACGGCTGAATGCTGACGTCACAATGAAAATTTGAACCCTCAGTGTTTTGAAACAGCACAATTTTTTACTTGAGCTTCTTATATGCAATCACGAAATTCGACAGATTGCCTAAAACCAGAAAACGGCTTTAAAAATTCCTGATGCTTGGTATTTTAAGGGTTAAGGATAATTCTCATGCGTTTAAATATTTAAAAATGAAGTGTTATTTGGCATTAATAAATAGAGGAAAGATCACCCCTTGAAGGGCGATGCACGGTGGACTTGAAATTTATGTTACACATAAAACCACCGGGGATTTTGGACATGCTATCAGTAACATTCTAATGGCAAAAATGCATCAACGAAAGAATAATTATTAGTAATATTAAATACAAAGTCTTAACGCATTTTATGGATATCCCCCAAACAGCCTCACATCATCAAACCGTAACTGTTAACAAGGGTTCCAACTTTAATTCCAGCAATGCGAGAATCACCTAACACAATCTTGTCGTATTCGTATTTGGAAACGACATATTCACTCTCCCTAAACCACGCTCCGAGTTATTTTTTTCCTTGAAGGAAACGAAAAATAAATATTAAGCGTGAAGCCGTCGCCAATTTTCTGGGTTGTGGATGCACGCCAAGTTTGCTATCCGATATTCTGAGCGCAACCGTTTCTTTACATCTCTAACAGGTGTTCTAGGGTTGTACTTTAAGAAATTGGGAGTCAGTGTTAAACGCTTTATTTCTAAAGCGAATCATTCTGTATCGCCACTGTGAGACTTTCAATAAAGTCCTCCGTCTTTATTATGGAGCGCCGGGAAGAAGGTCGCTCGCTTATTTAATTCGAGTAATTCGAGAGGTAACTCGAGAGGTCGACTTGTAGCAAGTCCAGTATCGCCAGAGAAATCCCTACAGAGTGTTGGCTTTGATATCTATACATCAACATTGAACTAACAACATAGTTACGATGCTGAACCAATTTAGACGTTTTAATATCGAAAACCTTTTAAGGACAATCGCGCGAAAATTTTCTAGTCGATAGATTTTTCTAAATTTTTTACTGAGGACGGATAACGAGTTACTTGTGCCAGAAATACAAAAAAAAGTGGGGGTCATCGACTCCGTTTCAGAGATAAAGTCTGTAGAAAACTACCCTGATTTTGAAAAATAGGCGCACGTAATTTCGCACGGCTTTCAAGGTTTGTAGTTTAAATTATCGATGATGAGATAACGGAGGCAAACGATCTTGGTGATATTTTGAAGAAGTTCGTCTGTTGCGTAAATAATTTTAAAGGAGAAGTTCACTCCAGAATGGCCATTTATTTTCTTTACGCCAATAAAACGTTTATACAAAAATATGTTATTCACCAAAATCTCAGCATCCAACGAGCGCTAAATCCCTACGAAATCTTTCTCTAAAGTAGCCCAAAATTCGACAACTGAACGCCGCCATCTTGGAGCTAGTAATGTATGCGTGACGTCAAAGAGTTCAGCCTGAAGCTTAGCGGGAAAATTTAAATACTCGAAACTCCTTGTTTCTTTGTAGTGGCTTTTGTTTGTCAAAATGCCTGTTTGTGCAGCTCTATGTTTCTCAAACAGATCTCCAATAGATACAAAAAACCCCTCACCTTTTCTTTCCTTTCAGACAGGCATTTTAACAAACAAAAGCCACTTCAAAGAAACAAGGAGTTTCGAGTATTTAAATTTTCCCGCTAAACTTCAGGCTGAACTCTTTGACGTCACGCATACATTACTGGCTCCAAGATGGCGGCGTTCAGTTGTCGAATTTTGGGCTACTTTAGAGAAAGATTTCGTAGGGATTTAGCGCTCGTTGGATGCTGAAATTTTGGTGAATAACATATTTTTGTATAAACGTTTTATTGGCGTAAAGAAAATAAATGGCCATTCTGGAGTGAACTTCTCCTTTAAGTGTTGCCATCTTTTATGCAAAACTTAGCCCCGGAAGAGGCATTTGAACCCGTCGTACGACAAAACGAAAAGGTCAAAAAGCGGAATTCGAACGTGCGTGGGGCAAAAAAAAACAACCTTTTAATCGATAGATTTTTTTCATTTTCTCACAAAACGTAGATACTCGTTAACAAAAGTGATCTGTTAAGAAAAAAGTAGGGGTCACCGACCATTTAAGCTGGCAAACTGCAAGCGAAGTTATCGCAACTGCTACTCACCTACCCTGCGAGCAGAGTCTTCTTCGATCTTCCTAGATTAGTCGGGAAGAGGAAGAAGACTCTGCCAACGGCCTCGAGAATTCATATTGAGCATGTTCCAAAATCAAATGTAACCAAACCTCGCTCAGCCTCACTCTCAAGTTGTAACGAAATGACCGGCAAGAAAATACACTGCATTATTACGAGTCTGAAATTAATTTATCGATTGCTACCTGCTCAAAACTTGTATTTAGTCGGCGATGAGGGAATTCATTGGAGAGTTATCGACGAGCACTGCTTTAGTTGGGAATTGGTTTTCCATTGATGCGAGTTCCTTTGCAACCATCGATCGGGCAGATTTGTTAAATCAACTATTTGCCATGTCCGGTCGGAAGCGATAAAAACGTATCTTTGCCACTTCGAAAACTAAACAGAGACGTGATTGTGGTTCCGTGAGGCTTGAAATGTGCCAGATTTGAAGTTTACAGCGAGCAGAATTCGCTGCTTTTTCGAATACTTTGTACGAAAGCGAAGCAGCCATCGTTTTCAACGATCGACTGTAAACAAGTTACCGCAGGCGCATAAAAAGTCAGCAATTCGTACGGTTGATCAAGCGCAATAGTGGAAAACCGGTCTGACTAGGTCAAAACTGGTCTGACTCATCCACTTCCTCGGATGAGCGGCAATTCAAAGAAACTCGAGGCCGTTGGCAGAGTCTTCTTCCTCTTCCCGACTAATCTAGGAAGATCGAAGAAGACTCTGCTCGCAGGGTACTACTCACCCTATATGTGATTGGAAAGTTTCCTCAGCGCGCGCTCGATGCATGACGTGGCGTAGCGTTGCGACAGGAATTACGTGCGCAGTAAGGATGCGCATAAACAATTAGCGCGAACGTCCTTAAGAGTCAAATTGCGAGAATTTTCTTCGCTTAGTGTTCTTTCTCAAGTCAGACTGATCAAAGTGATACGTTTGGTCCTTAGTGACTTCAGCGATTCCATAATCATACGGACTGCTTTTCTGTTGCAGCAAAGCTATGGACGCCAAGCTTCGTTTGTGCCTGTTGCTGATTATTTTGGGGACCCTCACCGTTCAGGGTGCAGTCAAAGAAAACCGAAAGAAGCATGAATCCCGTGTTGTTGCCGAACATGGTGAGCGTTCTTTTATATTAAATTGTGGACATGAGAATGCATCCCAGGTTGAGTTTGGGGTATGGATCTTGAGGTCTGACTAACAAACGAACCTTCCTTTGTTGTTAGAGATGTCTTGTGAGCCTCAGTTTGGACGTTGCATTAATCTAATGGTGACGGATTGCCCATCAGGGACTTTTCCATGCGGGGCTAAGTGTCCATCTCACCCTCTGATATGCTGCTGCTTTATTCGGTAAGAATCTTGAAGATTTCTAAGTAGTAATGCTGTTATCAAGAAAGATGGTAAGCCCTCCAGTAAAAGTCATTATACCGCGCAAAAATGTTGGTTTCATGTGGTATCATTTAATACATACTAGTTATGCAACGCTTTCGAGTGGTATACTATGGAATATCCCATGAGTCACTTGCATTCTCTCGGTATACCACGAGAAAGTGTTACATAACTATTTTACACCATTCCACAGAAAATACGCTCATTTAATTTCGTTGAGAATAAGAACGCAGCGCACGATGGGAAGGTTGGGTTCAATACACTCCAATATACAACGGCTTTCCTGTATTCTGATTGGCTGTATTTTCTATGCATGTTATAAAATACTCTACGATACAATACTTGAGTGGTATGTGACCCTGGATAATTTAAGTTTTCTTTTCTTTTCCCAGATAGTGATGGTGACAATGATGTCTCTTCAATGGAATGATGGCCTTACTCCGGTTTAGTTGTAAAATGATTAACATAAATACGGGTATTGAGTAAATGCGGGGATTCTTAAAACTTAACGTTAAGGAAACATTATGAAAAAATAATAATTTGAGAAGACAATAAATAAAGGCTGAATCATTCAAAAACGTTTCATTTGTCTCCACCGGCAGAAGAAGGAAAGGAAGGAAAATCAAAAGGGAATGCGATGGGAATCATGGGATGGCTGATTACTGATTTTTCGAGGAAGAAAAGAAATATTCGATGGTAGAAGTGGATCATGTGACGGTGTTCGACTTTGATCACCTAGAAAAAATAACCAGCAGGATTATCAAAACATTCAAAATTAAATTGACGCAAAGCTGACCACGTAGAAATCGAGTTGTTGAATCATTCGTTCTATGATGGAACTGCTTGAGCAGTCAACTTATATCCCACCCTTAGCTTTCTGGTGTTTTTTTCATTTCTCTCAACTGAAGGAAAAAGCCTTCGGCTAAATAGTCAAAAACGTTGACTCATCAAATAATCTAAGTTTGTTCTGATTTTTAAAATTACTTTCATAGCGAAAGGAAACCTTAAAAGAAATAGTTTACACATCCAATAAGAAATCATAAGCTGACAATAAACAAGTCTTTTTACCAACCGCTCGAAACGTGAGCTTGGGCTGCCTGTGGTACATCTTAGCAATTCGTGCATCTCATTAAATCAACAATCGTTGCTCGAAAGGGAATATTGATCGTGGCAAGAGTGCGCTAGTAGAACAGACAAGATATAAGTGTATATTCTTCGTTCTAAACGTGGAAAACACCAGAAATGCTTTCTACAAAACAAGCCCGGTTCGTAATCCTTGCACGAAAGGGAATATTGATTGTAGCACTGAAGAGTGTGCTAGTAGAACAGACAAGATGTAAGTGTATATTCTTCGTCCTAAACGTGGAAAACACCAGAAATGCTTTCTATAAAGCAAGCGCGGTTCGTAATCCTTGCACGAAAGGGAATATTGATTGTAGCAAGAGTGCGCTAGTAGAACCCCCGGGGGGGGGGGGGGGGGGAGTAGAACATACTAGATATTATATAAGTGTGTATTCTTCGTTCTTAACGTGGAAAAACATCATGGGAATATTGATCGTAGACAACTAAGTGTATATTACTCGTTGTAAATGTGGGAAAACACCAAAATTGTCTTCCTATCAAACGCGTGCGGCTCGTAATTGTATTGCTCCAAAGGGAATATAGACTGCGAGCAGTCTCTCTTTGGCTGCGAAATCGACGAACCGTAAACGGCAAAGCCGCGATCGCGGCTTCACCGCTCTCTCATCCCGGCCTCGCCGCTTTACCGTTCGTCGATTTTCGCAGAAAAAGAGAGACTCCTCGCAGCCTTAAGGGAATATTGCTTGTAGCAAAAGTGCGCCAGTAGACAAGATATATATAATTAAGTCTTATTTTATTTAAAGGAAGCATTTTACTGTTATCATCAAGTGAATGGGACGCAGGGTTGAAATGTTCGGCTACGGGAAGGCCAGGAGAATTAGGGACTTTAAGATACACTACGGCGAGGCGGTGTAACAGTGATTTTGGCATCCCCGTAATTTAGGCATCCCCGTCCCAAAATCCCTAGTGAATTTGGCATCCCCTCTGGGGATGCCAAAATCACTAACAGCGTTGAATACAGCAGACCGGGGCAAGTGAAGACAATCACAATTCCACTCAAAAACCATTTTGCTTTATCACAAAGCTTTGTCTTCATAAATTTAATCGTTCTTAGCAAACACTACTAACGTCTTTGCAAATATTCGCAAAACAAAACAAACCATTTGATTCAAGTCCGCGCAGTTATTCTTAAAACTGAATCACGGGCCGAAATCCCTTGTACTAACACGCACATGGTGCTTATCGCTAAACCTTTCATGGCAGGTTAATATTTTAAACATAAAAGGCCCATTGTAAGAGTTTCCAATTTGCACGGCGGATGAAAATTTCAAATGCGAACATGATCAAGAACTGACAAAGGACTGTCACGCAATATAGAAACTCAATATGTATGCGGTCGCCAGGCTGTGAAAACTGACCTCTCCAAATAAAGATTTTTTAAAGGTAGGGGTCGCGTTGGAAGACAAATGTGTTTGGATAGGTGTTTGACCTGTCATCGCTAGCCTCAGACAAGCGCGACCCTTATGTCGGGCTTACCGACATACGAGCTTCGCAGGGCATAAGATCAAAAGAGCCGATGTCCTGCCTCGGAGCGGGTCATATCGGGCAAAAGAGGTAAAAAACAATGGAAAGCTGTCAAATAATATGTCGACGCCAGGTTTGAAGACACGCAGATTTCCAGGGTTTCGCGATATAGGGAATATAGAGACTCGACCGCACTTTCAGCTCACCATCATGGCGAACAGATATCCAAACGATCCTTTTAACCAGTACTCTCCTTTATACCAACCCGGGACTTCAATGAACTTTCCTGGAAGTGGCTCGACGGAATTTCTTCAATTCCCTGGGTTTTATTATTCAAGCCATGGCATGCAGCAAAATCCAAATCCCACAGTACAAACGCTATCGCCATCGCCTTCGCCATCGCCTTTGCCATCGCCTTCGCCTTCGCCATCGCTCCCGACTGAGCCATCAAACCCCGGACCTTCGACCTAGAAGAGCCGCGAGCGATGGCAAACCAGAGACGAGGCTGTCCTGGTCCAGTTATGGGCTGATAATATCGAACGCCTGGAAAGCAAGGACAGTAGGAAAGCTTGGGATGAAATCGTAAGAGCTTTGAACGAGAAACAAGACATCACAAAAACAGTCGATCAGTGCCAGCGAAAGCTGAAGCACCTCAAGAATCTGTACAAAGAACAGAAAGACTCAAATGCTCAATTATTCCATGTGAACTTATCCCTTTTGTTTGTATCGTTATGAGCAATAGGTTTTAGTGACAAATAAACAAGACGTAAGGTAAGTTTTCGGTTTCCCCGAAGTCTTCGAACGTTCAGAGATAAAGTCTGTAGAAAACTACCCTGATTTTGAAAAATAGGCGCACGTAATTTCGCACGGCTTTCAAGGTTTGTAGTTTAAATTATCGATGATGAGAAAACGGAGGCAAACGATCTTGGTGATATTTTGAAGAAGTTCGTCTGTTGCGTAAATAATTTTAAGTGTTGCCATCTTTTATGCAAAACTTAGCCCCGGAAGAGGCATTTGAACCCGTCGTACGACAAAACGAAAAGGTCAAAAAGCGGAATTCGAACGTGCGTGGGGCAAAAAAAAACAACCTTTTAATCGATAGATTTTTTTCATTTTCTCACAAAACGTAGATAATCGTTAACAAAAGTGATCTGTTAAGAAAAAAGTAGGGGTCACCGACCATTTAAGCTGGCAAAATGCAAGCGAAGTTATCGCAACTGCTACTCACCCTATATGTGATTGGAAAGTTTCCTCAGCGCGCGCGCTCGATGCATGACGTGGCGTAGCGTTGCGACAGGAATTACGTGCGCAGTAAGGATGCGCATAAACAACTAGCGCGAACGTCCTTAAAAACAAAGCTGCTCTAAAGAAGCTATCAAAATAGTTTCTAACGATACAACTGTCTTACAAAGGAATTTCACCTTATTATAAATATGAATTATTATTACACTGTTACAAGCAATAGCTTTTTCAATAGAGAAGCGGCGCCAGAAATCCTTGAAAACAAATCAATTTCAGTTCTAGCACGTGCCCATAAATTGCCAAGCCAAAAATAGGTCAGACGCTAAAATAATTTACATGTAAATGTCAGAAACCTTTTAAATAACCGTGACAACGCCTTTCAAAAGTAAGAAAATTATTTAGGATTCAAAAACTGATATGACCAATTACTGAATTCTTTACAAGGTTTCAGCCGCTTTGTGTTAAACAACCATCGTCATTTTAAGCATTATAAGCTCCATTCAAAGAAGTATATATTTTTTCTAAGTCAGTTCTAAATATTTTGCTGGAGAAGCGCATGTCACAAGCTTAGAAAATCTAACACGGCAGTTTTATTAAAATCCAGCAATATATTGAAAACAACAATGTCTCGCCGAAGGCAGCATAAATTGGCGAATTTGAACTACTCATGCAGCAATAGCCAAATTTGCCCATTTTTTTAAAGCATCTTTCTCTGCTTTTGATGGCAGGTGTTCCAAAAAAAAAATGATGGATTTTACATCTTCAGTTGTTTTGCATATCCAACAAAAGTTGTTTACACCACTCGGAATTTTTTTTTGGCCAAATCACGAAATTTAAGTAAGCAACAATAAGGTACACTAAAAACAGCTGGAACAGCCTTTTAGGATCGTTAAGAACAAGTTGAATACTTTGGGAATAAAAGGAAGAACTATTCTCGGTTAAAGGATCAGTCTAAGTTAACATAACGGGGAATATCCCTCGCAACCGGCAGGTGTTTGAATCAACAGGGATGGGTTTCACATCTGACTAGCTCATCAGTCTCGTTTGTCCCTGTGAAATCTTTGGTGCATTTCGGTTTACAAAACAAGGCTCTTTGATTCTGTCAAGTAAAACAATAAAAAAGGAATATAATAGGGACGAGGGGATGAAATATCATCACACCTGTTTGGAGCTGTAACTTAAAATATGAAAATGCCTGGGGGGTATTCGAAATTAAAACCACAACAGACAGTTATTGGCTTGGTTGTCAATGTAGCCATATTAACAGGTAGGAATGCTTTTATCGAACATGCCATTAAACAAAAGACTGCCACCTCATGCACAACGCACAAATTGAGCCATGCATACTAATGAGAGGATATAAATCTGCGCATGCTTTGCAGTCTTCTTCGTCAGTACCTGAAGACTGAATTCGTCGGAATCGTGCTCTAACCATCACAAGTTCCAAGCTCTAAGGAAAAGGTAGGAACATCAAACGAGGCACCGGGTGCTTCAGTATTTTAAGTTACATACTGAATTCCAAGCCTTCGTTAAAAGAATATGACCAACCCGAATGAGCTCATTTTTTAGGCTCTTAAGGTCGTTCGCGCGAAAATTTTCTAGTCGATAGATTTTTCTAAAATTTTTACTGAGGACGGATAATGAGTTACTTGTGTCAGAAATACAAAAAAAAAAAAGTGGGGGTCACCGACTCCGTTTCAGAGATAAAGTCTGCAGAAAACTACCCTGATTTTGAAAAATTGGCGCACGTAATTTCGCACGGCTTTCAAGGTTTGTAGTTTAAATTATCGATGATGAGAAAACGGAGGCAAACGATCTTGGTGATATTTTAAAGAAGTTCGTCTGTTGCGTAAATAATTTTAAGTGTTGCCATCTTTTATGCAAAACTTAGCCCTGGAAGAGACATTTGAACCCGTCGTACGGCAAAACGAAAAGATCAAAAAGCGGAATTCGAACGTGCGTGGGGCAAAAAAAATCAACCTTTTAATCGATAGATTTTTTTCATTTTCTCACAAAATGTAGATAATCGTTAACAAAAGTGATCTGTTAAGAAAAAAGTAGGGGTCACCGACCATTTAAGCGAGCAAACCGGAAGCGAAGTTATCGCAACGGCTACTCTCCCTATATGTGGTTGGAAAGTTTCCTCAGCGCGCGCGCTCGATGCATGACGTGGCGTAGCGTTGCGACAGGAATTACGTGCGCAGTAAGGATGCGCATAAACAATTAGTGCTAACGTCCTTAAGAGTCAAATTGCGAGAATTTTCTTCGCTTAGTGTTCTTTCTCAAGTCAGACTGATCAAAGTGATACGTTTGGTCCTTAGTGACTTTAGCGATTCCATAATCATACGGACTGCTTTTCTGTTGCAGCAAAGCTATGGACGCCAAGCTTCGTTTGTGCCTGTTGCTGATTATTTTGGGGACCCTCACCGTTCAGGGTGCAGTCAAAGAAAACCGAAAGAAGCAGGAATCCCGTGTTGTTGCCAAAGATGGTGAGCGTTCTTTTATATTGAATTGTGGACATGAGAATGTATCCCAGGTTGAGTTTGGGGTATGGATCTTGAGGTCTGACTAACAAACGAACCTTCTTTTGTTGTTAGATATGTTTTGTGAGCCTAGCTTTGGACTTTGCATTAATTCCTTGGTGATGGATTGCCCATCAGGGACTTCTCCATGCGGGGCTATGTGTCCATCTTACCCTCTGCAATGCTGCTGCTTTCGTCGGTAAGAATCTTGAAGATTTCTAAGTAGTATAATGCTGTTATCAAGAAAGATGGTAAGCCCTCCAGTAAAAGTCATTATACCGCGCAAAAATGTTGGTTTCATGTGGTATCATTTAATACATACTAGTTATGCAACGCTTTCGAGTGGTATACTATGGAATATCCCATGAGTCACTTGCATTTTCTCGGTATACCACGAGAAAGTGTTACATAACTATTTTATACCATTCCACAGAAAATACGCTCATTTAATTTCGTTGGGAATAAGAACGCAGCGCACGATGGGAAGGTTGGGTTCAATACACTCCAATATACAACGGCTTTCCTGTATTCTGATTGGCTGTATTTTCTATGCATGTTATAAAATACTCTACGATACAATACTTGAGTGGTATGTGACCCTGGATAATTTAAGTTTTCTTTTCTTTTTCCAGATAGTGATGGTGACAATGATGTCTCTTCAATGGAATGATGGCCTTACTCCGGTTTAGTTGTAAAATGATTAACATAAATACGGGTATTGAGTAAATGCGGGGATTCTTAAAACTTAACGTTAAGGAAACATTATGAAAAAATAATAATTTGAGAAGACAATAAATAAAGGCTGAATCATTCAAAAACGTTTCATTTGTCTCCACCGGCAGAAGAAGGAAAGGAAGGAAAATCAAAAGGGAATGCGATGGGAATCATGGGATGGCTGATTACTGATTTTTCGAGGAAGAAAAGAAATATTCGATGGTAGAAGTGGATCATGCGACGGTGTTCGACTTTGATCACCTAGAAAAAATAACCAGCAGGATTATCAAAACATTCAAAATTAAATTGACGCAAAGCTGACCACGTAGAAATCGAGTTGTTGAATCATTCGTTCTATGATGGAACTTCTTGAGCAGTCAACTTATATCCCACCCTTAGCTTTCTGGTGTTTTTTTCATTTCTCTCAACTGAAGGAAAAAGCCTTCGGCTAAATAGTCAAAAACGTTGACTCATCAAATAATCTAAGTTTGTTCTGATTTTTAAAATTACTTTCATAGCGAAAGGAAACCTTAAAAGAAATAGTTTACACATCCAATAAGAAATCATAAGCTGACAATAAACAAGTCTTTTTACCAATTTTAAATTGGAGAAAAAAAGATTACGGACGACGAGAGTGGCCAATTAAATTACAAACTTAATGTTTTGAAAAAAAAATGGTTAGAAGGCATTTTAATTTCTGCCATATTACACAACGTTGGTGAAGTATGTGCTAAGTATGATTATTGCACCCTTGTGTTCTAGCCGTTTACCTGAGCCGTTTACGCTAGCCTGCGAATACAGCCGCGAGGCGGCTGTATTCGCAGGCTAAAATTACGCAATTCCTGATGATTTTTAAAAAGGCCGTCTTTCATAATATCTAGCCAAAATCTTTATATTCTGATTTGAAAAAATTAAAGCTTTCTGTTCTCAGGGATTTTCTTCGAGGTTAAAACTGTTTTTTTTTTGACGCGACGTTTCGAGCAGTTTCACTGGTGTTCTTCAAGGTGATAAACTTAAAAGTCTGTATGACGGTCGCTGTTTTTTCTTAGTGACCGCACACGCAAAGAACGAGGAACGATCCGCCATATTGGCGTTTAAGATGACCGGTGAAACTGGCCGAACAGGTTAGCGCTATTCCTTATTTGGCCATTTTCTATTTAAGACCAAACACCGATACCTTATTTCGGACCTGACTTAATCCAGGAACTGCTTAGCTATGTATAAACTTTTAAGAAGGGCTTCAAATTCCTGCTACTAAAAAAAATTGCACTTCTTAGAAAGACGAATAATAACAATGATGAAAATAGGTTCTTATATGAATTATGCTGACCAGAGTGCACAATTTCAGAACACAGTGGTCAAAATCTCTCTTTGTTGTCTGTGCCTTGTCACAACGTGAACGAGAACGTCACGAAACAAAAGGTTTAATAAGCAGAACGATAACTCTGCAGGTCCGTTTCAAATCTTGGTACATCTCTTGGCCGATCTCTGCGAAACAGCAACGTGAATTGATCAAATTCTGTGTATTTTGGAGAGCGTAAACGACGACGGCTAAATTTTCGTATTTCAATTCGGGGTTGAATGCTCTCTCTACCTGTAAAGCTAGAGCTAGTCTCTGAATCAACAGAACACTAGCTAGCCCGGATACATCCGGATAAGGGACTGTGCAATAATTATCAGGAGTGGGGGGGGGGGGGGGGGGGGGGAGGGGGGGGGGGTGGAAAACGAGTACAATAGAGCTTAAAGTTAGCCTAGCCCCCTATACAAGGTTGAAATGACATCTTACCTTCCTGTTAAAGCTAACAACTAACTAACACAACCCTCCCCGCCCCCGCCCCCCCTCCCCCGCACCCCCGAAAAAAAAAAACCTGGCCTGAATTATAAAAATTGAAACTATCAAAGATAGGATAGCGAAACATAATCAGACAGTCTCTTCAGTGACAGGACGTGCAAATTACAGACAGGGTAGTCTTACCCGCACATGTATAAAAGAAACTTTTTCCCAGCTGATGAAAAACTACAAAGTAACATATCCTATTGTATTGAACACTACTTGATGACTTCAAGAAAAAAGAAAGAAGAAAAAAAAAAAAAAAAAAACAGACACAAAAGGAAAAAGCTGTGGAAAGCAAAAAAGGAGCTTTTAATATTTTCATATCACCAGGGAGGATAAATGGTAATAGATGGCGAATATGACCCTAATTATATAAGCTGTATGGTGTTTACAAAAGTCAGAAGACGTTGATTTGGAAACACTTTCCATTTTTACTTCGCTAACTGATTAAGCTTGCTTGAGAGACTTGTTAAAGCTTTACACAAACCAGCTTGACAAGAAGGCAGAAAATGAACAGGGCAGATGAGCGTTAAAACATGTTTTAATCACCTGCAATGTCATTTGTTTTATTTTCCAGACGTTTAAGACAACAAGAAAACTAAACATGTAATTTCGTTGAAAATTAGATATCTCCCCCCGCCTCTTATTTTCCATTGAATAATTTGGATATTTCCCCCCTTTCTCAGTTCTTTCCATTGAATAATTTAGATATTGCCCCTCTCCCTCTCTCAGTGATTACTTTACACCCTGCCCCCTCTCGTTTTACACCCCCCCCCCCCCCCCCCCTACTCCTGATAAGCCTTGATTAGTCCCTAATCGCGAGATTTAACACTATAATACAGGGTCGCAGGCAGGGAGGTGCGATTGGTGCTTCCGCACCCCCTCACGCGCCGCAAAGGTCCGGTTAATCTGAGAGTGAGGGCTAAAACGACTCTCAGAATGAAGGAATAGTAGACTTCAACAACTTGAGTTTTCAAAATTTCCCAGGGAAATATACCCCCGGATTCCCCCTAAACGCTCCACCCAAGCAAAATCCTGCCTATGGCCCTGTAATATAATTTCATTTTTTCGCTAGGCGTTGTCGAAGGCGTCGCCGTCGCCTTTGCTTAAGCTCCCTACCATTCATTATACAATCACGCACCCTTCATTTCCAGAAACATATATCGACATACCTACACATATGTAGTGTTTGTGATAACTACCACGAAGCCACAAACTGAAACAAAGTCTAAGGTATAACACAAACAGTCGTCATGTTTAATCTTGTCTGTCTTGGGTCCCCGTATGTACATTACTAGTTTCCAGTACACCACAACATAGTAAGAATACAAAAAGATACTTTCAATCAAAGTAGTTTGTTCAGTATTTAATGCCACTAGTTGGCACATGTTTAAGGTTTATTTTCTTTCACAGCCTCCCAGACTCACAAGTGATGGCTTTCTATTGATCTCGCATGTTATGCGACTAACTCCCCTACCTTGCACACAGCTCCACCAAAGATAAACCTAGAGTTTATGTAATTTTATTTCAACACGGTAAAATCATCAGGACTTAAAATACATAATACTTATATAAAATTACTTAATACCTATTTTACATAATAAATTGAAATTACATTAGTCGTCTACAATGATATTAAGAATGGATGCGATAATTAATTATAATAAAAGAAATGCCTGCTTTCCACGAATGCCGTGTGTTAGTTCAAGAGTTAAATGGCTCAAATATTTGAATACATAGTCGCCGGTTTGCCTCACGATTAATTAGAACAGTAAAATGTTAATGAGGAAACTTCTCAAGTGTCAAAATTTTAAAACGTACAAACGTTTCGGGCAGTGCCCTTCATCGGTGTCAAAAAGCCCATTGTGGCAAGTTGCATACGCCATACAAAAAAACCTAACGGTGCTTGTGTGCGTGCACGTAACGTGCACGCGCGTGAAACAGCGATAAAATTCGGCAAATGTAAGTGAATGTAAGTAAGAGCGCGCGTAGCACGCGTTCGCACGTTAAGGACGTTCGCGCGAAAATTTTCTAGTTAATAGATTTTTCTAAAATTTTTACCGAGGACGGATAATGAGTTACTTGTGTCTGAAATACAAAAAAAGTGGGGGTCACCGACTTCGTTTCAGAGATAAAGTCTGTAGAAAACTACCCTGATTTTGAAAAATTGGCGCACGTAATTTCGCACGGCTTTCAAGGTTTGTAGTTTAAATTATCGATGATGAGAAAACGGAGGCAAACGATCTTGGTGATATTTTGAGGAAGTGCTTCTGTTGCGTAAACAATTTTAAGTGTTGCCATCTTTTATGCAAAACTTAGCCCGTCGTACGACAAAACGAAAAGATCAAAAAGCGGAATTCGAACGTGCGTGGGGCAAAAAAGTCAACCTTTTAATCGATAGATTTTTTTCATTTTCTCACAAAACGTAACTAATCGTTAACAAAAGTGATCTGTTAAGAAAAAATTAGGGGTCACCGACCATTCAAGCTAGCAAACTGAAAGCGAATTTATCGCAACGGCTACTCACCCTATATAAGGTTGGAAAGTTTCCTCAGCGCGCGCGCTCGATGCATGACGTGGCGTAGCGTTGCGACAGGAATTACGTGCGCAGTAAGGATGCGCATAAACAATTAGCGCGAACGTCCTTAAGGTGGCTTACTACAGTATTTAAGAGACTCAAGAGCGCGCGCTACGATTTTCTGCCTGTCGTCAATATTGCTCGCGCGGATAAAAATTGCGCGAGCAACTCTAAAAAAGCACAAACAAATTTCAGCACTTAAATCGCGTTAAACCAAATTGAAATTTCCATATACTTTCAGAAATGTTTTATTACCTAGGACTGAAAAGAGTTAAGACCAGGAAGGTTGATAAATAGCCCGGTAGAGGAGTTCCACTTTTGTCTTTCTTTATCGCACGCGATGCATTGCGTCACACGAGCGCGCGCTAAATGAAAAGGCATACGCAATTCGGATCCTTTCGGAGGTTGTGCAAACTTTTTTTTTGACATCAAATTACTCAAAAGCCTACCGTACGACCCATAATGAAATTTTCACAAATTATTCATAGGGTTGAAACATGTCCGCGGCCAAAATTTAAGAAAAATCTGTAAGACCGATTTCGAGCTATTTTTAAAATAGCGAAAATACGACATTTTCCTATTTTTCGAAAAATCTATCTTACAGATTTTTGTTTATTTTTGCATGAGTGTTCAATCAAAGGTAATTTTTAATTTATGAAATTTTGAGGTAGGGTCATACGGGTAGATTTTGAGTAAAACGCTATGGAAACTGCTAGTGCCCAGTCCCCTCTTAAGCACTCGGTTGCTTATTTTGGCTATCTTTAGCACCTATATGGTTGGAATGTCGCCTATGATGGTTGTATACCGTAACAAACAGTAATTAGAGACAGGGAAAAACATTTTTGAGCATTTAACAAAAAAGTTCAAAGTTGGGCAATTTTATCCCTCAAAACTGTAGTAAGCCACCTTAAGGCCGCGCTGGACCCTTGCTCATTAATAAATTCATTAGCAATTTAGTTTGACGGGGTGTCATGTTGTAAATGTTTAATTCTTCGAATTTTGAACACCGATTCCTTCAAAACTTATCAAGGATAATAGGGGTTGATGGAATTTTGTCATGATTGTCGTTTTACTGAGAGATGACCGTTAACTTTGATGTTACAAGCTCTTAAGTGTTAATCTGCAGATAATGCGATTTTGTGTCCAAGTTTCCAGCTAGAATAGCGCACCAAATTAAACGACTATATAACCTAGCGGTAAATCACAACCTCTTTTGTGTTCTGGTCAGAACGAAATTCTCGAATTCAATAATTACTAGGAGTTATTGGCTCCTAAGAGGGTAAAAATGTGAAATCTAAACTTTGAAACGTGCTATCTTCTTTTTGAAAAGGGATTTTAAAAATCCGTTTTGACCAGAACACAATAGAGTACACCAAGTTTATGTTCCCTGCAAATCAAGTCATGAAATTCTGTATCGGCGGAGAAAACTTGGACACAAAATTGCAGGTTTTGAGGCTCGCTACGTTCCAGCGCACGGGACACAAAGCTGTCAAAGCTGAGAACAATAACGTGTAATTACTGATACAAAGAACGTTTAGAAATAAATTTCATGAATATTTCGTTTGCTGTCGGCTTCAGTCGTCCCAGTTCGTGCATAAATGCATACATAATGATAGCAAGGGTCCAGCGCGGCCTTAAGCAACGTACATCTCGTACATCTAAGCAATTCGTGCATCTCATTAAATCAACAATCCTTGCTCGAAAGGGAATATTGATCGTAGCAAGAGTGCGTTAGTAGAACAGACAAGATATGTGTATATTCTTCGTTCTAAACGTGGAAAACACCAGAAATGCTTTCTATAAAACAAGCGCGGTTCGTAATCCTTGCACGAAAGGGAATATTGATTGTAGCAAGAGTGCGCTAGTAGAACATACTAGATATTATATAAGTGTGTATTCTTCGTTCTTAACGTGGAAAAACATCAGAAATGCTTTCTATAAAACGCCCGTGGTTTGAAATTCTTGCTCGAAAGGGAATATTGGTCGTAGACAACATTTAAGTGTATATTCTTTGTTGTAAATGTGGTAAAACACCAAAATTGTCTTCCTATAAAACGTGTGCGGCTCGTAATTGTATTGCTCCAAAGGGAATATAGACTGCGAGTAGTACTAGTAGTCTCTCTTTGGCTGCGAAATCGACGAACGGTAAACGGCAATGCCGCGATCGCGGCTTCGCCGCTCTCTCATCCCGGGCTCCCCGCTTTACCGTTCGTTGATTTTCGCCGAAAAAGAGAGACTCCTCGCAGTCTAAAGGGAATATTGCTTGTAGCAAAAGTGCGCCAGTAGACAAGATATATATAATTAAGTCTTATTTTATTTAAAGGAAGCATTTTACTGTTATCATCAAGTGAATGGGGCGCAGGGTTGAAATGTTCGGCTTCGGGAAGGCCAGGAGAATTAGGGACTTTAAGATACACTACGGCGAGGCGGTGTCACAGTGATTTTGGCATCCCCGTCCCAAAATCACTAACAGCGTTGAATACAGTGTCACAGTGATTTTGGCATCCCCGTAATTTAGGAACCCCCGTCCCAAAATCCCTAGTGAATTTGGCACCCCCTCTGGGGATGCCAAATTCACTAAAAGCGTTGAATACAGCAGACTGGGGCAAGTGAAGACAATCACAATTCCACTCAAAAACCATTCTGCTTTATCACAAAGCTTTGTCTTCATAAATTTAATCGTTCTTAGCAAACAGTACTAACGTCTTTGCAAATATTCGCAAAACAAAACAAACCATTTGATTCAAGTCCGCGCAGTTATTCTTAAAACTGAATCACGGGCCGAAATCCCTTGTACTAACACGCACATGGTGCTTATCGCTAAACCTTTCATGGCAGGTTAATATTTTAAACATAAAAGGCCCATTGTAAGAGCTTCCAATTTGCACGGCGGATGAAAATTTCAAATGCAAACATGATCAAGAACTGACAAAGGACTCACACAATATAGAAACTCAATATGTATGCGGTCGCCAGGCTGTGAAAACTGTCAAAGATTTTAATAAGCATCTAAGGTAGGGGTCGCGTTGGAAGACAAATGTGTTTGGATAGGTGTTTGACCTGTCATCGCAAGCCTCAGACAAGCGCGACCCTTATGTCGCGCTTACCGACATACGAGCTTCGCAGGGCATAAGATCAAAAGAGCCGATGTCCTGCCTCGGATCGGAGCGGGTCATATCGGGCAAAAGAGGTAAAAAAAAAACAATGGAGAGCTGTCAAATAATATGTCAACGCCAGGTTTGAAGACACGCAGATTTCCAGAAACCTGGGTTTCGCAATATAGGGAATATAGAGTCTCGACCGCACTTTCAGCTCACCATCATGGCGAACAGATATCCAAACGATCCTTTTAACCAGTACTCTCCTTTATACCAACCCGGGACTTCAATGAACTTTCCTGGAAGTGGCTCGACGGAATTTCTTCAATTCCCTGGGTTTTATTATTCAAGTCATGGCATGCAGCAAAATCCAAATCCCACAGTACAAAAACCCCTTCGCCATCGCCTTCGCCTTCGTCATCGCCATTGACATCGCTCCCGACTGAGCCATCAAACCCCGGACCTTCGACCCAGAAGAGCCGCGAGCGATGGCAAACCAGAGACGAGGCTGTCCTGGTCCAGTTATGGGCTGATAATATCGAACGCCTGGAAAGCAAGGACAGTAGGAAAGCTTGGGATGAAATCCTAAGAGCTTTGAACGAGAAACAAGGCATTACAAAAACAGTCGATCAGTGCCAGCGAAAGCTGAAGCACCTCAAGAATCTGTACAAAGAAAAGAAAGACTCAAATGCTCAATTATTCCATGTGAACTTATCCCTTTTGTTTGTATCGTTATGAGCAATAGGATTTAGTGACAAATAAACAAGACGTTAGTTAAGTTTTCGGTTTCCCCGAAGTCTACAGGTATTCTAGCATCGAGCCAAGGTTAGAACAAACAGCTAAGGCACAAAGATATATAACAAAAAAAAAAAAAAACTTTCGAACGTTGAAAACGTGGAAAGGACAAGACATATTAAAACGTACTAAGGACAGTGATGTATTGGGGATACCGATACTGCTATGTTGTCTTTGATGAGTGTTGTGAAGAGAGAATTAACCGATACTTCAAAAAGAAGGTTACAGAGACGAAAAGCGTTCAAACGGATACACCGTTCAAATGGTTTTTGAGTGGATTTGTGATTGTCTTCACTTGCCCCAGTCTGCTGTATTCAACTCTGTTAGTGATTTTGGCATCCCCAGAGGGGATGCCAAATTCGCTAGGGATTTTGGGACGGGGGTGCCTAGATTACGGGGATGCCAAAATCACTGTGACACCGCCCTAGAAAGCAGAACGTGTTCCACTAAAAAACCTCCTCTGGGGCACCCCAAAGAAATACTTCGGAAATCTCGACGGTTAATAAGCCGAAGACAACCTGAACTGGGAAATTAATTTACAGATATAAATTTATTACCTCTTTTGTCCCGATCGCGTGGAAACTTGGAGTCGAAAACCGCTCGCTTAGTTGTCGAGCTGGAATACAAACATTGTCGGGATAACTTGTATGATTCCCTGTCGATGGAGTGAAATTCTTGGACGCCACGCCGGGCTTGTTTTAGCAAGTTATCAGGTAAGCAAATGTAGTGAGCGGTATCACGTATGAATCCTTATAAAGGGCGGCAGGAAAAACCAAATATTCAAACAGGGAAAACGAATACGATAGTCGATACATGCTGGTAGTCGCACGTCACGACAAGTTGAGTCACAAAAAAAAAGACAAAGCATTTCCCTGTCGTCTGCCTTTACGTCTTCCATGGCATAGATGTATTTGGTGTATTGTAATTTGTACAGAAGCTTATGTTCACTCAGATTGTAAGAAGTAGAGTACATTACGTTTTGAAAGTTATCAGCGTTGTCACAAATTCAAATTATATACTGCTGCTGCTGTCCGGATCGTTCAAAGCTGATACTGCTATAGATCTGCGTATTCAGAAATAAGCCAAGATGTCGGTTTTATTCCGATATTCATTAACTACATCTTGACAAGTAAAGCGGTTCGTTCGGAAATATAAAGTGTTCGTGTTTACATACAGATAGCTATTTCGATAATTTATGTGGTAAGGGGAACCGTGACACGATACTGGTGCGAGTGCTTTCCTTCCATTTAGCACTTAAAGCATTTAGACATGCCACGGATTTTTAGAAAGGTTCCAAAGCAAAGTAACACAAAACCATGATTACTTCAGAGTTCAGTGAACTTGATGCGCACCAGAGCGAGTGTTTCATTGGAGTATCCAAACACCGAGAAACAGATGAAAGCACGAGGCCGTAGGCCGAGTGCTTTTATTGTTGCGAGGTGTTTGGATACCCCGATGAAACACGAGCTCGAGTTTCGGAAATAACTTCTCAAATGCAACAATAGGAAATTATGCAGTGACATGTTTTGTCAAACGAAACAATAAGAAATTATGTAGTGTCAAATTTTTGCCTTTTTCTATAAGAACGCGATTGCATGCATGATTCATTAGCGTCCCAGCCATGAGCGAGGAAGGAGCAGCCTGGTTTAGGAACCGAAAATGGTTTACAAGGAAGAGAATTAAGTCAAGAAAGCCGTATTCCTCGTCAACAAGGTATAAAAACAAATACGCGTTAACGTTTTTAAACAATGGCGAAGAACTCGGGTGGAGAGGCCCGTTTAGAGATTACAATTTACATTAGGTTTCGAAGCGTTCGACTCTCTGAATTGTTGGCAAAGCAAATTTTTCATTGAAGTAGAGCAAAAAGAACGAAGAGTTATATCCACCAAAAACAGTTTATGTAACTGATGTAATGGCATTTAGTATCCGACGCTATCTGTATTTAAGGAATTGTTATTAGCACTATTTTCAATCTCATGAGTTGTATTGTTAAAAAATTTCAAGGATACTACGGACTAATAAATATTCATTGATTTTGTACAAGTTGTCGATGTGCATAATTTAGTGGTATATACCACTCGCACTGGAGATTGGTATACTGTTTTTCATTGGGTATCCAAATGCATGCACGTGATGTGGTATACATCTCGTGATTGGAAGTTAATTTAATGAATTATTAATGAGTTTGAGAAGTAATCACAATAATATTTTAGCCCGCCTCACCGGGCTGAAATTTCAGCCCGGGCTGAATTTTGCAATGTAACCACCCCCTAATAGTATCTGTTTCTATTTCACGGTTGAATTAACGCACTCCTATCTCCTCTGCATTATCTTTGATGTGGGCTCATAAGCACATGTGAACTGATAGTTTGCTTACTAGAAAGGAACACTTAATAAATGGAGAGGGCTTATTAAATAAATTATTTCCAAGTCACAGTGTCATGTTGTAAAATAAAACCCTATCGTCTAAAAAGCGTTCACAATTTTCCATGAACATTTCATCATATTTAATTTACTAAATTTTCCCCAGTTGGTAGTAAGTCATTTCAGATTTGGTTTGGGTTTCTCAGGCCGTGTTTACACTTAGTGTCCGAGCACTGGTACCCGAGCATCGGCAAAAAAGCATCGCGTTCAGACACAGAAAACCAAAGTGCCCAAGTACCCTAAAGTGCCCTTGTACAAGGTCGAGACCTTGTACTTGGGCACGGGTACCGTGCACGAATTCTGGCGTGGGTACTTGAAAAAAAGAGTATGTTCACATTAGTGCCCTGTGAGAATCGTACTCGGGCACCGTGCCCAGGCACCGAGTGTGAACACAGCCTTATAGCAACAAGCATTTATCTGACATTTTCACCAAGCTTTAGTCAATCTTGTTGTTGCAATATACCGAAGCTCAAGGACTTCGCACTTTACGTTCGGAACCGCTCATAATAAATGAGAAGAGCAGTTTTTCCTCATAGGCTTTCCCCTTCGGTTTCCGGTTCTGCCGTGTTTTGCTTTCCGTGGCTATTTACAACTGCCATGCCGATTTAACCAAGTTTTCTGGACAGTAAGCCTCCACTCGCCTGCTCCTTGTACGGAGATCTAAGAGCAAGCCATTTTTGAGTTGTATTTCGTCGTTTAATCGAGGGATGAAGGGTTGACGTGGGTGAATTTAGGGTTACGAGACGATGTTTTAGTTTTGAACGACTTTGAGGCGATTTCTCAATTTTGATGAAAACTGTAGGCGGTTTTCCGGTTTCTAATATTGGCACCAAAGTCCACCCTTTTGGTGAGTTGAAAAACGAAACATATCCTGTCCTAGAACTATGTTATTTGCAGACTGTACAGCGTAAAATCAACCTCCTTACTGAAATCACGGTTACTAATAAAGACTCTACAATGCCTACCAACTGACTTTTACCGTTACTTTTGTAACTAATCAATTTCCACATAGGAAAGGTAGAGGAAGAGTTAAGTGCAAAAAACCCCAAATTTATTTTCACTTAAATAATTGAACTTGTTCTTCGAAGTAAATCAGCGAAAGCAGCTTTTGGATTTGATTGAATCGTCGTGCTCCTGGAGTCGTCCATTTTCTGTTCCCTGCCAAGGTCGTGTGCTCGGTATGTTGCACCACCGCGTTTAGCGGGTCTGGGAAGAAGACGGATGTAACGTCTACCCAGGCACCAAACTGATAGTGGCTTGGTTGGCTTCAACCGCCGACCGGTTAGCTCAGTTGGTAGATTGCCGGACTACCGTGCGGGAGGTCTCGGGTTCGAGCACCAGAACGGACCAACACTCATGGTATTAACTGAGGAGAATATGCTGCCTTTGCAATGACATCTGCAAATAGTTAGATATTCTAGTCCTCTCGGATAAGGACGAAAAGCCGTAGGGCCCCGTCTCCTACATCTTCACTGTTATGGTCAGCAGAGGACGTTAAAAAACTCACACACTCATCGTCGAGAGTAGGGCACGAAGTTCCCGGTATTGTGGTCTGCTCTTTGCCCGTTGTACACTTGTATTGTTGAAATGCTCGGTGATATCAGCTATGTTAAAAGCTACTCTACAATCCGAGGGTAAATAACACATTCACACACTTCACTTCGTCAGTTCTCTGTTATTTTCTGGTATGATGGAACAGAAAAGTGAATATTTCTATATCATGTCGTATCATATCGGAGCTTAGTTTCGATTCGGACGACTCCGAAATCAACTTCATTCCAATGCAACATAAAACCAACCTCCTTGATTTAATCCGATGTCACTCTACAATGTCCACCAATGGACTTTTGCCGCCATATTATCCAACTATTAAACCTCCACATAGCAAACGTAGAGGAGAAATTAAATCCTTCCTTCTTTTTTTCAGAACAGCAACCTCTGTTCAAAGGGATGGCACAAGATTCCTTCAGTAAATGGCTTGGCATAGACCTCATCGAGGCGGCTAGGGATGAACTTAGTTTTCTAAAGACGGTGGACAAATATCCCAATCTTTACACTGGATCAGTTCTAAAGAATGCTATCAGACGATATGAAACTTTCTGGTTACCACTAGTTTCCAAGCAAGATGACAAGAGGTCAAAAGGCGAGAAAACAAAATCTTCAGGGATTCTGGCCGCCCCACTGGACATCGCTTGGGTCTGGCATGTGCACATGTTGGCACCGCATTTCTATGAGAAAGACTGTGCGAATATCGTTTCGAAACTGGTCGACCACGAACCTTTAAACAGTATCCAGAGGGAAGAAGGCCTGGAAGAAGCAAGAAAAGTATGGAAAAGAATGTATCCAATGGAGCCCTTTTATGTTGACCTAATAGAACCTCCAGTCGTGGTGACAGAATACAAATCCAGGATCCAGTACAATCTGGAGGAGGCTTGTTACCGCCAGTCCAAGTTCTACTACCAGGTGTCTTTACCGCATTACAGAGATAAAGAATTTTTGATAAAGGCGGTGGAGCGCTATGAGCATCATCTTCAGCTAACGAGACAGCATCCAGAAGTATTCATGGTTCCTTGTTATGATGTCGACCTCATTTGGCACGCCCATCAGCTGCATCCCCTAAACTACAAGAAAAAGACAACAGTACTGTTAGGAAAGACGTTAAATCACGACGACAATACGACAGACCGCAACCCAGGATCAAAGTTGCACGATTCTGAAATGAAAACCAGATGTGTGTGGGAGGCTGCAGGACTACGTTTTGCCAAACCGGGGGCCATGTACAGAGGAGATCCACCTGATCCCGCCCCACCACGGCCCAAGTGGCTTTATGCTCCACTGGCACGTTCAGAATATCCCGTGGAGATTCAAAAGATTGAAGCGGTAAACCTGGATAGGAAGAAACGATTCATAATTCGTCTCGAGAACATGAAGGGCAGAGTACTCTTCTCGCAATATTTCAAGGGTGAAAACCCCGTTAAGGATCGTTCGCCGAAGCAGTATACGTTGGACAATGAGAGCAAACACACCCTCAAACTACGTCTGTACAGGAAGAAGTTGTTTTCCAAAACGTTGGTAGCAGATACCGAGGTGCGTTTCCTGTCCTGTTTCATGGCCACTCCGTTTGATGACGCCGTTCCTCATCAGCCAGTTACACTCTCTGTTCCCCTCAACCAGGGACAATACGCAGCGAACGTCACAGTCGAAATAAGTCATCCGACTATCACTAAATACAGCTTCGTGGTGCAACCCGAATTAAGTTTTACATCTTGTAATCACGTGGCAGCAATTTTGGACTCCCCACAGCTGATGCTCTCTCCCAGTGATTTGGCAAAACCTTTTTTGCCTTGTGAATCGTCCGTTCACGCCGTGTTGGATTGGAGAGGAAACGAGGTGTTTAAGTGTCGGGTCATCCACTCTTCATCTGCCATGTTATCTGCTGTGGAGATTATCGGTGTCTATGAGAAAGTTATCGCATCAGCCCACACCGTCAGTCCAGGTACACTTCCAGAGAGAATCTCTGTTCAAGACCAGCAGAGAAGCGTCACCCTAAACCAAATGGAGGGCGAAAGAGCCATATTGATTCGTGGGAAGAGCGACTGGGCACTCTGCATTGGTAAGTGGGAACAAGAATTAGTGGCTCGGCAGAATCAACCCAAGAGGCATTTTCTCAAGATAAGGATCTACAAGCTGTCCGGTGAACGTGGGTGGTGTGCGGTGCGAAAATCGAAAGGCGGATTGTTCTTGATAAAGTTCGACTCCGACACAATCGTTCGCTTGGATTTGCTGCAGAATAAAATCGTTGTCTCGCCGGGGGCACAAGACATCCCAGAAATTCTAGCCTTGGCATTTTCAGTGCCTGTCCTGTACCTTTTATGCATGCCTTACAAGCCACAACCATCTAAAGAGTCGACGCCATCATCTCAAGCGTTTGCTCTCAGAGATATCTCACCCATGTTCTACATGGCTGGCTTTCAGAGCACCACAGTACCAACCAATGTTTATCTTGAAAAACGGTTTGGCAAAGGTTTCTGTACTGCTGGTGGAGACGATGGGCAATATCCTTGCTACGACTTGAACAACGACTTGGCATGTGATACAAATCAAGGTCCAGGATGTGAGGGTGACTACTGCAGTGCTTTTGACGGAATAGGAGATGGATATGCTAGTGGTGCGGACGGAGGCGGATGCCTGGGAGGTGAAGATGGAGGAGGTTGCGTAGGAGGAGATGATGGAGGTGGTGCTTGTGTTGGTGGTGAAGCTGGCGGGGGTTGTGGAAGTGGTGGTGGTTGTGGCGGGGATGGAGGTGGAGGTGGATGTGGCGGTGGTTGTGGAGGTGGTGGTGGTTGTGGCGGTGGTGGTGGTTGTGGAGGAGGTGGTGGCTGCGGCGGAGGTGGTGGCTGTTAACACAACGTTTTACTTCACGGTTTGTTTGAAGATTATCTGTTTCCAGTTTGCTTGACCAGAACGTCCGAAAATATCTCAAGGTAAACACACAACATTGGTGAAACAAGTGTTGTCCAGAAGAGAAAATGAAAACTTTATTAACAGATTGTTAACTTCACTTTAGAATACATTGTACGGGAAGCTTTGGAAAAGCCATTTTAGTCGCTAAGCGATCTATTGTAACTAAAGGGACAGTCACTGAAAGAACAATAGGTCAGAATAACTAAAAGGACAATTACACATGCAATGTTCACAATCAGTTCACATGGAAAGATGGATATTTATCGCTTTTGAAACATGAAGGGAAAAGATCGAGGTATGTCTGGTTTTACGTTACTTTTAGTGACAATTTCGAAAAGTTGTGCGTACGCTTTCACGATTTGCTTTCCCACCTTGTCTCTTTCTTAAAACGTGATAGACCGTTGAACCGATAATCGGGCGTGTATGGCTTTCCGAAGCACTAGAAAGACAGAGAAAGGTCACCAAGTAGGGTTTGAAGTTTTATTGTAGCCTTTAAAAGAAAGAAAAGAGAGATTTGCAACTCAATCTCAAATTTAAACCCCTACAAACTCTTACAGTAAGTTTCGGTTACCTGTGGTTATTTCAAGATAAAATATACTATTACGCAAAACTATTGCATAAATATAATATCGAAATAGCAAAGCTTAGTTCTAATAACTTCTAAGTATTGTACTTGAAGTTGCAAAATTTCCCTTGTAGGGATAGTGTCCCACATGCAGAGTGTATATTATCGTAATTATAAATAACGAACAACCCCATGCCTACAATGAGCTGATGTTGCATTTCACTTAAAGCTTGAAGATGGATGGGCTTCATGACCATAATGTATTATCCCAGCATTTTATATTATCTTGAACATTTGGTGGTCAGCAGATACAAAACATTTTGTACCTCAGTATATGTTTTTCTAAACTGAATAGACTGTAAAGCCCATCTTCATGGTGGACATTTCTAAAATAAATAGTTTATATTGTATTTACAGTTAAAGTTCAATAAATTGTGTTATGTTGCTGTTCTTAGTTGTAACAATTTGTCGCCAAACTCTGATCTTCATCGGTTTTGCAACTTCTTCACAAGAGATTTTAAAATCACTAACTGCTAAATTAGTTTCGTGTTCTGCTCGAGATCGGTTGCTAAGGTCAGGTAACAGCGGGCGTAAATAGAACACTCATTAAAAGTAAATTTACAGATAGCGTCATAGGATGTCAACACAGCACTCGTGGAAAGTAAATTTACTATCCTTAATGTAAAGAGGCTCATTATCTACAAGTGGTCTTAAGTGGACAATTGCTGGAACACGTCGTCATAACAGACATCTAGCGAACATCAAGAAAGTGAAATCTATATATAAACTGAAGTATAATATAATAATTTCCATTGGCTCTATAGCCTGATCATTTTAGATAAAGCACACGCCATGTCGCTGAACGGTAAATCTACTGCCTCAATTTGAGTAATGGAGCCATGTTTTTCGAAAAATTGCTACTCCGCTCAACGGACAAATAATAGTTTTAATTATTTTAACACTGATAAACAATATTCGTCTTTCAGATGATGTGTATACGTTTTTGCCATTGTATAACGGTGGATTAATTTCGAGCTGTATACGTAAGGCAAACTACATAAATTGTTCTTAATCAATGCTATATTTATCGATTTTGGACAGACACAAATTCGCGTTAGTTAGTTCTCACTTCTTGGCAGAATTTTCTGAAGCCAAGGCACTATTTTCGTAATTTTGTGGTGCAGGCGAAAAATTCAAAACGATGCAGGCGAGCCAAAAAATAAATGAGTGCAAACACGCTCAATATTGTTCCAGGATGACTAAGCCTCTGCCTACAGTAGAAGATCTACAGGATTCCTCTAATCCTATCAACTCAGACGGCATCAATTTTTCGCGATTTTACTTGATTTACAATTTGTGATATCGCAGACATTTTATGCATAAAGTATGTTATTGTTCCTTCAAGTTTACAACTGATATTGATACACAAAAAACTGGTGCACAGGTATAAAATACTTGCCAAGATATACTACATATTGACTATTTTGATGCACGATAAATCAGACTGTGTGGAGAGAATGCCATTGAAACAACAAGAAATGCTCAATTTGAAGACGACCGTTTGATAACAAATTTACATTTGTTGACTAATTAATTCTTGCACCATGAATATTTATTAAACGACAAAAAGGAGCGATTTTTTGTCTGATTTCTGTGTGTTTTAGCAAAGCCGAATATCGATCTACATTTTGTTTGTTCCAAGGAACAAATAAAAAAATTTCAAAAATATATACAAATTATGGAGCCCAGAAAAAACGAAACCAAATTAACATGCGATTATATTCCGTTCATACTGGTAAACTTCCGCTAAGGAAGTTAAAATTTGCCTTAAAACTCAGTGACCTTAAAGTTTACTTCTTTAAAAATATCAACTTCTAGTGACGTCTTTCGTGGCATCTGAGAGTACATAGTGCACTCTTGTAGCTTTTGTAAATATTCATTTTGGTAAGCAATCATTGTACTTATTTGTGGTTTTCTACTGTTATGTTTATCTGTGGTCGGTTTTGTTGTTATGGTTTTTCAAATATGCTCTTGGCTATGACTGCCGAGCATGACACTGCAAATTACGTATGCATATGTAACCAAGATAGAATTGCGCTGTCAGTTTTTAAACATTGCCAATAAGTTTTCATCTAAACGGCACTATGAATTTAAAATACTCAGTCAAGCAAGGTTGTGCACGTCAATAGGTGACGCGTTGACGCCGTGAAAGTACTTTTAGTGAACGACAATAACCCAAATCAGTGACTCAGCAGATAAATTGTGTTTGTATTGAAGAACCTTTCGGCTAATGGGATTGAGGTAAGTTGACAAACAAAATACTCTCGACAATGCACCTTTATTTGCGTTCTCATATAACTACTAAGTTAAGCGATTTTTCTCTTGAAAAACGCAGTTCGTTTCAAACGTATATTGCAACTTTTTTGTGTTTTTCGGCGACGCGAATCAACAGCCGGAAATCTGTCCGTGTACGCAGGTTTCCTTGTCGTTGGAGCCTGCCTTTTTGAAGCAAAATAGCTTTAATTTAGGCAAATACTTACTAACTGACCGACACACCGACCATTGTCGTTTCTATTGACCACGAACAAATTATATACGTTTTGTGGCAGACTCAGTCAGGCAATACGTCAGCTTCTTCCACATACAATGAGCTCTCTAACAGACAGCGTGATCAATATACTTGTTTAATGAAGTTTCATCATAACAAAGCTTCGTTCTTCTACCCCAGTTTTGGGTATACAAACTCTCCATTATGATCAAATTTCCTTATAGTACGTGAACTTTGGCAGAATTAATTCTCCCTCAGTTTACATTAAATTATTCTTCATTTCTAGAAAACATCTTACTGAATTTCTCCGCCAAAGGGTTGCACCAACACGAATTTTCTCTTTAAATCGCCAGTATGGTAGATCTTTCTTTCAGAATGATTTATTGGTTTGATAAAGAAGCATATTCAGATTATTGATTATTGATACCAAACAAACACACCAGCGACTCAACATACATTAAAATAAACTTTAGTCCTACTCCATTTCTATTTAACGCAAGACTTGGGTTACAAGACTTGAATTTCCTTTTCAGAAAAAGAACAAGTCAAATCAGACCAGGAGAAATGAAACAAGAAGCAAAACATTCGGAGAGACTTGATGCCAATCAACTTATGCAGGCAGCATCGAACGTGCTGGACTTTCTTGCTCTAATAGATGAATTTCCCGGCCTTTACGCTGGTCCGCTTCTCAGGAATGCTATCAGAAGGTATGAAGTTTTCTGGCTACCACTTGCAGCGCAACAAGGAAAGGAGAGCAGGCTTCTGGCAGCTCCGCTGGACATCGCCTGGGTTTGGCATGTACACATGTTAGCACCTTTTAGTTATGAGCAAGACTGCCTCAACATTGTGTCTCAAGTCATTGACCACACACCCATGAACAGATACCAAAGGCAAGAAGGTCTTCAAAGAGCGAGATACGTCTGGAAAACCACTTATCCCAGGGAACCGTTTGAAATTGACCTGACCCAACACACTCCGTTCGTTGTGCCATACCAATTTAAAATTAGTCACGACCTCGAAAAGGCGTGTTTCCACCAATCCAAGTTCTATTACCAAGTCTCGTTGCCGCACTACACTGACCGAAAATTTCTTGCCAAAGCAGTTGAGCGGTATGAACATCATCTGGAACTGAAAAACCAAAATTCGCACATTTCAGTGGTCCCGTACTACGATGTCGACCTGATATGGCGTGCCCATCTACAACTTCCACTCAATTACAAGGAAGTCACAACAGAGATGTTTGGAACAATGGTGCAACGTGACGACAGTGAAGCAAGCGTCGGCCTGGGGTCTACGTTACACGACTCTGAAACGTCAACGCGAGCTGTATGGGAGGAAGCAAATTTAGAGTTTGACAAACCGGGGGCCATGTACAGAGGTGAACCTCCTCCACACACACCTCCAAGACCAGATTGGCTCTATGCTTCCCTTGCGCAACTTCAATATGTAATGAGCATTTTGAAGATAGATGTCCTAAATCAGGATGTTGCCAAAACCTTCTATGTTCAAATTCTTGACCCAAACGGCAGCTTGATGTTTTTGCAAGGCATGACTCAATGTGTCATAGACAATGACAAGAAGCACACGATCACAGTTAGTCTTCGCCAGAAAACGTTCTTCGGAGAAAAGACTATTGGCACCTCTCAACCAAGCCTTCTTCCTTACCTTGACTCCCTTTACGTCGGTGGACCAGCGCCTGCACAACCTTTCATTATTGATGTTCCTTTCATTGGTGCCCGGTGTGTCGTGAGGCTGACATTCATGTTAAATCCGCCAGCCATCGAGGGTTATAGATTCACGATCCGGCAAGATTTTCTATTTGCAAAAGTTGATCATCCTTCAATGGTACTAAGCTTTCCACAGGCCATGCTCACTCCAAGTGACTTTGCAAAGCCATTTTTGCCCTGCGAAGTTGCAACACATACCTCGCTGGACGTCAGGGGACGGGAAGCATTCAAGTGCCGTGTAGTCCACTCTACTGCAGCCGTGCTGTCAGCAGTTGAGATTATTAGCCTCCACAATGTTGCTGTAGCGTCGGCTAACACGGTGATGCCTGCCATTTTTCCAGGAAAAGGATCTGTTGAAGACGAAAAAAGATGCGTTTCGCTGAACCAGAAGAAGGGCGAGAGAGCCATGCTTATACGAGGTCGAAAGGATTGGGGTATTTGTATTGGCAAATGGCAGAAAGGAAAACTTTTCAAACGATCCACCGGCCATGTAGATATCAAGTTTTTTAGCCTCAACGGAACGAAAAGCTGGTGTCAAGTACGCAAATACAAGGAAGGACTGTACTTGATATACATTGATTCAAGCAACTACGTTTACATAGATTTGAAGAGAGGGATCTTTGTTTTACCTCCAGTTACGCAGTTCATTCCAGAGCTCATTGCACTGGCTTTCTCAGTGTCAATTCTCTACCTGCTCTGCAAACCTTACACTCCATCACGATCAAAGGAGTTACGGTCTTCGCCGTCAGCTCACAAGAAAGCCAAAGGTGACAAGACAACTCCAATGCTTCTAGCCGCCGGTTACAGCAGTACTTCGGTTCCAACCAATGTTTATTTAGGTCGCAAAGCATGCGGTCGATTCGTCGGAAGTGGGAGCTACGACCTCGACTTGGAATCTGGAACTGATTGGAGTAAGAAAGGTCAATCCGTGGGTGCATTTGATAGTCAGGAGGCTTCTCTGTTTTTCAAAATCAACGGAGCAGTCGGCCTACGAAGAAAACTGCGTAAAACAAGTGGCGGTCGAGGCAGAAGTGGGTTCTTTAGTGGAAGCAGTGGCGGTGGTTTTGGAGGAAGGGGTGGTGGCGGCGATGGTGGCGGTGGCGGTGGTGGAGGCGATGGTGGCGGCGGTTGTTGAGAAGATGGGAATTTCTTCGATGGTTGCACAAAAAGTGGTATGTAGTTAAGTATGTGTCGTTTTTTTCTATGGCTCACAGGATGCAGTTTGTACAAAGCTTGTCCTCAGCTGGACTAACGTAAGAGGATTGGAAATTCTACTTACTCACTACTCTAGAAACTAGCGCTCACTTCGTTTTCGGAAAACGTTTTCTTAAGAACAGGCACAGTTACATTTTGCGATGATAGGTTGTCTTTTTTTTTTAAGATTGACTGAATGTTACTTTGTATTGATATTTGTTTCATGTCTGCAGTATTGCAATTGAAATAGAAACGGTTATTGTTGTCATAATATTTGAGATATGACAATTATGAATAAGCACGGGCAGCACAAGCTCGTTGACCGTCTGCTGTAATCATCGAGTAAAACAACGGTCGAAATATAACGATCTTTCCCCCCTTATTTTTTCACTGTCGAATAACCCGATGCATTACATATTAAGAACGCCCATCAAGCTTGAGCCACCTGTGAAATAAATAATTAGCTTTAACTGCAAACACATGCCATAGGATCGGTTGCTGTCTTTGATGGTTTAGTTTAGTGGCACCTTTTCCTTTGGTTTACATGTACACATTTGTATTCTATGCAAGAAATATAGCGAGAACCAGGAGGACGATATTTGCAAAACATAGTAGCAATAACGTTTGCGATTATAACGTAGCATTTTTAGGCAGTGAATTTTTTGTTTTGTTCGGCAAATAAAACAAGAACTGGATGTAGTATTTTTAAGTGTAATTATTGCGTGATTTCAGTTCGTTCCTTAAAGGGTTTAACTTAACTAAAAAAGCGTTTACTTTCCGCTTATTTGTTGTTAACACTTTAAGCCCCAATCTCCACATACAAATTATCCTGACAGATCTCAATTCATTTTCTTATAATATTAGATGGGGGAATTTGTTAAAAGGACAAAGCAATTTCCTTTGGGGGTATATTTTTTTTAAATTCTAATAACCATTTCCGTTGATGAAGTATTGATACTGTAAGGAGAAATTTGATGTTGGTCACTTTTGGGACTTAATATCAAAAAAACGTTTCGAATACCTTCGTTTATTAGTTTTTATCATCCCCCGAAAGAGAACTTGCAAAAAAATAGGGTCTAAACACGTCTCTGCAACGTTTGCGGGCGCCTGCTTATACTTAAACTTAGGAGACCAAAACCACCCCTACATCCTCCTTTCTCTCATTTCCCTCGCCCCTATCCCCATCTGGTGGTTTCTGAGATTCAGCAGGTCGCTATTTATAATAAATTTAAATAATCAGTATGCGTGACCACGCGCGGAACACTTTTAAGGTGTAAATATTAATGCTTTTTATTACTGTGCGTCTAGTTTACTTTGCGGTCACTCGAAACTACTGCCAACGGCTAAAATAAAGCAGATAACATCCCCCACGATCCTTTGTAACAATATAATTTGTCAGACTTTACAAACAAGTTCCTGTTTAATATTAAGGAGCAGTGTCACAATAGCACTTTCTGCGATGTGACAATATTGCTTTCAAACCGAACAAAGTAATATTATACTGATGTAGAAAAACATCATAGAACTAAATGTGATCCAAAGAGCAATAAGGATTTGACGTAGTTTCTACAAGTGAAAAGTAAAACTACTGAACGTAGCGTACCGTGTTCCGTTTTCACACTAGCTAGCGCAGTTAATTATAGCTTTGGTATTACGAAAACATAGCTAGACACAATAGCGTATGGCTCCTGGACCTCATCTTTTCCTAAATGCAACAAATTCCCAAACTGTTTTGTGCTATATATGTGTTTTAGTTAGATGTTGCAGGTTCATCGCAATCGGTGACAAATGAATAACGAGCATAACTTTCTATCTGATAAGGTTGGGGGTTGGGGTTGAAATCGACTTAAACGTTAGGTTTGCTTTTCTCAGTGGCAGAAGTAGCTAAATATGGATGCATAATAACGTAATAATACTACATTTTTTTCTTTTCTTAAAAGCGGATGCTCGATAAACACAGTTCTATTTGTCTTGCTCTGTATCTTTATTGGTGTTCTCGGCGGACATGTGTGCAATAGCGACTCTTCACTTCAGAACAGCGATCTAGTAACCGCTCGAAATAAAATTCTAAAATCACGACACTCAGCCAATCAAGTCATGTCTTCGTTTTGGAGGACAGTTGCTGCGCACTGGCAATAAATAGATAAATAAGCAGGAAAGTTAAGATGACTTCAACCGAATCAAACGCACTGTACTCGTAAAAAGTAAATTTACTGACTTTATAAAGGGTTGAGGCAACTGCTGCCTTCATTAGTGGAATCTTGTTACTACAAATCACAACAGCAAAGCTAGAGATTTTTCAAGGTAAGTGAAGCACAGATATAACTACCTTATATTCAGTATGTTATATATTAACCATGTTATGCTGCTACCGAGACAAGCTGATAACCTATATGCGTTTGTGCCAAGTTATGTATGCCGTGTGCCTACAAACCTCCACACGACGCTAGCATATAAACAAAACCAAAAGAGACGAATCGTTTCTTTGTATTCTCGTGCACAAATCGTTTGTCGGAGGTACGATCGAATTGAAACAAAACAGGCGAAAGCATATAAGCACAAAGAGAAAAATTGTCTTTCAGATATATTACGACTGGAAACTTTAGTGAAAATTCGAAGTCAGGATTTTAATCGCATTGAATACTCTTCCGCAGGAAAAAATATGCATTTCCCTGTATTGTCATATTTTAATTAATCATGGAACTAAAACGTACTTTAGAAGGACCAGATTTATGGACAATTATAATCAGGAGGCATGTAGAAAGGTCGTTGAAAGGACTACAGTTGATGCCGTTCAGAATTTCGAAGAGTTTATGAAGACCTCAAAGAAAACCTTGAAACAAGAATGCCAATCCCTTTGAATGTAACAGATCCCATGTGGATGGAAGTTTGACATGTATCGAAAAATCGACTGAAAATTAGGACACCGTTGAACACAGACCAGCAGTAGTGTTAATAATATTCGTCATTCCGGTTAAAAAATAAACTTCCTTTAAGGGAGTATTTGTTACGATTTCACAGCAGTAAATAATTATCGATTTATTCATGTTCAGTTGGGTCACAACTGACATAAACTAGGTACGTGCAGGAACTCAGTGCTCTGGAATTGATTGACCTTGTGGAGTCATTCTGTGGCTTCCTACTCTTACGTCAATACTTAATTACCTGAATTACAACAACTGTCAGACCCTGAACATGACATTGTAAATTATCTCAGTTTTTGGAATATATAAAAAAAGGTTTAATTTCACTAGACTGTTCTTCGCCAACGTTTTTAAATTATACATACACACTTTAGGGGTAACTTCGACTTTTAACTGTTAATAACTGTCAGACCCTGACACTAGCACGACTTGAATACGTATTGAGCATCCTGAGGGTAGAGGTCTTAAATGCGGATGTCACCAAAACCTTCTATGCCCGAGTGTTTGACCCGAATGGCATCCTGGTCCTGTTGCAAGGTATGAAAGGAGGCATTGGTGTTGACCTGATGAATCAATGCATCATCAACAATGAAAAGAAACACACAATCACAGTAAGTCTTCACCAAAAAGCTTTCTTTGGAGAAAAGGCCATCGGTTCTTGCCAAACAAGTATGATGTCTTACCTTGACTCGCTTTATGTCGGTGGACCAACACCTCCACACCCTTGGAATATCGATGTTCCTCTCAGCGGCTCCCAGAGCGTCGTGAGATTGACAGTTGTGCTAAATCCTCCGGCCGTTGAGGGATATCGATTCACGATACAACCAGATTTGGTATTCACAAAGTTTGACCATCCTTCAATAGTTCTTAATTTTCCTCAAGCGATGCTCACTCCAAGTGTCTTTGCAAATCCCTTCTTGCCCAGCGAAGCCGCAACGCATACTCTACTGGACGTTAGGGGAAGGGACGCATTTAAGTGCCGTGTAGTCCACTCTACTGCAGCCGTGCTGTCAGCGGTCGAGGTTATCAGTCTTCACAATGTCACTGTAGCATCAGCTTACACTGTCAACTCCGCCGTTCTTCCGGAAAAGAAATCGATCGAAGGCGAGGAAAGATGTGTTCCGCTGAACCAAAAGGAAGGCGAAAGGGCCATACTTATCCGAGGTCGAAAGGACTGGGGTATTTGTATTGGCAAATGGCAGAAAGGAAACCTTTTTAACCGATCAGCTGGCCAAGTAGAGATAACGTTTTTCAGTCTCCACGGAACGAAAGGTTGGTGTGAAGTACGCAAATACAAGGAAGGACTGTACTTGATATACATTGATTCAAGCAACTACGTGTACGTAGATTTGAAAAGAGGGATATTCGTTGTATCTCCTGCTTCTCAAAACATTCCAGAGATCATTGCATTGGCTTTCTCAGTGTCAATTCTCTACCTACTCTGCAAACCTTACACTCCAACACCATCGAAAGAGTCCTCGCCATCATCTCACAAGAAAGCCAAAAATGACAAAATAACTCCAATGCTTCTTGCTTCAGGTTACAGCAGTACCTCGGTTCCAACCAATGTCTATTTGGGTCCCGAGGCATGTGGACCGTTTGTTGGTTGTGGCAGCTATGATCTCGATTCAGAATCTGGATCTTATTGGACAGAAAGATCACAATCCAGAGGTGGATTTGATACTGAAGAAGCGTCCCTGTTTTTTAAGATAAACGGAGCAGTCCAGCCACCTATAAAAAGCCACTCTGGAGGTCCTTCGGGCGGTTTCTGGGGTGGCAGTGGTGGAGGAGGAGGAGGATACTTTGGTGGAGGTGGCGATGGAGGCGGGGGTGGCGGCGACGGTGGTGGTGCTGGCGGTGGGTTTGGAGGAGGAGGAGGTGATGGTGGTGGTGGCGGTTGTTAAGATAATATTTGAACTTCCATTGTGGTTGCGGATGAACTGATTGGGACTGCGTATCGACAATAAGCGTGAAACTGGCTGGTCTTCATTGGAGATAAGCACAAGCATAGGAAAGAGCGCAAGCATAAGCAAATCGAAAGTTGACTGCTTTAGAACTTGGCTTTCCATGAAAATATAAATAAACTGATTTATGTAAAGCTAAAAAACTTCTAGTTAATAAATTATTAAATAGATATTTCAATACAAAAAATAGTGAAAAGAATAAACGTTTCATCGACATCTTCAAGACATCATTGTCAAGTTAAACTGCTCGAACTGCTCAGTTGTTAAGTCAAAATCATTATTCCGCTTGACAGAGTCACATTGATAAGGAAAGACCTCATTTGCATTAATTTTACTTTCAACACACATTTAAATACTCGACTTTAGTTCAGTTACAATTTCTTGGCTTCGGCAAACTTATTCTTGTCGCATATACTTGTATTGAAATGTTTTCGACAAGCCCTGCTTATCAGCTAAGAAAACAATTCGTGAAAAGTCAGGAAATGTTACTTTTCTAGTCTCTGTATATCTGTAAAGGTAGAAGTGAATAGGCATGTTGCTTTGCTTGGATTCACCAAGAGGAAGTTGAAGTATTAACGATTTTAACAGATTTTTGAAAAGCCAAAATTTATATTT
This sequence comes from Meandrina meandrites, assembly GCA_963693305.1. Taxonomy (NCBI): domain Eukaryota; kingdom Metazoa; phylum Cnidaria; class Anthozoa; order Scleractinia; family Meandrinidae; genus Meandrina; species Meandrina meandrites. Next base: position 47,375,138 of record OY855903.1, read on the forward strand.
TTGTCGAAGGAAACCGAAAAATAATAGTCTATTTTTATTAACAATTGCTATTTTAGTGCACCGAAACTGTTAACAAGCGTCTTTAGCTGCAGATGGCTACGATGGAAATGGATTACAACTTGAAAAGTTTAGCTAAACTTTTCAAGTTGTTTTGGCACGTCTACAAAAAATTGATAATTCTTAGCCGTAGTTAGATTTCTATCCACATATTAAGGTTATATCTTCCTCTAGATGTTCAAAGGTAATGATTTTCATGGGTTAAGTTGCCTACCACTAATTTCAGAACAGTTTAGACCGAAAATCTGCGAAATCCTCGTGACAGAGCTCCTTTAAGCGATCTTCTCATGAAAACAAGCACGAAGAGTGATGTTCACCTTATAAACTATAAAATTGTACAGTTACCAGAGCTTTCACTTTTTCAGCCCAAAGGCGTAAGGGGGCGTTAGGTTGTCTTATCAGGAATCGAACGAGAGAGCGTGTTCAGGCTATTCCCCAACAAAGGTCTTATTGACAAGTCCATTCCACCGTTCCTGTTTTTCAATTACGTAAGACCATTATGGAAAAAGAAGGAAAACGCGCGTGGTAAGGCGCTTGTGTACTAAACGGTGAAGTTGTGAATTATTTCCGCTAATACCGAGTGCTTTCATCATATGGTAGGTTAATAGACTGTGTTGCATCGATTTTCGTTTCGCAAGGTAATTTTGTTGTATCCCGTAGGTTATTATCCCACGCGACAAGGTTGTAATCCAGATGTATGGTTGACATCGGTTGTTGTGCAAGTGACATTCCCATCGACATTGAACTCGTTGCGTTTGTGAACGCTGTTCTTGTGTTTCTTCGCCGCCTTTTATCCGGCCCGGAGAGAACGCAGTGAGTGAGAATGCATGCATGCCATACCGATTATTTATTTCATGAGGATTTTTTTAATTGTTGCTGCTGGCGTGGCATAAATCCAAAATATTCCTAAATAAGGACGTATACAAAACATGGACCCGGGTCCATAGACCACCCTTGTGGACCCAGTCCATGGACCACCCCATGGACCCGGTCCATGGACCACCTCTGTGGACCTGGTCCATGGACCACCCCAAGCTGAGCTTGTTTTTCATTGTATACATGTATATGGAAACAGACATATACAAAACATGGACCCAACCTTATAGACCACCCTGGTCCATGGACCACCTGATGGACCACGCCTTATTTTCAAAAGCAAATTGTACCTGTCAGTGTAAAGGTTAGACTGGGGACATTGTATAGAACTCAGACTTATGACACTCAATATCCAGATCCTGCTTTCTAATATGTAATTGAAGCTTTTCCCAGTTATGATGGGCCAGCAGGGGCATGTGAGGTTTTGGTGTTCTCCTCATTGATTTTGCTCGATATTATTTTTCAAACAATCGCTGAAGTACAACAGAACATACTAACCTATCATTGTTATGGTGGGATGCAAAATATCTAGTGCTAATATCTGTTAGATTCGTTGCAAACAAAGTTAAGCTTTAAATACATATGCTATTAAGAAATACTGAGAAAATAAAGCTGACCTAGTGCGAGTGTCACCATTTTGATCAGACAAAACAAAAGTGAAGTCAGACATCATATTACAGTTCTGCTTGATATGTGAGCCTGCTAATCTAATGCGTTGCTAACGCAGAACATTGGTGTTTGCACTCGAAAGCGAAAAAAAAAGTTGTCCAGACATTTTGTCCAACCTGACTGTTGGAATTTCATCGGACATTGGCAAATTGTGGTCGGCCAATGTCCAAAGTCCGACTGTTATTTTCCGCCCTGAATCCACCACACTGTGGAACCCACATATATTGTGGATGAACATGCATGATTAAAATCAGGCCCAGGGGTGGTTCATGGACCAGGTCCACGAGAGTGGTCCATGGACCGGGTCCATGAGGTGGTCCATGGACCGGGTCCACGGGGGTGGTCCATGGACCTGGGTCCATGTTTTGTATACGTCCCCTAAATAATGCTGTCAGCGTGATTTTCAAAACTCGTAAATGAAGTTTCTAGTTACTTACTTTTGACGATTCCCTGTGTAACACACGTAGTGCGTGTGATAAGGCTGCCAAGTGGAGCTAATTGTTTTCGAGGTGTTGTAATAGAAACGGAGCAGACTTCGTAGATGGTAGACTGCGAGCCGTGTCTATTTATTTTTGCAGTCCCTCGAGCGTGAAGCGAAAAAAATGCACGCTTTTACTTTACGCTCGAAGGACTGCGAAAATAGATAGAGCGTTTTCACTCACGTGACCAGCGGCCATATTGGTTTACTAAAACAAAAGACGATTTTTAGATAAAAATGGAGTTTAATTCCCGGGAGAATGACTTGGTACACCAATATGACCGCCATTTCTTTGTTGTCGCGGAATCTTTACGGACTCCGCTCTCGCTGGTTCAAGAGGACTGTATCTATCTTTGTTCTAACTTGTTTATTATTTCGTGGTCACCACGAACGGAACAGTTTACAAACTCATACGATACACAACTAAAGATCTCCCATGCGATCGGGACGATCTTGACAGTTCAACGGTCTAAACTATCGATCCGAACAACTAGACTTATATAATTCAAAACTCCAAGACAATGAATTTATAAATATGCAAAAAGGAAGCTGCTTGTTTATATACTACTATCAGCAACGCGTCATACGCCATAGTACCAAATCGTGCTTGAGGACAGTCACAAACAATTAACGCAACGTTAGCTTTTGCAAGGAAACTACTTTGCGGGAGCAGCTAGGTAAGTTATCGAATGTTTCGTGCTTACGAATTTTAAATGGGGTATTTTTATCGGTCGATTTGTATCTACAAGTTGTTGGGCCGGGAACAATTCTGGTCCGCACATCGTCTGTGGTAATGTACAATTCATACTGTAATTTACGGAACTCTGGCGATTATTCGTCATCGTAGCACTTACTTGTAAATAGGATTTAAGGGCAAAAAATAATATCATTCTAACACTACCTTGTCAGTATTTTCGAAAATTGCTAACCTGAAATGCAGCTATAATTCAAAACAATTTCTTCCTGCGTGACTAGCGGATTAAAGTTTCAGTGAACATAATGCATATCGATGAGTTTCAATGAATAGTAATTTATTTATTTTTTCCTTATTCAAGGCTTTGCAAGGAAAGATAATAATTAATATTTCTGACATATATGACTGAGCGACTGCTTCACGATTTAGTTGCTATTAAGAATAGCCTAAATCGAAAATTTAGACACTAGTTCTAATTTTTTCTCTTATTTCCAAATAAGCACTGATCCGCGAAGCGATCGCGATACGATCAAAATTAATTCCACTCGAAACTGTCGTGCACGTTACACCGGTGTTACAGGATGTCTTTCAGAATAAGCCCGCCAAACATATATATATACCTTTCTTTTTAGATACGAACAGACAGCCCTGAAGAAGAAATTTTTAATTGATAGTAATGTGTCAAATATAGGAACTTGGCTTTTTTTGCAACGTGTCTTAACTGCACGTGCGGCGGAGAGACGAACGTGCTGAGCGAGTTGTGTGACAAGTCAACAGTGACCACTTTGCGTTTAAGCAGTTTTAAGCAGTATTCACTCTGTTCAAGTGGAATCTACAAGGATCTAAAAGGATTTCTGAAGATCCAAACGTTAGAGAACATTGGCTTGTAAAAACGACAAGAGGATCGTTGGAGCCAAAACAAGGGCTAACGCATTTATGCGCGTTATTTCACTGAAAATTGTTTTAAACAGTCCTGGAAGACTTGACTTTAAAGACGATCGATGCAGTCCAAACGATGTTTTGACCACAACGAACAGGGAAACTCCCCGCGAGAACTCCGAATAGCTGTCCGTTCTGATTAAGGTTTACGTTGGCTGAAGGAAAGTCGTTGAAACACTGCTACAGTTGCTGCTGTTAAAAGTTAAATGCAAGCCTTCATTCAGTGCCCAGCTAAATGTTACAGCTCCTTCAGGGATGAGAAATGAAGAATAGGGTTGGGGGGGGGGGGGGGGGGGGGGGGGGGGCGCAGAGGAACACGGGAAGGACGAAAAGTTAATTGCTTATTTTAAGCCAGAAAGTCACACCGCCAGGCATAAACTCTTTAGGTCATCAAATCAGCCATTTACATGGTATATTAAAAAAAAGATTGTGCTAATAACGATCCGTTTTGACCAGTAATGCGCCCACATTGCCATATATAAATTTACAGTCAATTTTTTGGGGTGTGTATAAATTGTAGGCTTGTAACAATGAAACATAATATAGGTACTTCTGAGGTTGACTCATTTGGACAGGACTATACAATGTTCTGCGTGCTTTGTCCATGTAAAGAAATAAAAACGGATCTTCCCTACATGCAAGTGATGATGGTGCCGAATTTCTGATTACAGTGTATGATTGTGCTTTCTTAGTTCTCTGAAGATTTAATAGCAAGATGAAATTAAATGAATTAGTTCAATTAACACGTTTGTAAATATATCCTTTTACTTCCAAACATCTTTAGTAATTGAGAATAGAGATTCCATCCCGTAACAAGAAACATTTTCCGTTGTAACCGCTGGTGACGAGGATGGACGACTTGAAGTTGAAGATTTTAAGGAGATTTTGCTTGGGTGGGTACGAGCAACGGAAGCATGAGCGTCTAGGGGGGATCTGGGGGTAGATTTACCCGGGAAATGTTGAAAAATCAAGTTGTTGAAGTCCACTTTTCCTGCATTCTGAGAGTCATTTTAACCCTCCCTTCAGGACCGTCCGCGCGCCGATCACTTTAGCGCTTTTGTTTTTAATACAAACCCCTACAAACCATACATTTTCTGAAAGCTTAATAGTTCCAGATTATGAATTTTTCCTTCAAAGTTAACAAAAACCTAAGAACAATGCGATAGCGAGACTTTTTTGCAAAAGTATGTGTCTGTGCAAATCAAGCTCCAGGTCCGCCGAAAATAAGCGGAAAAAAACGATTAACACCGCATTTGCCTCTCAACAAGTTCCACTAAAAAACCGTGTCTCAGATTTTTGACAAGTGGCTTTGTTCTTTTTTAATGAGTAGATAAAGTTAGGGAAGACAAATCACCAGCACTTCCTGTGGACAAATAGAGATTACTCGAAAACGAAAGAAGAAAACAAAAATCGCAGACACGGTTTTGGAGGAAAACCATCTGACTAGCAGCTGGCCAAATTTCAGCCAAATCGGTCGAGGGGCTGCCGACTTGGAGCTAAAAACGTACGCTCAATTTATCGAAATCTTCTTTCTGAGAAAAATAGCAAAGCGTATTTTCGGCGGCGTCCTACCCGTAAAGGGATTACGACGCCTAAGCGTCAAAGTTGATGAACACCAGAAGGGTTCATCTTGCTATAACAATAGGTACATGACAGGTAACATACAGCAGGTGATTTTAAGTTTACGCGGAACGTTGCGGGAAATGCTCTTTTCTCAGTTTTCTTCGTTCGGTCACAGATCGAATTGACACAGGTAAATAAATTCAAAATTCTGACTCCGCGCAAGGAGCCGCATTTCCGTAACTACTATTAATACCACAAGTTGCTAATAAAATTTTCTTGACATGCTGCGAGCTAGGTTGTTTAATATGCCGAAAGCAAAAAGGAAGTCTTTCAAAGGGAATCAGACCCGGGAACAAACTACGAATGGAGTCAAGGAAAACGAAATGGAGTCCGAGAGTGAACAATGGTCAATCAACACAAAAGATGCCATGCTGGCCGAAATGAAGTTAAATGAGACAAGTTGGGTCGATTGTAAGCAAGGCGCCAACGCGGTCAGTAGTGTGCCGCAGTTTAGTTTTATTTACATGTTTATACTCGCGCTTGTTCCCACTTCTATTCAGCTCAATCCATAAAAACTTGGTATAACAAAGGTGACAGGCCTACATGACTCCTACGTTCGTGACTGATGCTCGATTTATCTCAAATACCCGGTTTTTTTCAGTCGTGGAAAATGCAAGATTTCTCTCTTGCGACGGGCAGCTTTCGTTTCTTTCCAAGTCGAACCAATGCCATTTTTATTGCCGACATTTTCAAGGAGTTCCTTGGCAAAATCAACAAGTCACCGCTTCGTCGAACTTTTCCTGTAGCCTTTCGCCAGCTATTATCGAATGGCCACTAAGCTTCTGCCATGTCTCGCCTGCTTCATCATTATCCCGTTCTTCCACAAGAATCTTTGAACGGCTCGCACTTTTAGGTGCGGAAACCGACTCCGTGCTCGACTGGCCGCTCGACTGTTTCAACAATTCATCTTTTATATTGTAGTACGAGCGCGAGTGCAGTTTTAGTTCCAATGGTTGCTCTCTCTATATATATATATAGAGAGAGCAACCATTGGAACTAAAACTGCACTAAATGGCACCAAATCGGTTAAAAAACCACACAGCACACAAAAAAAGGAACGCAAGAGTTCAGGTGAGCAGTTTTTATTGTAATTCAACGGTTAATTTTTCGTTCTTTTCGGCCTTATTTCTTTCCCCATACAAACCCTTATAAATATGCAAAGTGCTCGAATTACGTAACAATGCAAAGGTCAACATGAAAGCTACTCATATATCGAGCTTGGGCTACCTGTGGTATGACAAGACTTGTCAACGGCCAATTAACATAATTGACCAAGTTAAAACTTTTACGCTCAATAACTCCGTGCAGAATTAAAATTTTTTTGTGGAATTTTTTTTAAAAGAATGCTCTTGAAGAGCTTTATCTCAACATTACAAAATCCCAAACTTCGAAAATGGAACTTTTTTAACCGTGGCTGATACCTTAAACGGACCTTTGCGGCGCGTGAGGGGGTGCGGACCCATTCATTGACCCTCCTGCCTGCGGCCCTGAATTTCAACAAAATCAGCAGTTCAGCTTCTCATGGCCGCTGCTACTTTGTTGTCATTTCAAATAGTTAACGAGGGTAAAGTTCAAAGGGATAATATAGCTGTTGGGGAGATTTCCCAGCTGTCTGCGGGTGAGTGCTTTATATGCTTAGTTTTTGGAGTACATGAATTGGGTGATGAATGGACCTTTAGAAGTGTGCGTTTCGCAGCCAAATTTCAAAGGTCTTGCTATCTCGAAACTGCAGGTCTTCTTTTGCAAGGCTAAGGAAGTCTTTGATTGCACAAAAGAGTTGTTCAAGGTATTACTGTTTTGCAAAGTGTTGACTTGCCATCAATACTGTAAGTGATCATTGTTTAGTCCTGTACAGAATACTTTTACCTGGAATCGTAGGTCTGCAGTGCGTACAGAGAGCTACATAGCTGTTGTTCTGCTCATGTATTGTGAGAAATTATTAATAAATTATTGCATTCTAATTTAATTTAGCTGAAGACCCCTGAGACCGAGTCTGAATCAGAGATGACTGAATATCAAGGTAATTATGCATATACTGGGTACTTGTAGATGAACTATATTTCTTAGAATGCTTTGAATGCACGTGTGCACACGGCGTTTTGAGACGAACTCAAGATTTTGCGTCAGAATGTTCGTAAAACAACAAAAAAAAGATGACCAATAAAAAGTTTAGAAAATGCACAATTCTTCTAGACGCATTAGTGTATCTCCTTTAGCACCTTTAGTGGGAGGCGCGGTGGCCTAATGGTTAGTGCGCTGGACTCCGGATCGGGCGGTCCGGGTTCGAGCCCTGGCCGGGGCACTGCGTTTTGTTCTTGGGCAAGATATTTTACTCTCATAGCGCCTCTCTCCACCCTGGTGTATAAATGAGTACCGGCGAATTTACTGCCGAGGGTAACCCTGCGATTGACTAGCATCCCATCCGGGGGGGAGTAGAAATACTCCTAGTCGCTTCATGCTACGGAACCGGGATAAGCTCCGGCCTGATGGGCCACTAGGCTCGTATACAGACTTTACCTACTTTACCTATCTAGGATAAACAAATAGGGATAGTCAAAATTTAAGAAAGATTGAGACGAGTTTCAATCGACGTTATAATCGGCAGCTGTGATGTAGCAGGAGTAATTAAAAGTAATGGGGCTAGTCCACATTTTGTTCACCCCCAGTACTCTCCGTTCTAATTCTGTGACCCATCCAAGTTTGTTCGCCAAAATACCTGTACTGCAGGTTTAAGTTACTCGGTATTTTCCTGTCCTTCAGGTACTCTGTACAACATGACGTTCGAGACAGAAGATGTACCCTTTGCCGGGACGGACGCCACAGTTTACGTGGAGCTGTTCGGAGAGAAAGGGCAAACAGGAAAGATAGAGTTCAAAAGTGGAAACAAACCAAAGTTTAAACGCGGAAGAATTAAAAAGTTTGCAGTACAAGCAGATGACGTTGGAAAGGTAACAGATTGAATGCTGTGATGTATTTTGTAAAGCGATGCAATTTACCACAGTAATTTTAATACACTTGACAATTTATGGAAGAGTGTAAACGGGAAAGATGAAAGTTCCGTTTTGCCACGAGCGTGGGACAAAGAAAAAAATTTGAGGTAATCGAACCCAGTTCCTTCCTCATACTGACCGGGTACGCTAACTACTAAACTACAGGGATACTCGTGAGGAGCTAGGCCGTGTACTACATTCATATAAAACACGCGTCCTGCACACTGCTAGGATTAGCAAAAGGGAAAAGAAAGGATGGTACATATTAAGTTCCGTAAATGAAATTCCAAAACTTTTTTCTTTCAAGTCATTTCTAACTGTCTTTAATTTACACCTCGTAAACTTAAAGATTTTTTTTCCACTGACTTTTTTTTAGCTGACGAAACTTCGTGTGGGTCATGACAACACTGGACACAATCCTGAATGGTATCTGAAGAAACTCTTCATTGAAATTCCATCAAGAGACGAAAACTATGTTTTTGAGTACAACAATTGGATTGCTGGAGAAGAAGTCAGCTTAGATCCAGGTACATCGTCTTGTTATACAACATTGCAAATCTACGGCGTCAAAGGGTGCCAGTGCACTGTTACCTGCGAATGTTGACCAACGACCGCAGTTGCACGTGAATCTTGTGTTTTCTTTGTGCTAAATAACAGGTTGCTAAATGACTGTTCAAATGGCATTTATGTGCACTCAGTTTGATATTTGACTAATTTACTGTCCCTTTAAGTTGATTTACACGGTAAAAGTCTGTTATCAACCGTAAAATAAGCCCACTAAAATGCCTTTGTAGAAAAATAAGCGCAGTGCGTGTTGTCGTAATTTTCCTGAACCTTTGCAATTTCCTTGACAACCCCACTTTGGACATTTAAGTTTCATTTACTTCCAGACGATGTCAATTTTGTACCCCTGATCTTATACTTGGCATTAAATTCTATTTTTTTCCCTGGCTAGAATGCATATTTTCAAATAATGTCGAAATGTATTTGTTGTAACTGGGCACTGTAACAGGATTTTGCTGTGTTTTTGGTCATAACGAGGCTAACATAATAACGGACAATTAATTAACAATTGTAAACATTAGTTCGCTTATACACGCTATCTGTAGCAATAGCAGCTCTCGTAAGCTTGTAATTCTATGGATCCTCAATTGTAGCATTTGCTATTTTTAGGAGCTAGGAGCATTTTACCTTTAGCTAACTCTATTGTTATCTCAAAGGCAAATGAGTGATTCATGTGAGACCTTGCGAAACTGAGGTGCTACCCGAACCCTCAAATTAGTGGCCTGTAATCCTTAACTTATTTTGAAAATGATGGAGCCAAAGCTTATCTAAAAGGAATTCATAGATTGCACTAACTCTGTTTATGTTGATTTTGCTGTTGTTGTTTAGTTGATGAAAAGAGAAGAACCGAACTTTACGTGCCTTATACAAGTAAGTTACTTTTTCGGAACTCAGTGCTCTTGAATTGATTGACCTTGAAGAGTCATTCTGTGGCTTCCTACTCTTACGTCAATACTTAATTACCTGAATTACAATAACTGTCAGACCCTGAACATGACATTGTAAATTATCTCAGTTTTTGGAATATATGAAAAAAAAGGTTTAATTTCACTAGACTGTTCTTCGCCAACGTTTTTAAATTATACATACACACTTTAGGGGTAACTTCGACTTTTAACTGTTAAGCCCTTTGGTGATCATTTATCAGTTCTCATCAAGTTGTGAATGCAAGAGATGCAGTAAAAGTACTTAAGTGTGGACTAGAAACAGGTCAAAGAAGTGGCCTAACAGATTATTATGAAATGCAATTAGTTTCTAAAGATATATTTCCGTTGTGTACACTTTTTGGTTGTCGCATTACCACCAAATTTAGCGATTTTTCTTGAACAAGATTTACCCTAAAATTTCAAACAAGTTCCGTGTGCAATAAGGAAACTTATAATCAAAAGAAGTTTTACCCTTTTTTCTTAGCATAAGTCAATAGCTTTAGTGGGGGAGCTCGAGTTGGCTTACTAACGGAAGGGGTTTCTGTGACAAATCGTTTTATGCTATGAAATGTTTCATTTCGGGATATTTGCTTTTTGGATTCATTGCCACTTAATCACAATTAATTTCCCTGCATCAAACTAAACATGCCGGCCACTGTGTGACCAGATAAATCCAATACACGTGTTAAGTTTTATTGCGATGTACTACCGCGACAGCAAGCAGCGTTAGCGTTACCTAAAATCAATCATGCATTTTTCATCTTGGGACATTTGTTGCTTGGATACATTTGCATCTAGTTCTAGTGACGATAATCAACTAAGCAATACATACAAAAAGTGTTCTGGAGTAACTTATCGAGGCCACGTGTTTAAAAAATGCGTTGCATCTCCGCTTCTAAGCTTCAGCAAAATTTGTACTGATTAACTTATCGTTATTATTATTATTATTATTATTATTATTATTATTATTATTATTGTTGTTGTTGTTATTGTTGTTGTTATTGGGTTGCTTATTTTCGGAATGTTTCGGGTGACGTGAAAAGCTGATGTTAATTTTTGGAAAGATATAAAATGCCATTACATTATACAATTTGTTTTACAATTCCCATTTCTCACTCTCATGGAAACAATCAGTCTACTTCCGTGCTAGATAGATTTGCTTATTTATTTATTTATTTATTTATTTATTTATTTATTTATTTGTTTATTCATCAGCTGTCTTTCACTTCACTTCCAAAAACAATCATCAAACCAAACCTGGAGAAATGGCTCAGGAAACACGAATTTCTCAGAGACTTAATGTGAATCAACTGGTGCAAGCAGCTTCGAATATGCTCGACTTTCTTGAAGTAGTGGATGAATTTCCTGGCTTATACGCTGGCCCAATCCTCAGAAATGCTATCAGAAGGTACGAAGTTTTTTGGCTACCACTTGCAGCGCAACAAGGAAAGGAGAGCAGGCTTCTGGCGGCTCCGCTGGACATCGCCTGGGTTTGGCATGTACACATGTTAGCACCTTTTAGTTATGAGCAAGACTGCCTCAACATTGTGTCTCACGTCATTGACCATACACCCATGAACAGATACCAGCGTCAGAAAGGTCTTCAAAGAGCGAGATATGTCTGGGAAACCTGTTATCCCGGGGAGGCATTTGAAGTTGACCTGACCCAACCAACGCCGTTTTTCATGCCTTACAAATTAAAAATTCGTCACGACCTCGACAAGGCGTGTTTCCACCAATCCAAGTTCTTTTACCAAGTATCGTTGCCTCACTACGCTGACCGGAAATTCCTTGCCAGAGCAGTTGAGCGGTATGAACATCATCTGGAACTGAGAAACCGAAATCCGTACATTGCAATGGTCCCATGCTTTGACGTCGACCTAATATGGCGAGCTCACAAACAACATCCCTTGAATTACAAGCGAGTCACAAGTGAGATGTTTGAAGCAATTGTGCAAAGCAACGGCACGGAAGCAAGCAACAGCCTGGGATCAACGTTGGACTATCTGGAAACGTCAACACGTGCCGTGTGGGAAGCAGCAGGCCTACAGTTTGACAAACCGGGGGCCATGTACAGAGGCGATCCTCCTCCACATAAAACTCCGAGACCTGATTGGCTATATTCTCCACTAGCACGACTTGAATACGTATTGAGCATTCTGAGGGTAGAGGTCTTAAATGCAGATGTCACCAAAACCTTCTATGCCCGAGTGTTTGACCCGAATGGCAGTTTGATCCTGTTGCAAAGTATGAAAGGAGGCATTGGTGTTGACCTGATGAATCAATGCATCATCAACAATGAAAAGAAACACACGATCACAGTAAGTCTTCACCAAAAAGCTTTCTTTGGAGAAAAGGCCATCGGTTCTTGCCAAACAAGTATGATGTCTTACCTTGACTCGCTTTATGTCGGTGGACCAACACCTCCACACCCTTGGAATATCGATGTTCCTCTCAGCGGCTCCCAGAGCGTCGTGAGATTGACAGTTGTGCTAAATCCTCCAGCCGTTGAGGGATATCGATTCACGATACAACCAGATTTGGTATTCACAAAGTTTGACCATCCTTCAATAGTTCTTAATTTTCCTCAAGCGATGCTCACTCCAAGTGTCTTTGCAAATCCCTTCTTGCCCTGCGAAGCCGCAACGCATACTCTACTGGACGTTAGGGGAAGGGACGCATTTAAGTGCCGTGTAGTCCACTCTACTGCAGCCGTGCTGTCAGCGGTCGAGGTTATCAGTCTTCACAATGTCACTGTAGCATCAGCTTACACTGTCAACTCCGCCGTTCTTCCGGAAAAGAAATCGATCGAAGGCGAGGAAAGATGTGTTCCGCTGAACCAAAAGGAAGGCGAAAGGGCCATACTTATCCGAGGTCGAAAGGACTGGGGTATTTGTATTGGCAAATGGCAGAAAGGAAACCTTTTTAACCGATCAGCTGGCCAAGTAGAGATAACGTTTTTCAGTCTCCACGGAACGAAAGGTTGGTGTGAAGTACGCAAATACAAGGAAGGACTGTACTTGATATACATTGATTCAAGCAACTACGTGTACGTAGATTTGAAAAGAGGGATATTCGTTGTATCTCCTGCTTCTCAAAACATTCCAGAGATCATTGCATTGGCTTTCTCAGTGTCAATTCTCTACCTCCTCTGCAAACCTTACACTCCAACACCATCGAAAGAGTCCTCGCCATCATCTCACAAGAAAGCCAAAAATGACAAAATAACTCCAATGCTTCTTGCTTCAGGTTACAGCAGTACCTCGGTTCCAACCAATGTCTATTTGGGTCCCGAGGCATGTGGACCGTTTGTTGGTTGTGGCAGCTATGATCTCGATTCAGAATCTGGATCTTATTGGACAGAAAGATCACAATCCAGAGGTGGATTTGATACTGAAGAAGCGTCCCTGTTTTTTAAGATAAACGGGGCAGTCCAGCCACCTATAAAAAGCCACTCTGGAGGTTCTTCGGGCGGTTTCTGGGGTGGTGGTGGTGGAGGAGGAGGATACTTTAGTGGAGGTGGCGATGGAGGCGGCGGTGGAGGCGACGGTGGTGGTGGAGGTGGTGGTGGGTTTGGAGGAGGAGGAGGTGATGGTGGTGGTGGCGGTTGTTAAGATAATATTTGAACTTCCATTTTGGTTGAGGATGAACTGGTTGGGACTGCGTATCGATAATAAGCGTGAAAGGCTGGTCTTCATTGGAGATAAGCACAAGCATAGGAAAAAGCGCAAGCATAAGCAAATCGAATGTTGACTGCTTTAGAACGTGGCTTTCCATGAAAATATAAATTAACTGACTTATGTGAAACTAATAAGTTTCTAGTTAAGAAACTATTAATTAGATATTTCAATACAAAAAATAGTGTAAAGAATAAACGTTTCATCGATATCTTCAAGACATCATTGTCAAGTAAAACTGCTCGAACTGATCAGTTGTTAAGTCAAAATCATTATTCAGCTTGACAGAGTCACATTGATAAGGAAAGACCTCATTTGCATTAATTTTACTTTCAACAAACATTTATATACTCGACTTTAGTTCAGTTACAATTTCTTGGCTTTGGCAGTGACGTCTGGAATATGCTGAGACGTTTATTCTTGTCGCATATACTTGTATTGAAATGTTTTCGACAAGCCCTGCTTATCAGCTAATAAACCAATTCGTGAAAAGTCAGGAAATGTTACTTTTCTAGTCTCTGTATATCTGTAAAGGTAGAAGTGAATAGGCATGTTGCTTTGCTTGGATTTATCAAGAGGAAGTTGAAGTATTAACAATTTAACTAAAAAAAGCCAAAATTTATATTTTTGTCGAAGGAAACCGAAAAATAATTGTCTATTTTTATTAACAATTGCTATTTTAATGCACCGAAACTGTTAGCAAGCGTCTTTAGCTGCAGATGGCTACGATGGAAATGGATTACAACTTGCAAAAGTTTAGCTAAACTTTCCAAGTTGTTTCGGCACGTCTACAAAAAATTGAAATTATTTTAGCCGTAGTTAGATTTCTATCCACATATTATGGTTATATTTTCCTTTAGATGTTCAAAGGTAATGATTTTCATGGGTTAAGTTGCCAACCACTAATTTCAGAACAGTTTAGACCGAAAATCTGCGAAATCCTCGTTACAGAGCTCCTTTAAGCGATCTTCTCATGAAAACAAGCACGAAGAGTGATGTTTACCTTATAAACTATAAAATTGTACAGTTACCAGAGCTTTCACTTTTTCAGCCCAAAGGCGTAAGGGGGCGTTAGGTGTCGTATTAGAAATCGAACGAGAGAGCTTGTTGAGGCTATTCCTCAACAAAGGTCTTTATTGACAAGTCCATTCCACCGTTCCTGTTTTTCAATTACGTAAGACCATGATGGAAAAGAAGGAAAACGCACGTGGTAAGGCGCTTGTGTACTAAACGCTGAAATTCTTACCGCTTATACCGAGTGTTTTCATCATATGGTAGGTTATTAGACTGTGTTGCATCGATTTTCGTTTCGCAAGGTAATTTTGTTGTGATTCTCGTAGGTTATTATCCCTCGCGACAAGGTTGTTATCCAGATGTATGGTTGACATCGGTTGTTGTGCAAGTGACATTCTCATCGACATTAAACTCGTTGTGTTTGTAAACGCTGCTCTTGTGTTTCTTCGCCGCCTTCATTATTATGTCCGGCCCGGACAGAGCGCAGTGAGTCAGAATCCCATACTGGAAAACACGCATGTCATGTCGATTATTTATTTCATGGGGATATTTTTAACTGTTGCTGCTGGCGTGGCGTAAATCCAAAACTTTCCAAAATAATGCTGTCAGCGTGATTTTCAATACTCGTATATAAAGTTTCTAGGTACTTACTTCTGACGAATGCCTGTGTAACACACGTAGTGCGTGTGATAAGGCTCCCAACTGGAGCTAATTTTTTGGTGTTGTACTAGTAACGGAGCAGACTTCGTAGCGGGTACTCTGCGAGTAGTCTCTATTTATTTTTACAGTCCATCGAGCGTGAAGCCAAAAAAATGCACGCTTTTACTTTACGCTCGACGGACTGCGAAAATAGATAGAGAGTTTTCACTCACGTGACCAGCGGCCATATTGGTTTACTAAAACAAAAGACGATTTTTATATAAAAATGGAGTTTAATTCCCGGGAGAATGACTTGGTACACCAATACGACCGCCATTTCTTTGTTGTCGCGGAATCTTTACGGACTCCGCTCGCGCTGGTTCAAGAGGAATGTATCTATCTTTGTTCTAACTTGTTTATTCTTTCGTGGTCACCACGAACGGAACAGTTTACAAACTCATACGACACACAACTAAAGATCTCCCATGCGATAGGGACGATCTTGACAGTTCAACGGTCTAAACTATCGATCCAAACAACTAGACTTATATAATTCAAAACTCCAAGACAATGAATTTATAAATATGCAAAAAGGAAGTTGTGTGTGTTTATATAGTGCTATCACCAACGCGTCATACGCCATAATACCAAATCGTGCTTGAGGACAGTCACAAACAATTAACGCAACGTTAGCTTTTGCAAGGAAACTACTTTGCGGGAGCAGCTAGGTAAGTTATCGAATGTTTCTTGCTTAAGAGACATACATGGGAATTTTAAATGGGGTATTTTTATTGGTCGATTTGTATCTACAAGTTGTTGAGAACAATTCTGGTCCACATATCGTCTGTGGTAATATAAAATTCATACCGTAATTTACGGAACTCTGGCGATTATTCGTCATCGTAGCACTTACTTGTAAATAGGATTTAAGGGCAAAAAAAATATCATTCTAACACTACCTTGTCAGTATTTTCGAAAAGTGCTAACCTGAAATGCAGCTACAATTCAAAATCATTTCTTCCTGCGTGACTAGCGGATTAAAGTTTCAGTGAACATAGTGCATAACGATGAGTTTCAATGCATAAAGTAATTATTTTTCCTATTTCAAAGCTTTGCAAAGAACGATAATAATTAATATCTCTTACATATATTACTAAGCGACTGCTTCACGATGTGGTTGCTATTAAGAGTAGTCTAAATCGAAAATTTAGGCTCTAGTTCTATTTTTTTTTTCTCTTATTTCCAAATAATTAAACATTGATCCGCAGAGCAATACTATCAAAATCAATCCCACTCGAAACTGTCGTCTTTCAGAATAAGCCTGCCATACATATAAATACCTTTCTTTTTAGATACGAACAGACAGCCCTGAAGAAGAAATTTTTAATTGATAGTAATGTGTCAAATATAGGAACTTGGCTTTTTTGCACCGTGTCTTACTGCACGTGCGGCGAAGAGACGAACGTGCTGAGCGAGTTGTGTGACAAGTGAACAGTGACCACTTTGCGTTTAAGCAGTTTTAAGCAGTTTTCACTCTGTTCAAGTGGATTCTACAAAAGAAATCATCTGAAGCTTTAGCTGGATCAACCATTCTTAACTAGATGATTTCAGTACCTCAAAATACAAGAACCATATTTGATAAATGAAATGCCATTATCCACTGACAGATCCTGAAAATAAGGTTTCCAGAATAGTTGAATCTCACCATTTATAGAAATCTTAGCACCAAAATTAGTGAACCCGGCCATATTGGCCTTTTATTAACAATATCCAAGATATTGATATCCTGTAAACTGAATAATGAATCAGGAATTTTAGCTGGATCAACCATCCTCTGCCAGATGATTTCAGTACCTAAAAATAAAAGAACCAGATTTGATAAAATAAATGCCATTATCCACTGACAGATGCTAACAATAAGGCTTCCAGAATAGTTGTATCGCGCCATTAGAAATCTTACCATTAAAATTAGTGAGCCCAGCCCATATACGCTTTTAAGTCGCATTTTCCTGTAAACTGATGAATTTATTATTATTTTTTTTAATGAATTGCGATTAATAAATACCTTTCAAAATCCCCCCTCCCCCCCCCCCCCCAAAAAAAAAAAATCCTGCAAGGGAAACTTGTCTAAAAGAAAATCCTGCAAGCGGTTATGCCTAAAACAAATGTTCGTGCAACGGAGAAAATAATTCCTGCAGACACGTAGGACTCAATTCAAAGCCGTTCAGTTTTAAAGTTCACCTGAGTCGGTGCGTCTTCGTTTTGAGCGGAAAATTATGATGTTTTGTACAGCGATAAACAGCACACATAACACAAAATCTAAAAAGATTTCTGAAGATCCAAACTTTAGAAAACATTGGCTTGTAAAAACGACAAGAGGATCGTTGGAGCCAAAACAAGCACTAACGCATTTATGCGCGTTATTTCACTGAAAATTGTTTTAAACAGAATCTGCCGGTAAGAAGGCTTTTGGGTTCTGCCTTCAAGCCTCGAAGATTTGACTTTAAAGACGATCGATGCAGTCCAAACGAATTTTTCGATAGAACGAACAGAGAGACTCCCCGCGAGAACTCCGAATAGCTGTCCGTCCTGATTAAGGTTTAGGTTGGCTGAAGGAAAGTCGTTGAAACAGTGCTACAGTTGCTGCTGTTAAAAGTTAAAAAAAATTAAATTAAATGCAAACCTTCATTCAGTGCCCAGCTAAATGTTACTGAAGAAATGAAGAATAGGGTGGAGCGCAGAGGAACACGGGAAGGGCGAAAAGGCTATACTGACTGGCGAAATTCAGTTAATTGCTTATTATAAGATTAGCCAGAAACTCAGACAGCCAGGCATAAACTCTTAAGGTCATCACATCAGCCATTTACATGGTATATTAAAAAAAGGTTGTGCGCGACATGCTAATAACGATCCGTTTTGACCAGTAATGCACCCATATATAAATTTACAGTCAATTTTTTGGGGTGTGTGTGAAAATTTGAGGCTTGTAACAATGAAACATCATATAACTAGTTCTGAGGTTGACTGTTTTGGACGAGACTATACAATGTTTGTGTTTCTGTATGCTTTGTCCGTGTAAAGAAATAAAAACGGATCACGCCAACATGCAAGGGATGATAATGCCGAATTTCTGATTACAGTGTATGATTGTAATTTCTCAGTGGCACAATTATCATCCCATTCTTTTAGTTAAGTTGAAATTAATATGTACATATATTGGTTCAATTTATTTCCAAACACCTCTAGTAATTAAGAATAGAGATTCCATCCCGTGAAAAGAAATACATTTTCCCTTGTAACCGCTGGCTTTCTGGTGACGAGGATGGACGACTTGAAGTTTTTAAGGATTTTGCTTGGGTGGGTGCGAGCAACGTAAGCATGAGCGTCTAGGTGGTATCTGGGGGTAGATTTCCCCGGGGAAATTTTGAAAAATCAAGTTGTTGAAGTCCACTTTTCCTGCATTCTGAGAGTAATTTTAACCCTCCCTCTCAGATTAAGCGGACCTTTGCGGCGCGTGATTGGGTGCGGACCCACCCATTGACCCTCCAGCCTACGGCCCTGAATTTCAACAAAATCAGTAGTTCAGCTTCTCATGGTCGCTGCTACTTTGTTGTCTATTCAAATAGTTAACGAGGGTAAAGTTCAAGCGGATAATATAACTGTTGGAGAGATTTCCCAGCTGCCTGCGGGTGAGTGTTTTATTTGCTTAGTTTTTGGAGTACATGAATTGGGTGATGAATGCCCCCTTAAAAGTGTGCGTTTCGCAGCCAAATTTCAAAGGTCTTGCTATCTCGAAACTGCAGGTCTTCTTTTGCAAGGCTAAGGAAGTCTTTGATTGCACAAAAGAGTTGTTCAAGGTATTACTGTTTTGCAAAGTGTTGACTTGTCCATCAATACTGTAAGTGATCATTGTTTAGTCCTGTACAGAATACTTTTACCTGGAATCGTAGGCCTGGAATCGTAGAGAGCTACATAGCTGTTGTTCTGCTCATGCATTGTGAGAAATTATTAATAAATCATTGCATTCTAATTTAATTTAGCTGAAGACCCCTGAGACCGAGTCTGAATCAGAGATGACTGAATATCAAGGTAATTATGCATATACTGGGTACTTGTAGATGAACTATATTTCTTAGAATGCTTTGAATGCACGTGTGCACACGGCGTTTTGAGACGAACTCAAGATTTTGCGTCAGAACGTTCGTAAAACAACAAAAAGTTTAGAAAATGCACAATTCTTCTAGACGCATTAGTGCATCTCCTTTAGCACCTTTAGTGGGAGGCGCGGTGGCCTAATGGTTAGTGCGCTGGACTCCGGATCGGGCGGTCCGGGTTCGAGCTGTGGCCGGGGCACTGCGTTTTGTTCTTGGGCAAGATATTTTACTCTCATAGTGCCTCTCTCCACCCAGGTGTATAAATGAGTACCGGCGAATTTACTGCCGGGGGTAACCCTGCGATTGACTAGCATCCCATCCAGGGGGGAGTAGAGATACTCCTAGTCGCTTCATGCTACGGAAACCGGGATAAGCTCCGGCCTGATGGGCCACTAGGCTCATATAGAGACTTTACCTACTTTACCTATCTAGGAAAAACAAATAGGGATAGTCAAAATTTAAGAAAGATTGAGACTAGTTTCAATCGACGTTATAATCGGCAGCTGTGATGTAGCAGGAGTTAAAAGTAATGGGGCTAGTCCACATTTTGTTCACCCCCAGTACTCTCCGTTCTAATTCTGTGACCCATCCAAGTTTGTTCGCCAAAATACCTGTACTGCAGGTTTAAGTCACTCGGTATTTTCCCGTCCTTCAGGTACTCTGTACAACATGACGTTCGAGACAGAAGATGTACCCTTCGCCGGAACGGACGCCACAGTTTACGTGCAGCTGTTCGGAGAGAAAGGGCAAACAGGAAAGATAGAGTTCAAAAGTGGAAACAAACCAAAGTTTAAACGCGGAAGAATTAAAAAGTTTGCAGTACAAGCAGATGATGTTGGAAAGGTAACAGGTTAAATGCTCAGTATAGAATTGACCAGTTTGTTATCATGATGTATTTTGTAAAGCGATGCAATTTACTACAATAATTTTAACACACTTGACAATTTATGGAAGAGTGTAAACGGATTTAAAAGATTAGATAACAAACGTCTTAGAGAAAGATGTTAGTTCCGTTTTGCCACGAGCGTGGGACAAAGAAAAAATGTGAGGTAATCGAACCCAGTTCCTTCCGCATACTGACCGGGTGCGGTAACTACTAGTAAACTACAGGGATACTCGTAAGAAGCTAGGCCGTGCACTACATTCATATAAAACACGCGTCCTGCACACTGCTAGGATTAGCAAAAGGGAGAAAAGGATAGTACATCTTAAGTTCGGTAAGTGAATTCCAAAACCATTTTTTTTATAAGTCATTTCTAACTGTCTTTAATTTATGCCTCGCAATCTTAAGATTTTTTTAATGGCTTGTTTTTAGCTGACGAAACTTCGTGTGGGTCATGACAACACTGGACACAATCCTGAATGGTATCTGAAGAAACTCTCCATTGAAATTCCATCAAGAGACGAAAACTATGTTTTTGAGTACAACAATTGGATTGCTGGAGAAGAAGTCAGCTTAGATCCAGGTACATCGTCTTGTTATACAACATTGAAAATCTACGGCGTCAGAGGGTGCCAGTGCACTGTTACCTGCGAATGTTTTCTTCTTGTTTTATAACATTTAAAATCTACCGCGTCAGAGGGTGTCAGTGTACTGTTACCTGTGAATGTTGACCAACGGCAGCCCTTGCGTGTGAATCTTGTGTTTTCTTTGTGCTAAATATTAGGTTGCTAAATGACTGTTCAAATGACATTTATGTGCACTTAGTTTGATATTTAACTAATTTAATGTTCCCCTAACTTGATATACGCTGTAATAATTTGTTATCAACCGTAAAAAAGACCCACCAAAATGCCTTTGTAGAAAAACAAGCGCAGTGCGTGTTGTCGTAATTTTAATCTTTGGAATTTAAGTTTCATTTATTTCTAGACGATGTCAATTTTGCATCCCGGATATTGCATTAAATTCTATTTTTTCACTGGCTAGAATGCATATTTTTAAATACTGTTGAAATGTATTTGTTGTAACTGGACACTGTAAGAGGATTTAACTGTACTTTTGGTCATAACGGGACTAACATAATAACGGGCAATTAATTAACAATTGTAAACATCAGTTCGCTTATACACGCTATCTGTAGCAATAGCTGTTTTCATGAGCTTGTAATTCTATGGATCCTCAATTGTAGCATTTGCTATTTTTTTAGGAGCTAGGAGCATTTTACCATTTGTTAATTATATTGTTATCTCAAAGGCAAATGAGTGATTCATGAGAGACCTTGCGAAACTGAGGTGCTACCCGAGCCCTCAAATTAGTGGCCTGTAATCCTTACTTGTCTTTTTCTTGTCACTGAAGCCAAAGCTTATCTAAAAGGAATTCATAGTTTTCACTAGCTCTGTTTATGTTGATGTTGCTGTTTTTGTTTAGTTGATGAAAAGAGAAGAACCGAACTTTACACGCCTTATCCAAGTAAGTTACTTTTTCGTGTACATGTGTTGTTTCGTACAAACCTGTAATAGATTTGAGACTTGATTTAAGATGTTTTAACCAATACAGTTATTTCTCAAGCATCTGACCGGGCCGGAATCCTAAATTCTCAAATTTGATTGGCTAATGACGCGCTCGTAGCCGGTCCAGCTTTTTATGACACGGCCCACGGGCCGGATTTTTTCCGCGCTTAAGCGATTACGGCTAATTAAAAATGTTACAAGGTTAGTTGTAAACATCCTCGAGCAGTGAAAACTTTGTAACCGAAATAGAACTGATAAGGAGAATGGATTCGGGTGAGAGCGGACACAGTGAATTTTACTATCCAGAGGAAAAAACTTTTAACCAAACAACGCCTAAAATCATGACGAAGTTGAAAAGACAGGCATTTTTAAGTGTTTAAAAACAACATTCAAGATTTTATCTAATCACTTCGCCATGAAAACACTAAGAAAAAAGACAACTTACGATGTGAACATTTACTGGATTTTATTCTAGTTCATCTCAAGCTGGGTGAAGTAGCCGATCCTTACGCTCCAGTTTGGATCCAGCTTGTCGGTGAGAGAGGAGAGAGCGAACAGATACAGATCAAGCCCGGCTGTTGTCCCAATGAAAAGTTTGAGAAAGGTCGCATTTACAAGGTGGTAGCTAGAGTTGCTGATATCGGACGGGTAAGTAATGGGAAGGGAATTCCCAGGGATAAACGGTGACGAGAAGAGAGTTTTTACCCATTCATTGCCTTTGGTGTCAGTCCTAGCTTTGGATGAAAGACTTATGTGTGTGACCATTCAAATAGCAGTACTTTCATGTGGTACTGTTTAATATGCTGTACATAGTAGTAGTAGTTTTGAGTCTCTCGATCAGTAAAACCATTTTGTGTGACCATGCAAATGAAACCTTTTGCGGTACAAAACTGTTCATGATGCGGCTTTGTGGATACTCTAACAGGGTTTCCACAGTTCAGGAAATGGTCAAGAAAAAATAAAATTCTTCAAGGTCAGGGAAAAGTCAGGGAAAATTGAAATTTTGAAGAAAAGTCCAGGAAAATTGGAATATAACACCGTTGATTTCATACAATCAGTATTGGCTGGAAAAGACATTTCTGGTCAATGTGATTTCAGTGATGTTTGTTTTTTGTTTGGAAACGGAGGCTGGATGCTGGAGGCTGCTAATAAATCTGACATTTTGCATTAATTTGGTCAGGGAATTTTTTTGTGAGGGAAAAGTCAAGGAAAAGTCATAGAATTTTGAAAACTGATGTCAGTGGCAACCAGTGTCGAACATTGCCACGCTAACGTTTCGCTGCTCATTCTAATGACAAGGTGAAACCCGTAACACAAAACATTTCCTTATTAAGTTGTGTGTCCCACTTCTAGTTTTATATAGTCACGCAGTGCATCTGCTGCGTGACAGCGACAAAACATATCATGAAATAAGCTGTTCTTTCTGAGTCACACGTGTGTTAATCCCGAAATAGACAGGTGGACGGGCGGACGGATGGGCAGATCGAAGGATGGAAGGCCTGACAGACTATCACTTAAAAGTATACGTCTCCCTCATAATTAACTTTCTGGTCACAGTTAACGATTCTTCTCGTCCTTCCTCCCTTACATAGATCATGGATTTCAAAGTCGGGCAGGATGTCGCTGTCGCCCCCAGTAAGGGCATCTATGTAGAAGAAGTGGTGGTCGCAGCGTCAGGCGGAGATGGAGCGTCTTTTTCTTGTCACTGTTGGACCGGGGACGTGGACAAAGTAACAGTGGAACACGGAGTGTCACCAATGCATCCACACATTCAGGTCAGTAGTATAGTAATTGGGGGTACGAGCTCATAAAAACTGAGCCCGATTCAGCAAAAATTGCGCTCAAAACTGAGCTCGAAAAATTTCGCTTGAAAAAATGCTGAATAAATCAAATGAATATTAAATTTGGATAATACATTTGGATATTACATCGAAAAATGAGCTCTAAAAAATTTAGACTGAAAATTTAGCTTAAAAACTTGCGCTAAAAATTTAGCTCTAAAAATTTAGCCTGAAAAATATGCTGGATAAAAGTGTTGAAAAATATGTTGAATGAAAGTATTGAAGCCAAAGCGTAGCTAGATTTTAGGCCATTCGGCACTGGAAGATAAGTTAAACTTAGTTTAACTTTCTGAAGCGGGGGATGGAATGGCCGTTAAGAAATCACAGACCCGACTGGTGGGTAAGTTTGCTTTTATTAAATTTTCACTTTATTAAAAGTGAAAAGATTAAAAAAGTAAACCGGAAGGGTCTGTCATGTATTGTATTACAAGACTGTTTTCAAAAAATTGTATTGTAAAATATTTTTCTATACTATTTTTAAAAAAATTGTATTCAAAAATATTTTTCTATACTATTTTAAAAAAAATTATTAATAAAATTGTATTCTAAACTTTTTTACAATAATATAATACTAATATCATACTTAACGATTATATGCTATTCTATAAGCCTTCTAATAGCATAAACATGGTTACTATAAGCTTAAACTAATCACTTATTATTAAACTAAGGTATTGTATGGAAATTAGTATTTTAATATCATCAATATAAACTAATCACTTAATATTAATACTAATCACCAGGCCTGGAAAAAGTAATGATAGTGACGACTTAGGAAAGGATATAATTAGTAAAAAGGGTTAAATATAAAAAAAATGATAATCAGGCCTAAATAAAAATACGAAGTTAAATGATGTTTTAATTTTTAATTAAAACACAATAAACAAATAATTGAAACTAATATCATACTTTTCAAAAATATGCTATTAGAAGGTACAATAAATAGCAATAATATCATCAAGATAAGCATGACAAAAACCATTAAATTTAAATCAATATTACCCCTTGAATACAAGTATTGTAATATTTAATATCAACAAATAATTGATACTAAATATTATGAATAAAAATATAATTTATAATTTTTTATAATAATATCATACTTTTCAAAAATGTGCTATTCGAAGGGTCAACAAATAGCATAAACATGGTTACTATAAGCATGACAAAGACCATTAATGAAAGAGCAATATTACCCCTTGAATACAAGTTTGGAAAACCATTCTATACTCTTTTTAAAGAATTAGTGCATTTAAATATGTTGTAAATCTTTCATTGGAATCCAACTATTAAAATCATCATTATAACCTTTCCACTTAACAAGAGCCTGTTTCTTCTTATAATCCCGTCGAATGACTTTATCAATTCTGAATACATCCTGTCTTGCTTTCAATAGTTCAGGTTCATAAAAGCTACCTTTTATTTCTTCATTATTTAAATCCTTCAGTTTGTAAGTGATTGGATTAGTGTATTGGATCTTATTAATTATAAATATCTCCTCTGACCAGTTTGGTGTATAGCCCTTGTCGAACACCTTCCGTTTATACTTAGATATTCGAACCTTATCACCGACTTTGAATTTTGATTTAGCTGATAATGGTTTCATATCACCATATAGATTGAAGTAAACTATACCTTCATTCTTCTTTTTACTTGCTTCTATTGGCGTCATTTTGATAGAGCTATGTTTAGTGTTGTTATACTGTTTAACTAATTTTGGTAACATATCTAAATACTGTGTATTACCTTGAATAGTGAATTGTTTCCACATTCTGGTTTTAATTGTCCTATTCCATCGTTCACAAACACTACTTTTCTCTTCGTTCTCGGTGGAGTACAATGTTATTTTGTTCTTTTCCAAGAGGTCTTTGAAGTGTTTGTTGTAATACTCTTTTCCTTTATCAGTCCAGAAATATTCAGGTTTTCTAACTTCTTTGAGGATTGTTTTGAATGCTTCAGTCACTGTTTCGCCTTTTTTATCTTTCAAAGGAATGATCCAACCGTATTTCGAAAACACATCAAGTACCATGAGAAGATATCGATAACCCTTATTCCATTTACTAAACTGTTGCATTTCAACCAAATCCGAGCACCATATTTCATCAATATGGCCGTCGAGTAAAGTTGCGCTTTATTGATTTATGTAATTCATCAGCTAATTTTTCTTGCCAGTTTTCTTCACTCGACGGCCCTTTACGTTTTTTGACTTCTTTTTTTTAACACCAAGACCAAGTGTTTTTTTACCTTTTATCATGGCTTGAACAGCTGTAGTGCCCCATGGACGATCCATATAAGGTATTTCTGATATTCTTTTGAGCATTAAACCATCTGCTTTATGCTTGTCAGACAATGTTTTTGCTTTGCTGTAATCAATGTCGTGTTTCTGACATATACTGTCAAGGTTGTTAATCGGATCTCTGTATTTAGGTTCGTTAGAAGCTAATCTTTCTTCTAATTTCGTTCCTGGACCGCAATAATTATACTTTTTTCCAGTTGGTGTTCTCATATGTAATTCTCCAAGTTTTGAAAGATGTTTTTGGATATCAATAGCTGAACCCCTTTGGTACATAGGGTTTGTTGGATCATGAATGCGATCACCAGCATACATCCTCATATCATAATCAATACCACTTCCTATCTTACGGCTAATATCACTAGTCACAGAATCAAGAACTTGATCTATGTATTTGCTTGACATATCTTTGATATTTCGTTTTACATAATCACTTTTAATAGCCTTTCTAGATCCATAAATACCAGCATTAAGAATACCTTTCAAAGCCATTTCACCAAGAGAATGACTACCTTGTATATCAAATAAGCCCCCATCTTGTGAGGGCACATTTAGTTTTTTGACTTCACAAATCTCGTCTTTGTTATACCACATTCCGCACATTTACATTTCATCATCAACCGTCCATTTTTAGCCCTCTCAAATCGTTCACTTCCAGGCATACATTCGGTTTGTTTTTTCTGTTTTACACAATAACTTTTAACCATATATATATATATATGAGTTAGATATTTTTGAAGTAATTGATTATAAATCGGTGATTGATAGATTGATTATTTATATCAAATTCTGCATTATGGATGACATCAAGCATAGAAAAACCCTTTTGCCTCTCATGTAGATAATAAAGGCACCAATAACCGCATAAAACTGAATCACGATCTTGTATCTCATCTCCTGAATAATATATCTGTTTACCGCTTGTATGCAAGTATTGAGCTACTCCAAATGGCATCTCTAAACCGAAAGGGTCGAAGTATTCTGCATGTAACTTTCCGTTTCGATAAGCTACCCAATGAGTCCCTGAACCTATTTTTGAATCCAAATTGACTATTCCACATTCATTATTATTTATGTGATAAGGTAAAGAATCTCTTGAAAACACACCTTTGAAATGTTTTATTCCAAGATGATCAACCCAATTCAAAAGGTCAAAATTACTCAACGGTTTATTAACAAAACTTACAATAGAATGTTCAGAAGAGGAACGTTTTTAAATGGGCTGTTTTTTCCTAATAGCAGTCCTTTGCCCTTTTTCGTTGTTCTTTTTTTTTTTCTTTTTTGATCCAGTACCAAATTGATCTCCCCAATTACCAATTAATGGTGGTGATCTGAATAATGGGTTTATAATAAGTCCACCACTTGAATTATTACTTTTAGATTATTGCTGTGGAATATAAACATTTGTTGATCTTTTAGATCTATGTTTGTCAACCTGAAGACCCTTTCCAGTTAAAGCATTAAGAATAAGTGGAACACCGATACTCGCCAACAATGTACCGAGAAAGCCTCCATATTGTGATTTTGTTGGTTTGATGATAAGTTGACCTCCAGTATGAAGTGCTGAAACAATCTGTTCTTTCTGCTTTTTTGTCAACATATCTTTATATTTAATCAGCTGATCTATCTTGTTTTGTGGTACAAGGAATCCACCTGTTTGAATACCATTTCCAAAAATTTTATCAATTCCAAGAGAACCTAAAGCTTGAGCCGCTCCTGTAGCAAGTGCTGGACCTAGCTTTGAAACAGCTCTTGAGGCATAAGGCAGTGCTCTCATTCCAAGATTAATCAATGAACTCCAAAGAGATCCTCCTTCTTGTACAAGATATCTGATTTGAGTTCTACTTATTTTCAGATCTGCACCTGTTCTATTTTTCATCGCCTTTTGAAGACGTTTTAGTTGCGTTTTTGTTAGATTGAGATGATCATTACCTGATAGATCACTTTTTGATAAACGTATTGTTACCGCTGATTTTTGTGAGAGAGCTTTTGCAAGTCTCTGTTTTTGCCCAGTTGAAAGTTTCACTCCATATTTAACATATGTCATATCTCTTATATTACATATGTTATATAAAATTAATAACTGTAATGACTTTAACCTGTATTTAAAATATGAAAATTAACGGAATAATAGTTTTCCGTTCTGTTGTATTAGTTCAGCATCTTGTTCAAATAGAGTCAAAGCATATATACTGTAAGCTGTTGTAGTTGTGCCTGAAAGCTCATAACGAAAAGTAAGCTTCGTAGTACCATCTCGAATATCTGCTTTCTGTTTTGTCAAATCGAAATACACAAAAGGAAACAGTGATTGAAAGTTAGTTATATTCAAAAGCGAACCTTCACCATATTCATTATTTTTATGCACGTACTTCAGAGCATCTCTGTAAACACGTGATAAATCAATTGATGGTTGATAATGAATTTCAGGATACTCTATATTACCACCTCCAACTTCTAACCAGCAGTTCATTAGTGTTCTTGGATCTGTACTGACTGAAAATGTGTTATATAGAAATGGGTTGGTTGTCTGTGAATTCATATTAGCATCATCGATTATGTAAATAAACACATGACGAGGTTTTGTTATACCACTGCTTATTCTGAAATGACCTGCTCGTTGTGTTGATGAATTGCTTCTTTCAATGTTTTCTCGAAGATATGTCCACTTATAAGGTTTCATAAAGTTATTCATGTAAATGCTTTGTCCAGAGCTGTTGAATGTTATACGTGTTACGATTAATTGTAACTTTGTGATGATAACTCTGCAATTATCACCTGCTTGCCAAATCGGATTACTATCACTCTCAATTTCAAAGTTTAGTTCTAATCGACCAGATGGTAGCAGTTTATCTTCAAGAGCCTCAAAAAATGAATATTTATTTAGAGTTAGTTCTCTTGTGACTATTATTGACGCACCAAGAATCAACTTCCTTTCTGCAAATCCCTTGTTATAATTAGCTTGAGCAGGTCTCTCTTCAGCATGTCGCGTTGTATCAAGATGATAAAATTCATTAGTTGCTGTTGAATTCGCATAACTTGGAGAAAATTCAAGAAGAGATTTAATATTAACAGCATGGTTAGAATCGTTACAATCGTATACCTTTTTCCCTTGAAGCTTGATATCAAAATTTTTGATAAAAGAATGGATGTCGTTCACAATACCGTTGTGATCCTCGGCAGCAATAACACCTCCATCAGCAAGTTTATTTACTTTAAATGAAATACCGAGACGAGCATTATACCAATCAAAAGGAGTTACTTCTCCTGAATTATCGACAACAAATCGATATCCATCCTTCTTTTGATGAAGTGTATTACCAACTAGTGTTATGAGAGGAGTCTCTAATTCAAAATATTGATCTTCAGATCTTTCAACATATCTTGGGTTTCTAAAATTTTCCATATATTATTAGTTTAGATAAAATACAAGTTTTAAGTTAAATCCCTTTTTAAACAATCCTCTTCTTCTTTATCCTCCCCCCAGAAATAAGCTGGTTTACTCTTTGTGCAATCTCTTGACTCGTCATTGGATGTTTAACTTGAGTTTTTGGTTTTTCTTGAACTGGTGATTCAAGTGAAAAGGCATAATCTGTATAAGTTAATGGTTCTATGTCAATCTGTTTCTTGGCTGTCTCTTTTGGTTTTTTTTAGACAACATCTAAACTATTTTATCGCCAGCTCGGTTTCCAAGATGCTCTCCTGTTTTCGTTGCAACAGAAGTGGCTGTTTTTTCAACAGCTTTTTTTGCTATTTCTCGCGTCGTTTTACCGAACAACTTCTTACCAAGTGATTTCAGCATATCCATTTTATAGCCTTCGCCATGTAATTCTCTGGAATAAATGTGTTTTTTGACATATCTCCCTGTATCTGGATCGTATCTTTTTTTATACTCACTTTTCATATATTATTAGTTTATACAAAACTAGATCTCAGAATCAAAGTCATATGCCAATCAATTCCATTGAGATTTATTGGTCTCCCAAGAGAATCTCTTACTGTAATACGCATTTCAGATATATTCGTTTTCGAAATAGAACTAAAGAGAGAACGTTTTGGTTCAAATTGAAAAGGAAAACTCCTTGTTAAATTCGTACATGGAATAACACAAAGATTGTTGGTTCTTTCTCCATCAGTAATAGAATCTGTCACAATGTCGCAATTGATGTGTATACTGTCTACTGAATTCGTTATATTGGGTAATTTTGAAGAATGATCAGTTAGTTTGATAATCTTTGGTTCAAAACCAATCAAATCTCCAAATTTTGAATTACGAATATCAAGTTGCCAACCATCTGCTAATTCGACAACAACACGATAAGATGTCAAAACAAAATAAATTTTAACACTACCATCATCTCCTTCTGGTGTATCTCCATTAGATTTGATGACTTGTTCAATGTATTCCGAAAGATCGTCATAACTGTACATTCCATCAACGAAATTGATGTTTTTCCAATTGGAACCATTGTCTTTTGAATATTTTATGGTTTTGTTATTGTATGTATCATTTATATTATGCCAACTGTAAGTCATTGAAACTCTGTCTACAGCCATTTCATGCTTCATTTCTTTTTCAAGGTGTAAAGTTGGTTTGAATTTAATTGTAAAATCTTCTGGACGAGATCTACCGACTTTCTGTCGATTAATTGAACTGATACTAATAGCTTGTTCTTGCATATACATATTAATTAGATAAAACATAAACGTTGAGGAGATCATTTAATTTTTTCTTTCCGATTATACCAAGCTGTAACATTTTATGCGCTATCTGTGAAAATTCATCTTTTACAGCATTATTTCCAGCTAAAATAGATCCTCCAAGTAGTTGAAGTCGATCCATAAGATCATTTACATCATTGTAATATACAACACCAGATCCTAATTTTGAGAATTTCTTACTTGATCTATGTATCGGAATCTCTGATAGCCTATTCAGTTCATTAAACATCATTTTTGATAAATCAGAATACCGTTTATTACTATTAAAACGCTTAGTTAACAGATCAATGGTATCAAAATCAACTAATTTATCAATCACTGTTTTACCATCCTTTTTTGCCAAAAGACGTAATTGACCAATTAGTTTTGGAACATCAATGACGAGATTTCCATACTGACCACCATTTTGAATTTTATAAGCATTCCGTTTTGGTTGAAGGTAACCTGTCCCCAAAGTCTCTTTTCCTTCAGGTATGATTTGTATACGATCTCTGTATTTCTGTATCAACTTGATTTCTTTTGTTAATTCATCAATCGCTTTTTTGTTTTTAACCTTTGCTTTTTTTCTAGTCGACAGATGTCCTTTTTCTCGTCCTAAATCTTTTAAAATAACACCAATTTTTTTATCATATTCGTCAAAATTAAGATCTCCACTGACTGAACCATGTAATACATCACTTGGAGCAAGTAATCCATAGACTATAAGCTTTTTAATCTCTTCACCTGAAAATCCTTTGTCAATATCTGATTTGTATTGTGGTTTCATCATTTCTGGCTTATAATCAAGCGGAAGTTTGGTTGGTTCTTTAGAAGGTGATTCAACAGGTAATGTATTAACCAATGCAAGGTCTTGAAGACCTGATGATATTGCTTTCTGATTTTTCTGTAACTGATCGATTATGGTGTTCCGTTTCTCATCAATCGTTTTTTTCACATCCTCTTGAGTTTTCACGATTGGTTTGTATACTTCTGAAAGGTCTTCTTGAACATCTTGTCTACCAATTCGATATTCTTTTAACGTGTTTCTGACTTTTTTAACTGAATCATCAGCTTTTATTTTTGACTCTGATAGTCTCTTTATTCTTTCAATATCCATTATATATGTAAGTTATATAAAAACTTATCTGAACTTATCTCAACTTATCTCAACTCATCTTAACTTATTTATGTAACATATATGTATAATGGAAATACCTAATTATGATTGTGGTAATGAACAAAATGATTACAAACAATTGTACAATTATATGCCTAACCAAACTTTCAGAATGTTGATGGCTGCACCATCTGGTGGAGGAAAGACGAATTTGCTTTTTCATATGTTGACAAAACCTCTGCTGTATTATGACAGGATATATTTGTATGCAAAAAATCTTGAACAAGAAAAATATCAGAATTTGATGAAAACATTCGAACCTATAAGCAAAGAAGTTGGGTATGATATTTTAGTTTGTAATAATGATGAAATCACTCCTGTTGAAAATATGGGTGATAATGGACAATGTCTCATTGTTTTTGATGATTTCATTTGTGAAAAGAATCAAAAACCTTTGATTGATTACTTCATAAGAGGAAGACATAAGAACTGCAGTGTCATCTACCTTTCTCAATCTTATTATAAAACACCAAAGGATATAAGACTGAATTGTTCTCATTTTTGTGTTTATGATTTTCCAAGCTCAAATGAAAGAAACCTTATATCTCGAGAACTTGGGGTCAATAAAGAAGATTATATGCAAGCAACAAAAAAACCATATTCTTTTCTGTACGTTGATAATCCTCGAAAAATAGTTAAGAGAAACTTTTATGGAAATATCTAACTAATATTATATGGGATTATTCAACGATAAACAAATATCACAAACACCTGATGTTGTTGGTCAACAAGGACCACCTGGAATTGGATTTAAAATGACTAGCCATGGTAACTATGATATGGACAATAAAATACTTTTCAATGTTAAGACTCAAGATGATGTGCCTGATGATTCTGATTATAATACCATCAAAAAAGACTATGAATCCGTAGTAAACAAAGAATACCTGATAAACCACTTTTTAAAAAGGGATAAAACAGATGTGTTCTTTGATTTAAAAGGATTGTCATTACAAAATTCAGAGGTATATAATACAAACTCATGGGATGCTCGTACTATAACAAATAAAGAATATGTCGATTTGCGAGATAATCTCAAAGCTGACAAAACAGAGTTAGTCAGAAAAGCGGATCTTGAAACGAATGATGAACAAACTTTCAAGGGCATCCTCAATGTGCCTGATTTCGATCCTGGTTATAGTAACATGACTAATGTGATGAATAAGAAATATATTGATCAAAAACTCGACATGAAAACAACTGTGTTACAAAAAATAAAATCAAGATTGCAAGTACCTGATTATAATGGTAGTTATACAAATCAAAATGATGTACCAAATCTTAAATATTTATCTTTAAAATATTTGAATAAAGAAGCAGGTGGTCAATTACAAAATTCAATATTATTCAATTCATTTCATACAGATGAAAAAAAGCAAATATATTATTTAGGTAAACCATTATATAATACGAGTGCTACTAATAAACTGTATGTCGATTCTGAACTACAAAAAAAAAACCAAATAAAGCTTATGTTGATGCTGGACTAAAAAAAAAACCAAATATTGATAAGACCATGCTTCTCGATGGTTCTCAAACAATGCAAGCCGATCTCAAAATGGGTAATCATAAAATTACTCAGTTAAAAAATCCTACTGATGACCAAGATGTTGTTAATAAAAAATATGTAGACTCACAAATCAGCACAACTATTGGAATAGCAAATGACGAAAATGCATTTAGATATATTGTGGAATATCATAATAGTCAATTAACTGAAGAGAATGATGTTGAATTAGGAGACATTAAAAAATATAATTTATCTCCACATCAAATTAATAAAAATACTATTGATATGAATCTTCTCCTTGATACTTCAAAAGGGTACTATAGCTCTAGAATCGGTGTCAATTTATACCCACTTTCTAATGATGATTATACTTTATGTTTTGAATAGATTTGGATAAGTTCAGATGTAGAAAGCATCTTCTTGAATGGTGTTTCTTCCATTGAAACAGTTCATAACGTTAAGAAAAAAACATTATTTTCACGTAAGTATTCAAGATTGATTTGTCAGTTCACCAAAAGTCAAAATGCTTATAACAATTACTTGTTCATAGATATTGAAATCAAATTGAATGCTGGTGTATCATATCCATCCAAATTTCAAACTTATTTCGTCATTTATGGTGTTGTAAGCCTCCAATTAGATATTAATCCTGGTTTATATGATGCTTTATATTTTATTGAAAATGGATTAGTCTATTTTAATAAAGAAATTGACATGCAGGGTAATAAAATCGTTGGATTAGGAGATAACATAAATAATGACTTTGGGGCTGTAAATTTGAAACAATTGAATACAGCTATATCAACTTCAAAAAAAGATATTAATGATTCTACCGTAACTTTAATAAAGACATTACAACCAAAAAGTTATTACGCAGAAATATTCGATACTTACTTTGATATAACTGATGCAAATAATTTCATAGTAGATGATACATACGGTGCTGAAGTTAAATATGTAAAATGTCAAAATGATAATGGTTTTATTGTAACTGAATATATGAAGGATGATTTCGATTTATCATTGTTTAATAAACAGTTAGGAACTGTTTTAAATGGATCTGTGATTTCATTAAGCAAAACAATTAGTACAAATAAATATACAATTTTTATCAGCTTTAAACACAATACAGCATTGACAGATGCATCAAAAAATCTTGTTGGTTTTGGAGGTGTTACTAATGACAAAAAATTCACTTATAGTGATCCTCGTTATAGCATAAATAATCAAAAACTCATCATTGACAATCAAAACGATAATAATCATCAATTAAGTGTGTTAAGTCAATATCAAAATAAAAACCTTTTTATGTGGATCATGAAAAATGGTAACAATGTAAGATACGGTTTGGTAAATGGAGCTTATTTAGACAAAACTGTCAATGTGAGAAGCGTTACAACAAGAAACATCATAATAGAATTGCCTTATAAAATAAAACGAATAGGAATATCAACCAATGCTTACAGCTTTTCTTCAAAGGAATTCAATAAAATTTGTTTTCTTGAAAAAGGAAATGGAGTTTACTTTATCTAATTTATTAATATAAACAATATATATATGAAAACTGCAGATTTAAAAATAGAAATAAAACATTGTATAATCATATAACATATAAGAAGACATATGATGAATTTTAATCACATATCCAACAAATTATCAGAAGATAGAGTGAAGGAATTGAAGGACCTGTACAATAATTACCACCGATTACAAACATGTTATAAATGGAAGTATAAGAAATTGAAACGTGTTTATCTATCTCTGCAGATGTCATCCATTAGCTTGACTGTTATAGGTTCTGTTGTTGGTAGCATTACTCTTAATCATATTGTTATAGGATGTTTAACAGGATTGGGTGTTTTGATTCATGGTTATATAACAAAGAGTAACATTTCTGACAAAGTTAATAAATGCAAATTTGCATACACAAGTTATGAGAAAGTTTGTATACAGATAAAATGCTTTTTGAGAGGCTTACAATCTGATGAAAATTCTTTTCTAACCGATCTAAAAGTGCTTGACGATATTGTTATTGATCAATGTCCAACTATAGATGAATATGTTAACAGATATAACAAACAATTCACTGTCTGATAATGTGTATGATACTATCAAATTTTAATTCTAAAATCTTCGCCCAATATCGATTATAAAATTCAAGCGTTTTTCTCGATTTAGTAATCTTTATACATTCAAATGGAAGATCAAGCAATTTAAATAAATGTCTGAGGATATATTTAGTGCTGATAATTCGTCTTCGGAGTTTATTAACTGAAGGAATAACAGATCCAATTATTTCGAATGTCTTATAAATTTTATCCCTTTGTTTATAAGTCAATGTGATTTTATTCTCATAGCAAATAGAATTCAACGTATTCTCGATATGATATTTACGTTTATATATTGATTTTTTATGTATTTTATACATATTCTCATAAAAATCAAGGTATCCTATAACATATTCGCAACCATGAACTAAACCGCAATTTAGACAAACATTCATACCGTTTTTATTAACCATATTCTGCTTACTACAGCAAAGCTCGACCATTTTATCACCTTCTATTAAAATATTCTCGCAGAAAGGGCATATAGGTTCTTTTAAAATTTTTAATTCATTATGAATTTGTGAATTACAACTCATTTTTATATATATCATATATAAAAATATAAAACATTATCTTTATTTAATATATATAATAAAAAATATGACTAGACCAAAATTTTACACCAATGATCATGATAGAAAAAAAGCTTTAACAAAATCAAAAAGTAAATATATGATGAATAAACAATGGTTTTGTTCTATATGCAATGAATCAAATGGTAACAAAAACTACACTTTAGCTGGCAAAACATGTCACTTAAAAACAAAAAAACACCTACGTAATCATGAAAAATATATTTCAAATTTGAAAATAAATATTACAATATAAACTTCACTATAAATTTTTAAAAAATAGTATAGAATTATTTTTAAAAACATTTAAAGTTTTAAAATTTTATCTATAGTAATAATATAAAAATAAATGGATTTGAAAAATTTGACACAAAAAGAATTAATTAGAGTTTTCATTTAAAAAAAAAAAGAATAAACAGGAACTAATTGATTTAATCAAAACAAAAGATGATTTCTTTGAAATGAACCAATTGAATTTACAAGATTTAACTAAAAATGAACTAATTGAAATAATATTATTACAAAATAAATCACATAATGAAGTTATGGAAATAATTGATGAACCTAAAAAAAACATCATAGAAGATAAATCAAAAAAAGATATTATGGAAGATAAATCAAAAAAAGATATTATGGAAGATAAACCAAAAAAAGATGTCATGGAAGATGACATAAATTCAACTCAAATAAAAGAAACTGATAAGGCTTTGAAAGGATATGCTAAATCATATGAAATTGGTATAACTAACAACACAAATCCACTTGAACAATTACAAAACACTAGATCAGTTGTTAATAATCATTTAAATAAATTACTAAATGAAATTAAAGGTTTAAAATTCGTTGAGACTTTAAAAGTAACATTTAAAAAAGTTTCTAATAATGAGATAATTGATAAAACTGCATATTTTAATAGCAAAGCTCAAACAATAATCAATAATCTTAATATTACTGAATCATTAAACTTATCTGAACAGCAACTATTAAATTTTATAGCCTTATGGGTTTCTGAAGGATCAGGATGGACTATTGAATCTATTGATAATCATTATTTAAACATCGTTAAATATAAACCTATAAATGGATCTTCATACATTCAACTACCGCCTGAACTTCAAAATAGTGCAAAAGGTTTAATTAACCTTAAAAATTATGATAATAAGTGTTTTTTATGGTGTCACATCAGACACTTAAATCCAACAATTAAAAATCAAGAAAGAATAAAAAAATCAGACAAAGAATATATTAATAAATTAAATTATGATAACGTTGACTTTCCTGTTTCTAATAAACATTATAATAAGATTGAAAAGCAAAATGAGATCAATATCAATGTTTTCAGTTATGAAAAAATGCAAATATATCCAATTTATGTATCGAAAGAAAAATATGACAATTGTATGAATCTATTATTAATAACAAAAGATGAAAATAAACATTACGTACTAATAAAAGATTTTAATAAGTTCATGTATAATCAAACTAAACATAAAGAAAGAAAACATTTTTGTATGCATTGCCTTCAATGTTTCAGCTCTGAAATAGTGCTACATGATCATAAGGAAAACTGTATTCAATTAAATGGTGTACAAGCTGTTAAATTACCATCAAAAGATAATAATATATTAAAATTTGAAAATTTTCATAAACAACAACAAGTTCCTTTTGTTATATATGCTGATTTTGAAAGTATTCTAGAAAAGATTCAAGGATGTAAACCTTATGATGAAAAATCATATACTCAAGCATATCAAAAACATACTGACTGTAGTTACGGATATAAAGTCGTTTGTTGTTATGATGACAATTATTCAAAAACAATAAATATATATAGAGGCGAAAAAGCTGTTTATAAATTTATGGAAAAGATGCTTGAAGAAGTTGATTATTGTAAAAATATTATTAAAATGAGTTTGAATAAAAAATTAGAAATGACTGATGATGATGAAAATAAATTTAAAAATACAATAGTATGTCACATATGTAATAAACAATATACTAAAAAAGATATTAAAGTAAGATATCATTGTCCTATTACTACTAAATACATTGGATCTGCACATCAAGAATGTAAATTGAAACTACATTTAGATCCTGATAAAATAAAAATACCTGTTATTTTTCATAATTTGAGAGGCTATGATAGTCATTTCATTATGCAAGAGATTGGTAATATTGTAAAGAAACATACATATAAAAATAAAAAAGGTGAAGTTAAACAAATGAGTATTAATGCAATACCTAACAACATGGAGAAATACATGGCTTTTATGTTAGGAAATAATTTAACATTTATTGATAGCTTTCAATTTATGAGTTTTAGCCTTGATAAATTAGTTAGTAATTTACCTAATGAAGCTTTTAAATATACAAACAAAGAATTCAAAAATAAAAAATTTGAATTGATGAAAAAAAAGGTATATATCCATATGATTATATGGACAGCTTTGATAAATTTAATGATTTAAAATTACCAACAAAAGATGATTTTTACAGTATATTGAATAATCAACATATCAGTAATGAAGATTATAAACATGCTAAAAATATTTGGAAAACATTCAATATTTCATCTATGGGTGAATATCATGATATTTATTTAAAATCTGATATTCTCCTTTTATCAGATGTATTTGAAAATTTTAGAAAAACATGTATGCTTTATTACAAACTAGATCCATGTCATTATTTTAGTAGCCCGGGACTCTCATGGGATTCTATGTTAAAAATGACTAATATTAAACTCGAACTAATTACTGATATAGATATGTACCAATTTATTGAAAAAGGAATGAGAGGAGGTATATCTTATATTGCAAATCGTCATAGTAAAGCAAATAATAAATACATGAAAGATTATGATGAAACATTATCATCGAAGTATATCATGTATCTTGATGCAAATAATTTATATGGTTGGGCTATGTCTCAACACCTACCAACTGGAAAATTTAAATGGTTAACACAGAAGCAAATTGATGAAACCAATTTAGCAAAGTATGATGAAAAAAGTAAAAAAGGTTTGATACTAGAAGTTGATCTAGAATACCCAAAAGAGTTGCATAACCTTCATAATGATTATCCTTTAGCATCTGAAAAGGTAAAAGTATCAAGAGACATGCTATCTAATTATTGCAAATCTATCGCAGATAAATACAATATATCTACAGGGTTAGTTCATAAATTAATACCTACATTAAATAACAAAGAAAAGTATGTCCTACACTATAGAAATTTACAATTATACCTTGATCTCGGTTTAAAAATAATAAAAGTTTATAGAGCACTTGAGTTCAATCAATCTCCATGGTTAAAACAGTATATTGACTTCAATACTCAGAAAAGGACTCAAGCAAAAAATAGTTTTGAAAAAGATTTTTTCAAATTAATGAATAATTCAGTATATGGTAAAACAATGGAAAATCTTCGAAAAAGAGTTGATGTTAGATTGATTACAGATGAAAAAAAATTATTGAAGATGACTTCTAAACCAACATATGTAAGTAGTAAAATATTCAATGAAAATCTAGTTGCTGTTCATAAAATAAAAGAAACACTAACATTAAATAAACCATCATATGTAGGAATGTCTATCCTTGATTTAAGTAAGACTCTGATGTATGATTTCCATTATAACTACATTAAGAACAAGTATAGAAATAAATCTAAATTATTATTCACTGATACTGATAGCCTCTGTTATGAGATAGAAGCTAATGATGTATATAAAGACTTTTTTAATGATAGGGATAAATTTGATTTTAGTGAATATGATAAAAACTCCAAATATTTTGATGATTTTAATAAAAAAGTTATTGGTAAATTTAAAGATGAAACTCATGGTATTCCAATAACTGAATTCATTGGCTTAAGATCAAAAATGTACTCATACATTAAAGATGATGATAATGAAAATAAAACAGCAAAGGGTATAAAGAAAAACGTAATTAAAAACGACCTCAATATGATGATGCAATTTCTCATGAAATTCAATATGATTATACAAAATTTGTATCAGAAGCATTAAAATTATATAAATCTGATATTTTAAAATATAATTTTGAACCTGAATATGAAGAAGCTATTTATGATGAAAAATGTTTAAGAAAAACTTTAAAATATGATATAAAAAAATATAATAAACATATATATGACATTCTAAATTATTCAAAAAATGATAAAGCTAATGATGTATATAAAGACTTTTTTAATGATAGGGATAAATTTGATTTTAGTGAATATGATAAAAACTCCAAATATTTTGATGATTTTAATAAAAAAGTTATTGGTAAATTTAAAGATGAAACTCATGGTATTCCAATAACTGAATTCATTGGCTTAAGATCAAAAATGTACTCATACATTAAAGATGA
This sequence comes from Meandrina meandrites, assembly GCA_963693305.1. Lineage (NCBI taxonomy): Eukaryota > Metazoa > Cnidaria > Anthozoa > Scleractinia > Meandrinidae > Meandrina > Meandrina meandrites. The sequence continues at coordinate 47,415,461 of OY855903.1, forward strand.
TGATAATGAAAATAAAACAGCAAAGGGTATAAAGAAAAACGTAATTAAAAACGACCTCAATCATCGTAATTATAAAGAAACATTATTTAATAATCAACAATTACATCATAAAATGAAAACTATCAGAAGCATTAATCATCAATTAGGTAGCTATGAAATAAACAAAGTGTCATTATCATGCTATGACGACAAACGTTATATACTAAATGATGGTATAACAAGCTATGCTTATGGTCATCACAAAATAAATAAAAAATAAAATATATCATATATTATATATAAGAATGATTATAACATGCATAGGAGACGTTGATGTAGGTAAAAGCTGTTTAATATCACGCATTTTAATAAATACTGGTGTTATATGTAATAGAGAAATAAATCAATCTATTAATAAATCAAAAAATTGGCTATCAAATATTGTTGATACTGATTATAATGAACAATCAAAAGGAATAACAATTAATTCTACACAAGAAAAATTCAATATAGACAATAATGAATACATAATAGTTAATAATCCTGGTCATAAAGATTTATTAAAAGAAATAATAATAAATTCTTCAATAGCTGATATAGCATTGCTTTTAATATCAGCTAAACCTTATGAAACTGATAAAAACATTAAAAAAGGTTATGATTATACATTATTAGCACGTGTAAATGGAATAAAACAGTTAATTGTTTGTATAAATAAATCAGAGTATATCAATCATGATAATACCTATGATAATATCGTCAATAAAGTAAAAAAATCATTAAATAATCAACATTTCGAAAAAATAATATTCATTCCAATATCAGCAAAATGTAACCTAAATATATCTAAAAATGACAGCAATATAGTAAATTACTCATTGTTTGATGTAATAAAAAACATAAAAATTCATAGAAGAGAAACAACATCAATTAAACCATTAAATAATATATCAAACATCAAATTATCTTTTTATAATATAACAAATTTAGTCACAACTGGTTATAAATGCATATTATGTTCACTAAATAAAACATATGATATTGAATTTATTGATGTGAACAATGGTAATTACAATTTCATTACAAAAAAAAATACAACTGATAAATTCATAAATTGTCTCATTAAAATAAATACAACTGATCATTTAAATCAGTCTATAATTTTAATAGATGGTAATAATATTTTAGCATATGGTTTATTATTTTAATAAAAAATATTTTCTAATATAAATATATACAAATGACAACATTATTCAATGAAAAAAAAAATAGAAAAAAATTTAAAATATTAAAATTATATATATTTACATCATTAAAAGATTTAACATATAACATGTTTGAAGATAAAGAAGAATTAATCAAAATTGTCATATCACGTACTAACAAAAAATTAATACGTTATAATAAGAAAAAAGTATTCTTCATTCATCCTTTTTTTAATAGATATGGATGTGATATTCATGGTGATATTTTTGATTTAGTTCAGTTAAATCAACCTAGAATATACTCTTTTCAAAATATTATAAAAATTGATATTAATTTTAATGATGCAATTTCTCATGAAATTCAATATGATTATACAAAATTTGTATCAGAAGCATTAAAATTATATAAATCTGATATTTTAAAATATAATTTTGAACCTGAATATGAAGAAGCTATTTATGATGAAAAATGTTTAAGAAAAACTTTAAAATATGATATAAAAAAATATAATAAACATATATATGACATTCTAAATTATTCAAAAAATGATAAAGATGATCTAAGTTCTGATAATGATAATTGTTCTGATAATGATGATTGTTCTGATAATGATAATCGTTCTAATAATGATGATTGTTCTGATAATGATGATTGTTCTGATAATGATAATCGTTCTAATAATGATGATTGTTCTGATAATGATGATTGTTAATGATTAAATAACTTGTATTCAAGGGGTAATATTGCTCTTTCATTAATGGTCTTTGTCATGCTTATAGTAACCATGTTGATGCTATTTGTTGACCCTTCGAATAGCACATTTTTGAAAAGTATGATATTATTATAAAAAATTATAAATTATATTTTTATTCATAATATTTAGTATCAATTATTTGTTGATATTAAATATTACAATACTTGTATTCAAGGGGTAATATTGATTTAAATTTAATGGTTTTTGTCATGCTTATCTTGATGATATTATTGCTATTTATTGTACCTTCTAATAGCATATTTTTGAAAAGTATGATATTAGTTTCAATTATTTGTTTATTGTGTTTTAATTAAAAATTAAAACATCATTTAACTTCGTATTTTTATTTAGGCCTGATTATCATTTTTTATATTTAACCCTTTTTACTAATTATATCCTTTCCTAAGTCGTCACTATCATTACTTTTTCCAGGCCTGGTGATTAGTATTAATATTAAGTGATTAGTTTATATTGATGATATTAAAATACTAATTTCCATACAATACCTTAGTTTAATAATAAGTGATTAGTTTAAGCTTATAGTAACCATGTTTATGCTATTAGAAGGCTTATAGAATAGCATATAATCGTTAAGTATGATATTAGTATTATATTATTGTAAAAAAGTTTAGAATACAATTTTATTAATAATTTTTTTTAAAATAGTATAGAAAAATATTTTTGAATACAATTTTTTTAAAAATAGTAGAAAAATATTTTACAATACAATTTTTTGAAAACAGTCTTGTAATACAATACATGACAGACCCTTCCGGTTTACTTTTTTAATCTTTTCACTTTTAATAAAGTGAAAATTTAATAAAAGCAAACTTACCCACCAGTCGGGTCTGTGATTTCTTAACGGCCATTCCATCCCCCGCTTCAGAAAGTTAAACTAAGTTTAACTTATCTTCCAGTGCCGAATGGCCTAAAATCTAGCTACGCTTTGGCTTCAATACTTTCATTCAACATATTTTTCAACACTTTTATCCAGCATATTTTTCAGGCTAAATTTTTAGAGCTAAATTTTTAGCGCAAGTTTTTAAGCTAAATTTTCAGTCTAAATTTTTTAGAGCTCATTTTTCGATGTAATATCCAAATGTATTATCCAAATTTAATATTCATTTGATTTATTCAGCATTTTTTCAAGCGAAATTTTTCGAGCTCAGTTTTGAGCGCAATTTTTGCTGAATCGGGCTCAGTTTTTATGAGCTCGTACCCCCAATTACTATACTACTCAGGTCAGTTTTCTGTTTTCTTCGATAAAACCTGAAATTTCCTGATCGTCTAACTGATTCTCGTCGTTTGATTCTAGCGAACTACGGTTAGCATTTATAGGCCATTCTTCCTTTCTCGGGGGAGGGGGCTACGTTAGCTAAAAATTGTGGTGGGTAGCTGAGACAATGACCTAACATCCCTAGGTAGCCCAGGCTCATGCATTGATATTTGGTGGCTTGCTGGGGTGGTCCAGGTCGGATTTTGGTCTCTTTTGGTTTTGGCAGCTGAATTCAGCTGCCTGCCACCCTGTGATAGCTTAGCTGTGACCGGCTTAGCTGTAGCTAGGCTCTCCAGCAAGCCTACCGGGCTAGCAAGGCTCCCAGGGGGGGAAGGAGGGGGGTTGCCAGATAATTGCAGGTCTTGCTGTCAGCCGACTGGGTACCTTTGTTAAAAAAGGGTAGATTGATTGATTGATTGATTGATTGATTGATTGATTGATTGATTGATTGATTGATTGATTGATTGATTGATTGAAATGATCGATTGAGTGGTTGTTCATTTCTGGACATAGAAAACGGACGGTTTAATTCTTATCGGCTGTGTTTCATTTCATATCCAAAAGAACAACCATCAAACCAAACCAAGAGAACTGACACAGGAAAAAATTTCGCAGCTACTTAATGTGGATCACCTGGTGCAAGAGGCTTCGAATGTGCTCGACTTTCTTGTGGAAGTTGATGAATTTCCTGGCTTATACACTGGCCCAATCCTCAGAAATGCTATCAGAAGGTACGAAGTTTTTTGGCTACCACTTGCCGCTAAACAAGGAAAGGAGAGCAGAGATCTGGCGGCTCCACTGGACATCGCCTGGGTTTGGCATGTACACATGTTAGCAGCTTATAGTTATGAGCAAGACTGCCTCAACATTGTTTCTCACGTCATCGACCACACACCCATGAGCAGATACCAACGACAGGAAGGCCTCCAAAAAGCAAGATACATCTGGGAAGCCTGTTATCCCGAGGAAGCATTTGAAGTTGACCTAAGCCAACCAACGCCAGTTTTTATGCCTTACAAAATGAAAATTCAACACGACCTCGAAAAGGCATGTTACCACCACTCCACGTTCTATTACCAGGTATCGTTGCCTCACTACGCTGACCGGAAATTTCTAGCTAAAGCAGTTGAGCGGTATGAATTTCATCTCGAACTAAAGAGTCGAAACCCACACATTCCAATGGTCCTTTGCTGCGATGTCGATCTAGTAAGGCGTTCCCACAAACAACATCCACTGAATTACAAGCGAGTTACAACAGAAATGTTTGGATCAATAGGACAACGCGACGATACTGAAGCAAGCGCTAGCCTGGGATCTACGTTGGACTATCTGGAAACGTCAACGCATGCAATGTGGAAGGAAGCAGGTTTACAGTATGATCAACCAGGGACTATGTATAGAGGTGAACTTCCTCCATACAGACCTCCGAGACCTGATTGGCTTTATGCTCCACTAGCACGATTTGAATACGTGTTGAACATCCTGAGGGTAGAGGTCTTAAATGCGGATGTCACCAAAACCTTCTATGCCCGAGTGTTTGACCCGAATGGCAGTTTGATCCGGACGTATACAAAACATGGACCCAGGTCCATGGACCACCCCCGTGGACCCGGTCCATGGACCACCCTGTGGACCATGGACCTGGTCCATGGACCACCTCATGGACCCGGTCCATGGACCACTCTCGTGGACCTGGTCCATGAACCACCCCTGGGCCTGATTTTAATCATGCATGTTCATGCACAATATATGTTGGTTCCACAGTGTGGTGGATTCAGGGCGGAAAATAACAGTCGGACTTTGGACATTGGCCGACCACAATTTGCCAATGTCCGATGAAATTCCAACAGTCAGGTTGGACAAAATGTCTGGACAACTTTTTTTTTCGCTTTCGAGTGCAAACACCAATGTTCTGCGTTAGCAACGCATTAGATTAGCAGGCTCACATATCAAGCAGAACTGTAATATGATGTCTGACTTCACTTTTGTTTTGTCTGATCAAAATGGTGACACTCGCACTAGGTCAGCTTTATTTTCTCAGTATTTCTTAATAGCATATGTATTTAAAGCTTAACTTTGTTTGCAACGAATCTAACAGATATTAGCACTAGATATTTTGCATCCCACCATAACAATGATAGGTTAGTATGTTCTGTTGTACTTCAGCGATTGTTTGAAAAATAATATCGAGCAAAATCAATGAGGAGAACACCAAAACCTCACATGCCCCTGCTGGCCCATCATAACTGGGAAAAGCTTCAATTACATATTAGAAAGCAGGATCTGGATATTGAGTGTCATAAGTCTGAGTTCTATACAATGTCCCCAGTCTAACCTTTACACTGACAGGTACAATTTGCTTTTGAAAATAAGGCGTGGTCCATCAGGTGGTCCATGGACCAGGGTGGTCTATAAGGTTGGGTCCATGTTTTGTATATGTCTGTTTCCATATACATGTATACAATGAAAAACAAGCTCAGCTTGGGGTGGTCCATGGACCAGGTCCACAGAGGTGGTCCATGGACCGGGTCCATGGGGTGGTCCATGGACTGGGTCCACAAGGGTGGTCCATGGACCCGGGTCCATGTTTTGTATACGTCCGTTTGATCCTGTTGCAAAGTATGAAAGGAGGCATTGGTGTTGACCTGATGAATCAATGCATCATCAACAATGAAAAGAAACACACGATCACAGTAAGTCTTCACCAAAAAGCATTTGTAGGAGAAAAGGCCATCGGTTCTTGCCAAACAAGTATGATGTCTTCACTTGACTCGCTTTATGTCGGTGGACCAGCACCTACACACCCTTTGAATATTGATGTTCCTTTCCGTGGTTCGCAGATCGTGGTGAGATTGACCGTTTTGTTGAATCCTCCAACCGTTGAGGGATATCGATTCACGATTCGACAAGATTTATTCTTCAAAACGTTCGACCATCCTTCAAAAGTTCTTCATTTTCCTCGAACGATGCTTACCCCAAGTGACTCGATGAAGCCCTTCTTGTCCTGCGAAGCCGCAGCTAATACTTTGCTGGATGTCAGGGGACGGGAAGCATTCAAGTACCTTGTAGTCCACTGTACTACAGCCGTACTGTCAGCAGTGGAGGTTTACAGTCTTGACAATGTCACCGTAGCATCAGCTTACACTATTAACTCTGCCGTTCTTCCAGGAAAGGAATTAATTGAAGGGGAGGAAAGATGTGTTCCGCTGAACCAATCGGAGGGGGAGATTGCTATGCTCATCCGGGGTCGAAAGGACTGGGGAATTTGTATTGGCACGTGGCAGAAAGGAAACCTTTTTAAACGATCAGTTGGTCAAATGGAGATAACGTTTTTCAGTCTCCATGGAACGAAAGGCTGGTGTGAAGTGCGCAAATGCAAGGAAGGACTGTACCAGATATACATTGATTCAAATAACTACGTGCAGATAGATTTGAAGAGAGGATTCTTCCTTGTATCTCCTGCTTCGCAAAACATTCCAGAGGCAATCGCATTAGCTTTCTCGGTGTCAATTCTCTACCGGCTGTGCAAACCATTTGCTGTTGTTGATGAGCCATACACTTCAACACAATTGAAGAAGTTCTCGCCATCATTTCACAAGAAGGCCAAAGGTGACAATATACCTTCCAGGTCTGTTGCTGCCGAGAACAGGAGTACCTCTGTTTCAACCAACAACTATTTAGGTCACGTTGGCAGCTATGGCCTCGATGCTTCTCTCCTATGATTTGTTACTCTGGAAGGTCATCGGGCGGTTTAGGGGGAGGTGGATCTAACTGTGATCATGATGGAGGCGGTGATGGGGGCTGTGGTGGAGGAGGAGGTGGTGGTGGTGGCGGTTTTTAAGACCAATGATGTGGAACTTCCAGAGTGGTTGAAAATGAGGTGATTGAGACTTGGATAAAATTGTTTTGTTTTTCCTTCGACCAGTTGCAAGGTTAAGGTTGGAAAACAGTTTGTAAGGTGTCGTCAAACAAAACGCTAAGATTATAGCACTGACATTATCTACGTCACGATAAGCACCGCAGATGATGAATCGAAACTGCATATCGATATGAAGCGTAAGGACTGGTTTCACTTGATATGTTTAGAAGCACGAACATAGGCATAAGCATATTTAGCGAATAAAAACCAACACACATAAGCACAAGAAAATGAAACAGTTTGTTCTTTGTGATTATGTTTAATGCTAGTGAGAACAGCATAAAAAGACTGCGTGTCTTTGTTCTTCATATGGGCTTATGTCTATGCTTGTGCATGTCCAGTTATCTGAAAATCGTGGCATATTAATTCCAGACCAATTATCTGCTAAATCATGGCTAAATGAAGATTAAAAGGCATGCTGTTCAATTAAGTCGAGTTAAATAACTTAAATCTTTGAAAAAAGTCAACAGTTGACTCATTTAAATTTTGGTTTCCATGGAAATACAGTCCAACCCCACTTGAGCGGCCATCCATTAAGTGACCATCCGCTATTAAACGGCCAGTTACTGAAGTCCCGAAACTTTTGTCAGTACAATATTGACATTTGTTTTGTTTTTGGTTTAGAATGCCTTGTTGGGTTTTATTTTCGCGCTATTTTATATTGAAATGACGTGCATTACCTTTTTAAAATGCCTTATCCTAATTTCTGACGAACCGTTTTTTAAGCGGCCAAACTCTATTGAGCGGCCAGTTGCTATTTTACCTACTGTATTAAACGTACAATTGCAGGAATGTTAAACAAATATGTTTGTAAGTAATGGTAATAGGACTGAGTGGAGTCCAATTCGGTCTGTAATCATACGAGTGATTAACAAAATCGGACGACCGCGTAGCGGGAGTCCGATTTGTTTAATCACGAGTATGATTACAGACAGAATTGGACGACACAAAGTCCTGTTACCAATTAATCACAAGTATAACAAAATTCGAGAAAAAATTTAGATAAAGCGAAGCCTACTAAGGACTTCTCATCACTAAGGCAAAAAAGCCATTCTTGAAGCTGAACGTTTTAGGAATATCAAGGAGTATTTAGTCACAACAAGAAACCAAATAAAGAGCTCGCGTAGCGGGAGTCCGATTTGTTTAATCACGAGTATGATTACAGACAGAATTGGACGACACAAAGTCCTGTTACCAATTAATCATAAGTATAACAAAATTCGAGAAAAAATTTAGATAAAGCGAAGCCTACTAAGGACTTCTCATCACTAAGGCAAAAAAGCCATTCTTGAAGCTGAACGTTTTAGGAATATCAAGGAGTATTTAGTCACAACAAGAAACCAAATAAAGAGCTCGCGTAGCGGGAGTCCGATTTGTTTAATCACGAGTATGATTACAGACAGAATTGGACGACACAAAGTCCTGTTACCAATTAATCATAAGTATAACAAAATTCGAGAAAAAATTTAGATAAAGCGAAGCCTACTAAGGACTTATCATCACTAAGGCAAAAAAGCCATTCTTGAAGCTGAACGTTTTAGGAATATCAAGGAGTATTTAGTCACAACAAGAAACCAAATAAAGAGCTCGCGCATGTGCAGCACGCGAACTTTGTTATTGGACACCTTGTTATTGGACACCTTGTTATTGGACACTTTGTTATTGGACACTTTAGCCGCGCGCGCTCCAATTTGGTAAAAAATAGGGCGTGCTAAGAACCAATCAGATTCGAGAATTTTGTTATAGTTGTGATTAATTATATAATAGATATTTCAATACAAAAATTATCGATAAATATACATAAAACTAAAATTAAATAACTTTTCGACATGTTCAAGACATCACTTTCTAGTTTAAAGGACGAACTGACCCGAACTGACCTTCGCATTTTAACTTGAAAATGGCGTCGAGACGTTTTTTAATCTTATCTTTTATTTTTGTATTGATGTGTTTTCCACAACATTTGCTTATATACTCATTAACTAAACAATAAGTCGAAACAGTGAAACATGAAAAAGCCGCTTTTCTAGGTTCTACGTAGTTGTAATTGTGAAAAGGAAAAAGCATGTTGCATTTCTTTAAATTCGCTATGTTTAAGTTGTATTAACTAATGCAATTATAAGTGATCTCGCGAAAAACGTGTATATAATCGGAAATGGACGTTTCTGTTTCGGTGATAGCGAAGTCAGCGAGTACGTTGTCCTTTTGGACGATATCCAGGTAGAAGAGTTTTCACATAGTTTGACAGTTAGCAGTTAAAATGTTTAGAGCTTGAGAAGAACTACTGTATAGCGAAGCCTCGCCCTGTAGTTAAGTAACGAGGCCTTGTTACAAGCCACGTGTAATGAAAGACAACTATTGGCCTCGCTGGGCAAAAGGAGAGCGATGTTTACCTCGTAACTTAACAGTTTTTAATACAATTTAATAAAACTCTTTCTGTTTTAAATAGACGTTCTCGTTTATTTTTAATATTACACACATTTACCTAGAGGTTAGTAGTATAGTAGTTGGGGGTACGAGCCCATTTTTGCGCTGGATTTTTGTGTTCTTATTTTTGTATTTTGCGCTTTATTATTCTCGTGGTTTTAATTGACAAAACACTCAGGAAAAATAAATGTTCTTATAGTCTTTTTAAAAATTTGAATCTCATGTCTGGTTTCAATACTATATCAAATACTGTATTCAATTCTTGGAAAAATATGCTGAGTCATTTCTTGGAAATCAGAACTGTCATTTTTGTGCTGGATTTTTGTGCTCGTATTTTTGTGCTCGTATTTTTTGCGCTCGGTTTTTGCTATGGTTTAATTGTGTGATTGAAAAAATGTTCTTATAGTCTTTTTAAAAATATCTGGATCATACTCTTATAGTAAAATATGCTGTGTCCTTTCTTGGAATCCAATGCTATATCCAACCCCGAAATCCAACACCTGAAAACAAGCAAAGCTATTATGATGTTTGATTTTTTAAAATCAAACTCCATAATTCAAAAGCTCTTATAGTCTTTTTACCAATTTTTGATCTTAGTGCATTTATATATGTTGTAAATTCTTCATAGGTATCCAGCTGTTAAATTCATCATTATAACCCATCCACTTCACTGAAGCTTGTTTCTTCTCATAGTTCCTCCGAATGACTTTATCAATACGAAAAAATGTAAAATGTAAATGTAAATGTTGTTTATAGTGGTCATGCACTTAGCTTCGAGATAGCTAGTTTGCAGGCATGCCACTGAAACATAACTTTAAATGAACATAACATGGTTAAAAATCCCAACTGGCTGGAGGCAGACCAGTTGGCTAAAAAATCCTGCTTGGCTTTCAATAGTTCAGGTTCATAAAAACTACCTTGTATTTCTTCATTATTCAAATCTTTTAATTTATAAGTGATTGGATTACTGTATTTGATCTTATCAACTGTGAATATTTCTTCAGTCCAATTTGGTGTATAACCCTTATCGAAAACGATTCGTTTATACTTAGATATTCGGACCTTGTCACCAACCTTAAATTTTGGTTTAGCTGATAATGGCTTCATATCACCATATAGATTGAAGTAAACTGTACCTTCATTCTTCTTTTTACTTGCTTCTATGGGTGTCATTTTGATAGAGTTATGTTTAGTGTTGTTATACTGTTTAACTAATTTTGGTAGCATATCAAGATACTGCATATTACCTTGAACAGTGAACTGCTTCCACATCTTAGTTTTTATTGTACGGTTCCATCGTTCACAAACACTGGATTTTTCCTCATTTTCAGTTGAGTACAATGTTATTTTATTCTTTTCTAAGAGGTCTTTCACATGTTTGTTGTAATACTCTTTGCCCTTGTCTGTCCATAAATATTCAGGTTTTCTACCTTCTTTAAGGATTGTTTTAAAAGCATTCATAACGGTTTCACCTTTTTTATCTTTTAATGGGATGATCCAACCGTATTTAGAGAATACATCTAAAACCATGAGAAGGTATCGATAACCCTTATTCCATTTACTAAATTGTTGCATTTCAACTAAATCAGAACACCATATTTCGTCAATATGATTCACAATAACACGCCGTCGAGTAAAGTTACGCTTTATTGGTTTGTGTAGTTCATCAGCTAATTCTTTTTGCCACTTTTCTTCACTCGACTGCCTTTCTAGTTTTTTGACTTCTTTTTTTTTACACCGAGACCAAATTTCTTTTTAATAATAATAATAATAATATAATTGACTTATATTGCGCAATTATCAATATAAAATTTTCAGCTGCGCATTACAATGTTTAAGAAAATAATACTTACAAACCCTTAACATTACTTAAAAATCCTAAAAACATCTCTAGTACAAGTTCTAATAATAAAATAAATAATCAGCTAAAAAAACGCCTTCTGAAACAAATGTGTTTTAAGAGACTTTTTAAAACTATTTACAAAGGAGATATTTCTAATAAAAAGGGGAAGATTGTTCCATAATTTGGGGGCAGCCATATAAAATGATCGGTCACCCAGCGTAGTTAAAGACTTGCAAGTTCTAAAGTTGAGAAGTATACCACTGTTTGATCTTAAACTATATCTACCACTAGTGTCCTTAACAGATATAAGTTCGGAAATGTATGGCGGAGCAAGTCCGTGAATGGCCTTAAACGTTAGCAATAAAACCTTAAAATCGATGCGATACTTTACAGGTAACCAATGCAGTGATTTCAATAGAGGTGTAATATGACAGAACTTGCTTTCTTCGAACACAAGACGAGCAGCTGAATTCTGAACTCTCTGTAATTTCTGTAGCTGACATGCCGGTAAACCATATAATAGGCTATTGCAGTAGTCGATACGGCTGGAAATAAAGGCATGTATCAAGGTTTCTGTACATTCTTTGCTAAGATATTTCCTAATCCTTCTAATATTGTACAAATAATAGAACGCAACAGAGCTTGTTTTCGTAATGTGGTCACCCATCGATAGGTTACAATCTAACCACACACCCAGATTCCTAACAGGGGATTGCGGAGCAATGTCAGAGTTTCCAATAGTTATGCTATCAATTCTAACTTTAGCGAGTTGTTGTCTGGTACCAATCAAAAGAAGTTCTGTTTTAGCATCGTTCATAAGTAACTTGTCTTGAGACATCCACTTCCTAATGTCGTGAGTGCAGTGTTCAATGGCAGCAACTGCATCAGCCTGGCCAGATTGCGCCATGGGACTGAACGAGATATATAACTGCGTGTCGTCGGCATAACAATGAACAGTTGGCAGGTGCTTTCTGACAACATCAAACAATGCGCTTGCATAGATTGTGAACAGAAGCGGTCCGAGACATGAGCCTTGCGGGACTCCATAGCACAGATCGAACTTCTCAGACACAGATCCACGAACAGAGACTCGCTGGGAACGCCCAGATAAATAAGATCGAAACCAGCCAAGTGCAGTGCCATTCAAACCAAGCTTTGACGACAACCTTTCGAGCAGAATGTCATGATCGACGGTGTCGAAAGCCGCACTGAGATCAAGCAGCACAAGGATGGTAACGTGTTGCTTGTTCATATTCAATAGAATATCGTTCATGACTTTCAGAAGTGCTGTTTCAGTACTGTGATTTCTTCGGTAAGCAGACTGTGCATCCGGGTATAAGTTATTACTAACCATGTGTCCGTGTGTCTGGTTGAACGCGGCCCTTTCAGTGAGTTTTGACACAAATGGCAAGTTACTCACTGGACGGAAGTTCTTGAATATGCAGTCAAGGCCAGGTTTCTTTAATAATGGAAAAACTAGAGCCTCTTTCCAAGGTTCAGGAAAATGCCCAGACTGCAGTGAAGTGTTAATGATGTTTGTGAGAACTGGGAGAAGAACCTCGCATTTGCTGACCAGTGTGGATGGCATAGGGTCGAGAGGGCAGGATTTAAGGGCGGAGTTCTGGATAAGCAGTTTAACATCGTTATCTGACAGCATCGTAAAGGCAGGGAACGATGGCGCAGACTTAGCAGCAGCAGGGGACGGAATAGCAGTTCCCAGATGTGAATCAGCCGGATCGGTGTCGAGCTGCCTGCGGATCGTTACTATCTTCTGCACAAAATATTTCCCCAAGTCGTTAGTGAAAGTTGCACTGTCCAGGTGCGGTGGGAGACCGTCATCCACCGTACGGTTGAATAAGCGCTGACTCGCACGGAATAGTTTCCTTTGATCACCACTGTTCTCGTCTATGAAGTTACTATAAAACTCCCTCCGGGCTTTATTCATAAGACGGGTAGTAGCATTGCGTTTTTCTTTAAAAACAGCGAGATCATAGTCCAATCGCGACACCCTCCACCTCTTTTCAGCCTTCCTCCGTTGACGCTTCGCCTCCCTGATCTCCTCACTGAACCATGGTACACGAGGTCTCTCGACGATCGTCCTTGTTATTAACGGTGCATGCTTGTCCAAAGCAGCTTTCAGGGTGTCATTATAAGATGTTACGAGCTCCTGTAAGTCATCAGATGGATTCTGGCATAGCTCCGAAGTAGCCAAGTCCTCATTCAGGGAGTCCACGTTAACTGATTTCAATTTTCGGTAGGAAACTTTCCTGACGGTAAGTGATGGCTTATCAGAGTGGATAGAACACAGCACGGCTGCATGGTCGGAAATATACCGGCCAGCATGAGGAGAATTCCTGAGCAGTTGATCGGACTGGCGAGTGACTGGCGAATTACCAGCTATTAAAGAATTACTATTGAATTACCAGCTATTAAAGATTGTACTCCTGTTGTTCCCAATGGACGTAATTTGAATGGTATTTCAGCTATCTTCTTAAGCATAATCTCATCGGCCCTGTGCTTATCAGCTAGTGATTTTGCATTACTGTAATCAATATCATGAGCCTGGCAAATTTTCTCAAGATTGTTGATGGGGTCTCTTATTTTAGGATCGTTGGAAGATAATCGAGCTTCCAATTTTTTACCGGGTCCGCAATAATTGTATTTTTTACCTGTTGGTGTCCTCATGTGTAATTCACCGAGTTTTGATAAGTGTTTTTGGATATCAAACCCACCTCCCGATTGCGTATTTTTGATGATTTTAGCCTTGCCTTTGTGGCATATGGTGCAAGTTGCTTTCTCCATTAGTCAATCATTTTTGGTCTTTTCTATTCGCTTATTGATTGAATTGGTATGCTTTTTACACGTGACACAATATGATTTACACATCTATATACAAATAGATTAGATACTAATCACAATATTCGTTATGCCATTTTCCATTTTTAAACACAACGCGATTGCATGGACTAGTTGTATCCTTTGGATGAGTCCAGAATTTCTTTGAGAATAATCCGGTTTTCGTGTTGAAGGCACCTTTCGCGATGTCCCCACTCCAATACTTTTTGAACAGATCTTTGTCTCCTCCTGTGACGGCTATCAGTGCCGAAGCCATCGATTGAGCAGGCTTAAAACCAGGTATTTTGTTGCCTATCTGGTCGTTAATCAATTCTCCGACTCCTTTGCCCATTTTTTCACTCACGAAACGAGTTTTGGTTATTTTACACTCAGCGCACTTGCATTTCATCATTAGCCGTCCATTTTTAGCCCTCTCAAATCGTTCACTTCCAGGCATACATTCGGTTTGTTTTTTCTGTTTTACACAATAACTTTTAACCATATATATATATATATATATATATATATATATATATATATATATATATATATATATATCTACATTGAGTTATAAGAAGGTGGCTAAAGGAATTTGACATAGCACTTCAGTTCTGATACATTGTTTTGATAGGGAAGTCTTAAAGGAAGGCGAATCTTAGCTCAATTGAACGAAAATTACTCTAATCTATGTCTTTTTGGAGAAACAAGACTGTATCTGCAACATACTCGTAAAATCATGAATTATACCAATTTAATTAACAGTGTTTACAACTTAAAATGGGACCTACGAAAATAAACATACAAAGATCCAGCGCGAGCGGTAATCCGAGGCCTTCAAAATCTATGCATGGGCTCAAATGCACTGAGAGAAAGCGTGTTACATCGACGATCGCTTCATTTTGAAGGAATTTTAAACTAAAAGGAACAAATAATAAATGACTTATAAGTGACACATGTAGCATATGGTTCGTGTCAATTCGCGACCGGAAAACCACGCAAATCAAATTGCTTCTCACTAACAAATCACAGCAAGCTCTGATCGCTAGCTAAACCGAACGGCAAAAAAATCGTTAAACGAACAAGTTCTACTCACATAAAGGCTTGAAGTCACTCAAAGCAGCTTCCTCGACCATCTTGCTCTCGTCTTAAGCAATATCCCGGATGTAACAAAAAATTTTTGAAATGGAAAGACCGCTTCCGAACATTATCGCAGGATTTTTTTAAGTCTCTAGCCACAGTAAAGTTCCAGCCAAATATCGTTATGAACGTCTTCAAATCAGCCCTAAAGTCTATCTCCGAGTCCTAGTTAATGTGGCTAAAGATCTTTGCTGTCTAAAGCAAGCAATCCATTATCTGTACCTCGCACAACGTACCGAGTTCATTCCAACCCGCTAAAGCTTTGTTTAAGGTACGATAATAGCCGACCCATAACTTGAAAATCGGAATACTTCCACCTTCATTGGACTTAATGATGTCCTCCAGCAAACTTCCTTTAGACAGCAATATAGAAAGCTAGATTAGCCTCCGTCTTCTATGACCTAGCGCGCGCAACTAGAATTTAAAAAAAGAAACGGGTTCGGTGAACGCTAGAGAGACTGGGGTAAACAGGCAGGTGGGGGGGGGGGGTGCTAGAAACACCAAAAATAGTAAAATTTGACATCTTTGACATCACTACAGCATTTAGGCTAATATCTCTTGCGAAGTTAGCGAAATAATCATCAATCCCCCCCCCCCTCCCCCCCCCCCCCCAAAAAAAAAAAAATGACTAAAAAAAAACAAGTGAAATTTCATACATTTGCTTATTTTTCATAAGGCACCTTTTGTTAAATCAGTGTAGATCATGCACAGGAATATGCCCTTTTTTTCCTGACAGCCATTTTAACCTCATTTCAAGTTAAAATAGACCAGAAGGTGGACGCAAAAGCTATTTAAATGACAGAGAACAACTTTAGGGAGGCAGATTTGAGTTGAAATGAAACAGTTTAGCATCAACAGTCAACAGTCAAGTCTAGCATCAATTTAGTGGTCGTAGCCCTTATAGTTCAGGTGAAATGCACAGTGTAGCCTAACTGAAAACCAGAATGCCCGCTCATTGTGACAAGGGCATGAAAAACGACGAAATCCATGGCTTAAGTTCGACAGTTAAGCGAAAATTGGAGGTTACACAATATTCCTTTGAGCTTTCTACATTGAGTTATAAGAAGGTGGCTAAAGGAATTTGACATAGCACTTCAGTTCTGATACATTGTTTTGATAGGGAAGTCTTAAAGGAAGGCGAATCTTAGCTCAATTGAACGAAAATTACTCTAATCTATGTCTTTTTGGAGAAACAAGACTGTATCTGCAACATACTCGTAAAATCATGAATTATACCAATTTAATTAACAGTGTTTACAACTTAAAATGGGACCTACGAAAATAAACATACAAAGATCCAGCGCGAGCGGTAATCCGAGGCCTTCAAAATCTATGCATGGGCTCAAATGCACTGAGAGAAAGCGTGTTACATCGACGATCGCTTCATTTTGAAGGAATTTTAAACTAAAAGGAACAAATAATAAATGACTTATAAGTGACACATGTAGCATATGGTTCGTGTCAATTCGCGACCGGAAAACCACGCAAATCAAATTGCTTCTCACTAACAAATCACAGCAAGCTCTGATCGCTAGCTAAACCGAACGGCAAAAAGTCGTTAAACGAACAAGTTCTACTCACATAAAGGCTTGAAGTCACTCAAAGCAGCTTCCTCGACCATCTTGCTCTCGTCTTAAGCAATATCCCGGATGTAACAAAACATTTTTGAAATGGAAAGACCGCTTCCGAACATTATCGCAGGATTTTTTTAAGTCTCTAGCCACAGTAAAGTTCCAGCCAAATATCGTTATGAACGTCTTCAAATCAGCCCTAAAGTCTATCTCCGAGTCCTAGTTAATGTGGCTAAAGATCTTTGCTGTCTAAAGCAAGCAATCCATTATCTGTACCTCGCACAACGTACCGAGTTCATTCCAACCCGCTAAAGCTTTGTTTAAGGTACGATAATAGCCGACCCATAACTTGAAAATCGGAATACTTCCACCTTCATTGGACTTAATGATGTCCTCCAGCAAACTTCCTTTAGACAGCAATATAGAAAGCTAGATTAGCCTCCGTCTTCTACGACCTAGCGCGCGCAACTAGAATTTAAAAAAAGAAACGGGTTCGGTGAACGCTAGAGAGACTGGGGTAAACAGGCAGGTGGGGGGGGGGGGGGGGGGGGGTGCTAGAAACACCAAAAATAGTAAAATTTGACATCCTTGACATCACTACAGCATTTAGGCTAATATCTCTTGCGAAGTTAGCGAAATAATCATCAATTCCCCCCCCCCTCCCCCCCCCCCCAAAAAAAAAAAATGACTAAAAAAAAACAAGTGAAATTTCATACATTTGCTTATTTTTCATAAGGCACCTTTTGTTAAATCAGTGTAGATCATGCACAGGAATATGCCCTTTTTTTCCTGACAGCCATTTTAACCTCATTTCAAGTTAAAATAGACCAGAAGGTGGACGCAAAAGCTATTTAAATGACAGAGAACAACTTTAGGGAGGCAGATTTGAGTTGAAATGAAACAGTTTAGCATCAACAGTCAACAGTCAAGTCTAGCATCAATTTAGTGGTCGTAGCCCTTATAGTTCAGGTGAAATGCACAGTGTAGCCTAACTGAAAACCAGAATGCCCGCTCATTGTGACAAGGGCATGAAAAACGACGAAATCCATGGATTAAGTTCGACAGTTAAGCGAAAATTGGAGGTTACACAATATTCCTTTGAGCTTTCTACATTGAGTTATAAGAAGGTGGCTAAAGGAATTTGACATAGCACTTCAGTTCTGATACATTGTTTTGATAGGGAAGTCTTAAAGGAAGGCGAATCTTAGCTCAATTGAACGAAAATTACTCTAATCTATGTCTTTTTGGAGAAACAAGACTGTATCTGCAACATACTCGTAAAATCATGAATTATACCAATTTAATTAACAGTGTTTACAACTTAAAATGGGACCTACGAAAATAAACATACAAAGATCCAGCGCGAGCGGTAATCCGAGGCCTTCAAAATCTATGCATGGGCTCAAATGCACTGAGAGAAAGCGTGTTACATCGACGATCGCTTCATTTTGAAGGAATTTTAAACTAAAAGGAACAAATAATAAATGACTTATAAGTGACACATGTAGCATATGGTTCGTGTCAATTCGCGACCGGAAAACCACGCAAATCAAATTGCTTCTCACTAACAAATCACAGCAAGCTCTGATCGCTAGCTAAACCGAACGGCAAAAAAATCGTTAAACGAACAAGTTCTACTCACATAAAGGCTTGAAGTCACTCAAAGCAGCTTCCTCGACCATCTTGCTCTCGTCTTAAGCAATATCCCGGATGTAACAAAAAATTTTTGAAATGGAAAGACCGCTTCCGAACATTATCGCAGGATTTTTTTAAGTCTCTAGCCACAGTAAAGTTCCAGCCAAATATCGTTATGAACGTCTTCAAATCAGCCCTAAAGTCTATCTCCGAGTCCTAGTTAATGTGGCTAAAGATCTTTGCTGTCTAAAGCAAGCAATCCATTATCTGTACCTCGCACAACGTACCGAGTTCATTCCAACCCGCTAAAGCTTTGTTTAAGGTACGATAATAGCCGACCCATAACTTGAAAATCGGAATACTTCCACCTTCATTGGACTTAATGATGTCCTCCAGCAAACTTCCTTTAGACAGCAATATAGAAAGCTAGATTAGCCTCCGTCTTCTATGACCTAGCGCGCGCAACTAGAATTTAAAAAAAGAAACGGGTTCGGTGAACGCTAGAGAGACTGGGGTAAACAGGCAGGTGGGGGGGGGGGGGGGGGGTGCTAGAAACACCAAAAATAGTAAAATTTGACATCTTTGACATCACTACAGCATTTAGGCTAATATCTCTTGCGAAGTTAGCGAAATAATCATCAATTCCCCCCCCCCTCCCCCCCCCCCCCAAAAAAAAAAATGACTAAAAAAAAACAAGTGAAATTTCATACATTTGCTTATTTTTCATAAGGCACCTTTTGTTAAATCAGTGTAGATATATATATATATATATATATATATATATATATGAGTTAGATATTTTTGAAGTAATTGATTATAAATCGGTGATTGATAGATTGATTATTCAGATCAAATTCTGTATTATGAATGACATTTAGCATGGATACGCCCTTTTGCCTCTCAAGTAGATAATAAAGGCACCAATGACCGCATAAAACTGAATCACGTTCTTGTATCTCATCTCCTGAATAATATATCTGTTTACCGCTTGTATTCAAGTATTGAGCTACTTCAAATGGCATCTCTAAGCCAAAAGAGTCGAAGTATTCTGCATGTGACTTTCCGTTTCGATAAGCTATCCAATGAGTTCCTGAACCTATTTTTGAATCCAAATTGACTATTCCACATTCATTCTTCTTTATCTGATAAGGCAAAGAATCTCTTGAAAACACACCTTTGAAATGTTTTATTCCAAGATGATCGACCCAATTCAAAAGGTCAAAATTACTCAACGGTTTATTAACAAAACTTACAATAGCACTCTTTTTACCTTTTTCGTTGTTCTTTTTTTTTTTTTGCTTTTTTGATCCAGTACCAAATTGATCCCCCCAATTACCAATGAATGGCGGTGGTCTGAATGATGGATTTATAATAAACCCACCACTTGAATTGTTACTTTTAGATTTCGGCTGTGGTTGTGCTGAAACACCAATCGATGAAGGTGGGACATAAACATTTGTTGATCGTTTAGATCTATGTCTGTCAACCTGAAGACCCTTTCCTGTTAAAGCATTAAGAATAAGTGGAATACCAATACTTGCGAGTAATGTTCCGAGAAAGCCTCCAGATTGTGATTTTGTTGGTTTGATAACAAGTTGGCCTCCAGTATGAAGTGCTGAAACGATTTGTTCTTTTTGCTTCTTTGTCAACATATCTTTGTATTTGATCAACTGATCAATCTTGTTTTGCGGAACAAGAAATCCTCCTGTTTGACCCCTTCCGAATATTTTATCAATTCCGAGAGAACCGAGAGCAGAAAGAGCTCCAGTTGCAAGTGCTGGCACAGCTTTTGTTACAGCTCTTGTTGCATAAGGCAGTGCTCTCATTCCAAGACTCATCAATGAACTCCAAAGAGATCCTCCTTCTTGTACAAGATATCTGATTTGAGTTTTGCTGATTTTCAGGTCTACACCTGTTCCATTTTTCATAGCCTTTTGAAGACGTTTCAGCTGTGTTTTTGTTAGATTGAGATGATCATTACCTGAAAGATCACTTCTTGATAATCGTATTGTTACCGCTGATTTTTGTGAGAGAGCTTTTGCAAGTCTCTGTTTTTGTCCGATTGAAAGATTTACTCCGTATTTAACGTAAGACATACCTCTTATATTACATATGTTATATAAAATTAACATATGTAATGGCTTTAACCTGTATTTAAAATATGAAAATTATGACCAATTAATTATCTCTTAACGGAATAATAGTTTTCCGTTCTGTTGTACTAGTTCAGCATCTTGTTCAAAGAGAGTCAAAGCATATATACTGTAATCTGTTGCAGTTGTCCCTGAAAGCTCATAACGAAAAGTAAGCTTCGTGGTACCATCTCGAATATCCGCTTTCTGTTTTGTCAAATCGAAATACACAAATGGGAACAGTGATTGAAAGTTAGTGATATTTAAAAGCGAACCTTCACCATATTCATTATTTTTATGCACGTACTTCAGAGCATCTCTGTAAACACGTGATAAATCAACTGATGGTTGATAGTGAATTTCTGGGTATTCAATATTACCTCCACCAACTTCTAACCAGCAGTTCATTAGAGTTCTCGGATCTGTACTGACTGAGAATGTGTTATATAAAAATGGGTTGGTTGTCTGTGAATTCATATTAGCATCATTGATTATGTAAATAAACACATGACGAGGTCTCGTTATGCCACTGCTTATTCTGAAATGACCTGCTCGTTGTGTTGATGAATTGCTTCTTTCAATGTTTTCTCGGAGATATGTCCACTTATAAGGCTTCATGAAGTTATTCATATAAATGCTTTGTCCAGAGCTGTTAAATGTAATACGTGGTACGATTAATTGTAACTTTGTAATGACTACTCTGCAATTATTACCAGCCTGCCAAATCAGATTACTATCACTCTCAATTTCAAAGTTTAGTTCTAATCGACCAGATGGTAGCAGTTTATCTTCGAGACCCTCAAAAAATGAATATTTATTTAGAGTTAGTTCTCTTGTGACTATCGCTGACGCACCCAGAAGCAACTTCCTTTCTGCAAATCCCTTGTTGTAATTAGCTTGAGCAGGTCTCTCTTCAGCATGTCGCGTTGTATCAAGATGATAAAATTCATTTGTCGCTGTTGAATTCGCATAACTTGAAGAAAATTCAAGAAGAGATTTAATATTAACAGCATGGTTAGCATCGTTACAATCGTATACCTTTTTCCCTTGAAGCTTGATATCAAAATTTTTGATAAAAGAATGGATGTCGTTCACAATACCGTTGTGATCATCCACAGCAATATTAGATCCATCAGCAAGTTTATTCACTTTGAATGAAATACCTAGACGAGCATTATACCAATCAAAAGGGGTGACTTCTCCTGAATTATCAACAACAAACCGATATCCATCCTTCTTTTGATGAGCGGTATTTCCAACTACTGTTATTAGAGGTGTCTCTAATTCGAAATATTGATCTTCATATCTTTCAACATATCTTGGGCTTCTAAAATTTTCCATATATCATTAGTTTAGATAAAATGCAAGTTTTGAGGTAAATCCCTATTCAAACAAACCTCTTCTTCTTTATTCTTCCCCCAGAAATAAGCTGGTTTACTCTTTGTGCAATCTCTTGACTTGTCATTGGATTTTTAACTTGAGTTTTTGGTTTTTCTTGAACTGGTGGTTCAAGTGAAAAGGCATAATCTGTATAAGTCAATGGTTCTTTATTAATCTGTTTCTTGACTGTCTCTTTTGGGTTTTTTTTAGACAACATCTGAACTATTTTATCGCCGGCTCGGTTCCCAAGGTGCTCCCCTGTTTTCGTTGCAACAGAAGTGGCTGTTTTTTCAACAGCTTTTTTCGCTATTTCTCGCGTCGTTTTACCGAACAACTTCTTACCAAGTGATTTCAGCATATCCATTTTATAGCCTTCGCCATGTAATTCTCCGGAATAAATGTGTTTTTTGACATATCTACCCGTATCTGGATCATATCTTTTTTTATAATCACTTTTCATATATCATTAGTTTATACAAAACTAGATCTCAGAATCAAAGTCATATGCCAATCAATTCCATTGAGATCTATTGGTCTTCCAAGAGAATCTCTTACTTCAATACGCATTTCAGATATATTCGTTTTCGAAATAGAACTAAAGAGAGCACGTTTTGGTTCAAATTGAAAAGGAAAACTTCTGGTTAAATTCGTACACGGAATAACGCAAAGATTGTTGGTTCTTTCTCCATCAGTGATAGAATCTGTCACAATGTCGCAATTGATGTGTATACTGTCAACTGAATTCGTTATATTGGGTAATTTTGAAGAATGATCAGTTACTGTGATAATCTTTGATTCAAAACCAATCAGATCTCCAAATTTTGAATTACGAATATCAAGTTGCCAACCATCTGCAAGTTCGACAACAACACGATAAGATGTCAAAACGAAATAAATTTTCACACTACCAGCATCTCCATCTGGTGTATCTCCATTGGATTTGATGACTTGTTCAATGAATTCCGAAAGATCATCATAACTGTACATTCCATCAACAAAATTGATGTTTTTCCAAGTAGAACCATCGTCTTTTGAATATTTTATGGATTTGTTATTGTATGCATCATTTATATTATGCCAACTGTAAGTCATTGAAACTCTGTCTACCGCCATCTCATGTTTCATCTCTTTTTCAAGGTGTAAAGTTGGTTTGAATTTGATTGTAAAATCTTCTGGACGAGATCTACCGACTTTTTGTCGATTAATTGAACTGATACTAATCGCTTGTTCCTGCATATAAATATTAATTAGATAAAATTAAGGTTGATAATAACTCAAGACCCCTCTATAAAACATAAACATTGAGGAGATCATTTAATTTTTTCTTTCCGATTATACCAAGCTGTAACATTTTATGTGCTACCTGTGAAAATTCATCTTTTACACCATTATTTCCAGCCAAAATCGATCCTCCAAGCAGTTGAAGTCGATCCAGAAGATCACTTGCATCATTTTAATATACAACACCAGCTCCTATTTTTGAAAATTTTTTACTCGATCTGTGAATAGGTATTTCACTCAGTTTATTCAATTCGTTGAAAACCATTTTTGATAAATCAGAATATTTCTTTTTGCTATTGAACCTCTTTGTCAAAAGATCAATGGTATCAAAATCAACTAGTTTATCAATTATAGGTTTACCATCCTTTTTTGCCAAAAGACGTAATTGACCAATTAGTTTTGGAACATCAATGACGAGATTTCCATATTGTCCTCCATTATGAACTTTATAAGCATTCCGTTTTGGTTGAAGGTAACCTGTCCCCAAAGTCTCTTTTCCTTCAGGTATGATTCGTATACGATCTCTGTATTTCTGTATCAACTTGATTTCTTTTGTTAATTCATCAATCGCTTCCAGTTTGTTTTTAATCTTTGCTTTTTTGGTAGTCGACAGATGTCCTTTTTGTCGTCCTAAATCTTTTAATTTAGCACCAATTTTTTCATTATATTCGTGAAAATCAAGATCTCCAGTTACTGAACCATGTAATACATCACTTGGAGCAAGTAATTCATAGTCTATAAGCTTCTGCATCTCTTCACCTGTAAATCCTTTGTCAATATTTGATTTGTATTGTGGTTTCATCATTTCTGGCTTATAATCAAGCGGTAGTTTGGTTGGTTCTTTAAAAGGTAATTCAACAGGTAATTTATTAACCAATGCAAGGTCTTCAAGCCCTGATGATATTGCTTTCTGATTTTTCTGTAACTGTTTAATCACATCATCCTGTTTCTCATCAATCGTTTTTTTCACATCCTCTTGAGCTTTCACGATTGGTTTGTATACTTCTGAAAGTTCTTCTTGAACGTCTTGTCTACTAAGTCGATATTCTTTTAACGTGTTTCTGACTTTTTTAACTGAATCATCAGCTTTTATTTTTGACTCCGAGAGTCTCTTTATTCTTTCAATATCCATTATATATGTAAGTTATATAAAAACGTATCTCAACTTATCTGAACTTATCTCAACTTATCTTAACTTATTGTGGAACATATATATATAATGGAAATACCTAATTATGATTGTGGGAATGAACAAAATGATTACAAACAATTGTACAATTATATGCCAAACCAAACTTTCAGAATGTTGTTGGGCTTCACCAAGTTCGGGAGGAAAGACGAATTTGCTTGTTCATATGTTGACAAAACCTCTGCTGTATTATGACAGGATATATTTGTATGCAAAAAATCTTGAACAAGAAAAATATCAGAATTTGATGAAAACATTTGAACCTATCAGCAAAGAAGTTGGGTATGATATTTTAGTTTGTAATAATGATGAAATCACTCCTGTTGAAAATATGGGTGATAATGGTCAATGTCTCATCGTTTTTGATGATTTCATTTGTGAAAAGAATCAAAAACCTTTGATTGATTACTTCATAAGAGGACGACATAAGAACTGCAGTGTCATCTACCTTTCTCAATCTTATTATAAAACACCAAAGGATATAAGACTGAATTGTTCTCATTTTTGTGTTTATGATTTTCCCAGCTCAAATGAAAGAAACCTTATATCTCGAGAACTTGGGGTCAATAAAGAAGATTATATGCAAGCAACCAAAAAACCATATTCTTTTCTGTACGTTGATAATCCTCGAAAAATAGTTAAGAGAAACTTTTACGGAAATATCTAACTAATATTATATGGGATTATTCAATGATGGTAAATTATCACAAACACCTGGTGCTGTCGGTCCAAAAGGTGATCCTGGTATTGGTTTTAAACTAGAAAGTAATGGAAATTATGACATGGATAAAAAGAAGATTTACAATCTTGAAACCCAAGATGATGTACCCTCCGATGCCGATTACGATACTATATTAAAAGACTATGGATCCGCAGTAAACAAAGAATATCTTAAAAATAATTTCTTGAAAAGAGACCAGACAAAGGTATTCTTCGATTTGAAAGGATACAGTATCCAAAACAGTGAAGTTTATAATCCGAACAGTTGGAATGACAAGACGATTACAAACAAGGAATATGTTGATTTGAGAGATAATCTGAAAGCTGACAAAACAGAGTTGGCCAAAAAAGCTGATCTTGAAACAAGTGATGAGCAAACTTTTAAAGGCATCCTTAATGTGCCTGATTTTGATCCTGGATATTCCAATATGACCAATGTGATGAATAAGAGATACATAGATACAAATTATATGACTAAAACGATGGGTGCTAATCTTACTCAAATAGTTCAAGATACATACCTAAGTCGTAAAACGGGCGGACTGATGGAAAATTTAATTAGATTTGACCCTTGGCGACCGGCGAATACACGACAAATAAATAACCTAGCATCATCTCAGTCCAGCGGATCAGCGACGAACAAAGCTTATGTCGATGCTGGACTACAAAATAAACCAAATATTGATATGACTATGCTTCTTAATGGAACTCAATCGATGCGAGCTGATCTCGAAATGGGTAATCATAGAATTACTCAGTTGAAAAATCCTACTGATGACCAAGATGCTGTTAATAAAAAATATGTTGACGCACAAATCAGCAAAACTGTTGGAACAGTAAATGACGAAAATGCATTTAGGTATGTTATGGAATACCATGACAGTCAATTAACTGAAGAGAATGATGTCGAATTAGGAGACGTTAAAAAATATAATTCATCTCCACATCAAATCAATAAAAATACCATTGAAATGAATCTTCTCCTTGATTCTTCAAAAGGGTATTATAGCTCGAGAATTGGTATAAATCTGTATCCGCTTTACAATGATGATTATACTTTATGCTTTGAATTGATGTGGTCAAGTTCCGATGTAGAAAGCATCTTCTTGAATGGTGTTTCTTCCGTTGAAACAGTTCATAACGTCAAGAAAAAAACATTGCTTTCACGTAAGTATTCAAGATTGATTTGTCAGTTCACCAAAAGTCAAAATGCTTATAACAATTACTTGTTCATAGATATCGAAATCAAATTGAATGCTGGTGTATCATATCCATCCAAATTTCAAACTTATTTCGTCATTTATGGTGTTGTAAGTCTTCAATCAGGTATTAATCCTGGTTTATATGATGCTTTATATTTTACTGAAAATGGATTCGTCTATTTTAATGAAGAAATTGACATGCAGGGTAATAAAATCGTTGGATTAGGAGATAACACAAATGATGACTCTGGGGCTGTAAATTTGAAACAATTGAATACAGCTATATCAACTTCAAAAAAAGATATTAATGATTCTATCGGAACTTTAATAAAGCCATTACAACCAAAAAGTTATTACACAGAAATATTTGAAACTTTTTTTGATATAACTGATGCAAATAATTTCATAGTAGATGATACATTCGGTGCTGAAGTAAAATATGTAAAATGTCAAAACGATAATGGTTATATTACAACTGAATATATGAAAGATGATTTCGATTTATCATTGTTTGATAAACAGTTAGGAACTGTTTTAAATGGATCTGTGATTTCATTAAGCAAAACAATTAGTACAAATAAATATACAATTTTTATCAGCTTTAAACACAACACAACATTTACAGATGCAACAAAAAATCTTGTTGGTTTCGGAGGTATTACTAATGACAAAAAATTCACTTATAGTGATCCTCGTTATAGCATAAATAACCAAAAACTCATCATCGACAATCAAAACGATAATAATCATCAATTAAGTGTGTTAAGTCAATATCAAAATAAAAACCTTTTTATGTGGATCATGAAAAATGGTAACAATGTAAGATACGGATTGGTAAATGGAGCTTATTTAGACAAAACCATCAATGTAAGAAATGTCACAACAAGAAACATCATAATAGAATTGCCTTATAAAATAAAACGAATAGGAATATCAACCAATGCTTACAGTTTTTCTTCAAAGGAATTCAATAAAATTTGTTTTCTTGAAAGAGGAAATGGAGTTTATTTTATCTAATTTATTGATATATGAAAACTGCAGATTTAATACATGAGGTACTGAAAACTATTGAACGATTGATCCAAAATATCAGGAAATTATATAACAGATTTAAAAATAGAAATAAAGCATAGTCTAAGCATATAATATATATGCCGAAACAACGCGAAAATATATTCGAATGGAACCACATTAGTGACAAGTTAAATCAAGCGCAAATTCAAGAATTGAAAGATTACTATATAGTATACCATAAGAAGTGTTGGTGTTATAAACAAGCTACAAAAAGCTTTAGAAGGCTGAAATTAATAGGCAATTCGCTGGCTATTTTATTCGCTTCTGGGGGCATAGTATCGTCCATTTCAACAGGCGGTATCAGCCTGATTGCAATCAGCACGGGAGCTTTATTGATACAAGGCTGGCTTCAGCATCAGGAGCTCGATTTGAAAATTCAAAATTGTATATATGCATCCCAATCCTATATGCATATACTTAACACAATAAAATTTATTTTGCGAACGGGTGAATTCGAGCTATCCAATATCCTAATAACGATGAAAAACACCGATGACTATATAAGTGATAACAGCCCGATTGTAGATAAGTATATGGTGAAATATGATAACATTTTTACTTTATAATGCGCAATATCTCTGCATTTTTCAATTCTAAAATCTTTGCCCAATATCGATTATAAAATTCAAGCGTTTTTCTCGATTTAGTAATCTTTATACATTCAAATGGAAGATCAAGCAATTTAAATAACTGCCTGAGGATATATTTAGTGCTGATCATTCGTCTTCGGAGTTTATTAACTGAAGGAATAACAGATCCAATTATTTCGAATGTCTTATAAATTTTTTTCCTTTGATCATGAGTTAAATCAATTCTGGTTTCAAAATATATATTATTCAAAACAGACTCGATATGATATTTACGGTGGTAAACCGATCTCCGTCGTATTTTATACATATTTTCATAAAAATCAATGTACCCCATGACATATTCGCAACCATGAACTAAACCTCAATGTAAACAGACATTCATTCCGTTTAAATTACCTACATTCGGTTTACTACAGCATGGCTCGACCATTTTTACGCCTTCTATTAAAATATTATCGCAGAAAGGGCATATAGGTTCTTTTAAAATTTTTAATTCATCGTGGATTTCAGAATTACAACTCATTCAATACTATTGCATGAGATTATATTTTTATGTTGCTACCACATGACGTCACGGTACAGCTGTTTTTTACAGTAAACTTTTTTGTAAACTTTTTTGTAAACTTTTTTGTAAACTTTTTGAGTAAAATTTACTTTGATTTGATTGGTTAAAAAAAATCATGTGACCATCTCGTGATGCTATCAGAAGGAAAATATTACTGTGTTGCTATGTGTTGTAGCCATAATAGAACTTTCAAGAAGCATTTTAAATATTAATCATTTTACGCATCTGTTTTGATGACATTGGAGTCAAGAAGCATTTTAAATATTAATCATTTCACAACCGTTGGGTTCCAGCCCTGATTTGCATATTTGCTTCCAAGATAATAACCAGAGCAATGACCAAAATTAACGCACTATAAAGTACATAAGAATAAAATATATATAGTAATATTAAATGGGACGGAATAAAAAATATCATACTGATAAAGAACGCAAACAAGCCATTAAAGATCGGAAAAGAGTATATATGGCTGAGAAACTATGGCATTGTTATGTATGTGATAAAGATTTCACTCTTGGGGGTAAATGGATGCATATCAAAACAAATTCACACATTTCATAATGCGATTTTATGGGAATTGAAAAATGACGATCAATTTAATATTATAAATGCCGACGATAATATCGAATGATTCATATATATGTTCAATGATAGCCAGGAATATCATATATTTCTGATTATCAATACGATCGACATTTTAAACGCACAATAATTTAAAAAAATAAAAAACTATAAGTGACTTAAGAAATTGTTCAGATGATAAAATAACAGAAAAAATGGAAAAAATTATCTCAGCTAATATTAATATGAACGAATCAGATCTAGCCAAGCTATCAAAAACTGACCTTATAAAACTGATATTATCGCTAAAAGCCGACCAGCCAAGGACATACAAACCACGGCCTCCGAAGCCTACTCCCAGACGTAGCGTCCGCGATATGGTTCAAGATTATGAAGAAAATATCATTGCTCCGCCATTAGAATTCAGGGATGATTACAAGCCTGTCCCCATGCCAAGGACCAAAAAGCCAGTCCCATTGCCAAGGACTAAGATAGAGCAAGTTGATAAAGCTCTGAAAGGTTATACACAGTCTTTTGAGATTGGTATAAAAAACAACAAAGACCCGTTATTACAATTGCAAAACACAAGGAAAGCTGTAGAATATCACCTTATAAAAACACTGCCATCTATGAAAGGTATCAAATTTGTCGAAACTCTTAAGGTAACATTTTCAAAAATGACTAGTGATGGTATTATTTATAAAACAGGCTTTTTTAACAGTAAAGCCCAAACAATCATCAATAATATGGAGATTGCTGAATCACTAAAAGTATCTGAACAGCAGATATTAAATTTTGTAGCTGTCTGGGTTTCAGAAGGGTCGGGATGGAGTGTCAAATCCGTTGATGCACATTATCTAAATATAGTAAAATATGAACCGATGAAAGGCTCCTCATATATTCAACTACCAACAGAGCTTAGAAACAGTGCAAAAGGTTTGATTAATTTAAAAAATGATGATAATGAGTGTTTTCGGTGGTGCCATATCAGACATTTAAATCCACAAGCCAAAGACCCACAAAGGATTAAAAAATTAGATAAAGCATATATTGAGAAGTTGGATTACTCTGAAATTCAATTTCCAGTAACCATTAAACAGATCAATAAAATCGAGAAAAAGAATGACATCAGAATAAATGTATTCGGCTATGAAGAAAGACAGCCATACCCAGTATATATATCAAAAGAAATGCATAAAGATCATATGGAACTACTAGTGATAACAAAAGATGAAAACAAGCATTATGTTCTCATAAAGGATTTTAATAAATTCATGTACAACCAAACAAAACACAAAGAGAGGAAACACTTCTGTATGCACTGTCTGCAATGTTTCAGCTCAGAAAGAGTGCTGACTGATCACAATGAAAACTGCATACAAGTAAATGGAACTCAAGCTATTAAAATGCCAACCAAAGACAATAATATCTTAAAATTCGAAAATTTCCATAAACAACAAACAGTGTCTTTTGTCATATATGCTGATTTTGAAGCTATAACCGAAAAGGTCTCAGGTTGTAAGCCAAATGTTGAAAAATCATATACTGAAGCATACCAGAAGCATACAGACTGTAGTTATTGCTATAAAGTAGTATGTTGCTATGATGATAAATATAGCAAGCCGGTACAAATTTACAGAGGTGAAAAGGCTGTTTATAAATTCATGGAAAAGATGCTTGAAGAAGTCAAGTATTGTAAAAAAGTCATGAAAACATTCTTTAACAAACCATTGAAAATGACTAAAGATAATGAAGATGAATTTCAAAAAGCAAAAGCATGCCATATTTGTGATATAGAATACACTGACAAAGATATCCGAGTCAGAGATCATTGTCATATTACCGGTAAATACAGAGGATCAGCACATCAAGACTGCAACATGAAACTCAAAGTAGATCCTGATAAAATAAAAATACCTGTCATTTTCCATAATTTAAGGGGTTACGACAGTCATTTTATAATGCAAGAGATTGGAGCTATTGTTAAGAACCACACATACAAAAATAAAAAAGGAGAAGAAAAACAAATGATTATCAATGCTATACCCAACAATATGGAGAAATATATGGCTTTTATGTTGGGGAACCATCTTACATTCATTGATAGTTTCCAATTTATGAGCTCTAGTTTGGATAAATTAGTCAGTAATTTGCCTAATGAAGCTTTCAAATATACAAGCAAAGAATTCAAAAATGAAAAATTTGAATTAATGAGGAAAAAAGGTATATACCCATATGATTTCATGAATAGTTTTGAAAAATTCGATAAAACAGGATTGCCGACAAAAGATGAATTTTACAGCATATTAAATAATGAACATATATCAGATGAAGACTATAAACATGCTCAGATTATATGGAATAAATTTAAGCTTAGCAATATGGGTGAATACCATGATCTGTACCTGAAATCCGATGTTCTTTTACTTACAGATGTGTTCGAAAACTTTCGAAAGACATGCATGCTTCATTACAAACTAGATCCATGTCATTATTACACATCACCTGGATTGTCCTGGGATGGTATGCTAAAAATGACTGACATCAAATTAGAACTACTGACAGATATTGATATGTTCCAATTCATTGAAAAGGGAATGAGAGGAGGTATTAGTTATATAGCAAACCGTTATGGAAAAGCAAACAATAAATACATGAAAACATATAATAAAGAGGTGCCTTCGAATTACATAATGTATTTGGATGCTAATAATCTATACGGTTGGGCTTTGTCCCAATACCTCCCAACAGGAGGCTTTAGATGGATGACAGAAAAGCAGATCAATAAAATAAACCTGACTAAGTATAAAGAAGATAGTAAGAAGGGTTTAATACTTGAATTTGATTTAGAGTATCCTGAGGGGCTACACAATCTTCATAATGACTATCCATTAGCCCCCGAAAAAGTCAAAGTGACTAAAGACATGTTGTCAGATTATTGTAAAAACATTGCAGAGAAATACAACATATCAACAGGATTAGTTCATAAATTGATTCCAACATTAAAAAACAAAGAAAAGTATGTATTACACTATCGAAACCTTCAGTTATACCTTAATTTAGGTTTGAAACTAACTAAAGTCTATCGAGTCTTAGAGTTCAATCAATCACCATGGTTGAAGCAATATATAGATTTCAATACTGAAAAACGTAAGGATGCCAAACATGCTTTTGAGAAAGACTTCTTCAAGTCAATGAATAATTCAGTTTACGGAAAAACGATGGAAAATATAAGAAAACGTGTCGACGTCAGGTTGGTGACTGATGAAAAGAAACTTTTAAAGATGGCTTCCAAACCAACTTATGTAAGCAGTAAGATATTCAATGAGAACCTCGTAGCTGTGCATAAGATTAAAGAAACACTTACCCTCAACAGGCCTGCATATGTTGGTATGTGTATCTTAGATCTAAGCAAGACGCTAATGTATGATTTTCATTACAACTACATTAAGAATAAATATGGGGATAAAGCTAAGTTACTATTCACAGATACAGACAGCTTATGCTATGAAATTGAAGCTGAAGATGTTTACAAAGACTTTTTCAATGATAAAGAAAAATTCGACAACAGCGATTACAATAAAAGCTCAACATTTTTCGATGATACAAACAAAAAGGTCATCGGCAAATTCAAAGATGAAGCTTGTGGAATTCCAATCACTGAATTCGTTGGTTTGAGATCTAAAATGTATTCATATGTCAAAGACAATAATAATGGTGGTAAGACGGCTAAGGGTATTAAAAAGGTCGTCATAAAAAAGGACATAAGCCATGATAATTATAAAGAAACACTATTCAACAACAAACAGATATATCATAAAATGAAAACAATCAGGAGTCAAAACCATCATTTAAGTAGCTATGAAATAAATAAAGTGTCATTATCATGCTTTGATGACAAACGATATATACTCGAAGATGGCATTTCAAGCTATTCTTATGGTCATCACAAAATCAAACATATAAAATAAAATATATCACATATTATAATAGAGAAATGATAATTACAGTCATCGGTGGTCCTGACATTGGCAAATCCAGTCTCATCGCACGAATTTTAATCGAAACTGGATGCATAAGTGAAACAGATATACAAAAGGAAACATCAAACATGCCAAAACAATGGTTGCCCAATTTAGTCGATAGCAATTCTGAGGAAAAAGAACAAGGCATAACAATACAATCATCTCTTGAATCATTTACATACAAAGAACGATCATATATATTAATCAACAACCCTGGGCATGAATCACTTTTCAATGAGATGATTAAAAATTCTAGCAAATCTGATATAGGCATGCTCGTCATATCAGCTAAACCAAATGAGTTGAATAAAAGTATCAAACAAGGTCTCGAACATTCTCTAGCCATAAGAGTAAATGGCATCAAAACTCTAATCATATGTATCAATAAGTCTGAATTCATCAATTCAACAACAAACAGTTTCAAAATGATAGTTCATCAAATCAATGAATCCATTAAAAAACTCAAATTTGAAAAATTAATATTCTGTCCTGTATCAGCAAAGCTTAATCTCAACATCATCAAAAATGACAGTAAACTCATCAATTACAGCCTTTTAGACATCATTGAAAATATCAAAATACCTAAAAGAGAGACTCAATGCATCAAACCAATTGAAAATACAGTAAAAGCCAAATTGATCTTCCACAAAATTCCAAAAGTAATAACAAAAGGATTCATATGTGTAATGCACAGTCTAGATAAAACATACTCAGTCGAATTTGATTGCATCAAAAACGGAAATTCAAACTTCATAACAACAAGCAATATGAAAGATAAAATAACAGATTGTAGTCTAAATATATTAACAAGTGATTTCAGTTATTTTTTAGACATCAATTGCTTATTAAGAAAAAACGACATGACAATAGCATACGGCATTCTATATTAAAAAATAAGACACATAAAAATTTTCTCATATAATAATATCAAACAATGGCAGACGAAAGCACTCAATTAATACTCCTATTAAAATACATGATAACCTTAAAAAACATCAAAACTCTAAAGCTCAGAATGACTGATCTTGATATCGAACTTCAAAATCTTCAAAATGATTTGGATGCAACAAGAGAAATATTAACAACAAGCATAATCAATAGACAAAAAATATCATTAGATAAATTCAACAACATAAATATAAGCAGTATAAATGATTGAACGCAATAAGATCCAAAACTATGAAAAAGACTATAAGAGCTTTTTGAATTATGGAGTTTGATTTTAAAAAATCAAACATCATAATAGCTTCACTTCCAAGATTTGATTCCAATATTTTAATATAGATTTTAATATAGATTTGATTTCCAAGAATTGAATCCAGCATATTTTTCCAAGAATTGAATATAGTATATTAATTCAGTATTTTACTATAGATTTGAAATCAGTATTTTACTATAGATTTGAAATCAGTATTTTACTATAAGAGCCTTATACAGATGTGAGATTCAAAATTTGAAAAATACTATAAGAGCAATTAAAACCGAGCGCAAAAATACGAGCACAAAAATCCAGCACAAAAATACGAGCACAAAAATCCAGCACAAAATTGACAGTTCTGATTTCCAAGAAATGACTCAGCATATTTTTCCAAGAATTGAATACAGTATTTGATATAGTATTGAAACCAGACATGACATTCAAATTTTTAAAAAGACTATAACAACATTTATTTTTCCTGAGTGTTTTGTCAATTAAAACCACGAGAATAATAAAGCGCAAAATACAAAAATACGAACACAAAAATCCAGCGCAAAAATGGGCTCGTACCCCCAACTACTATAGTACTGAGGTTTTTCCCGTTAATGGCAAACCGCAAACGACAGTTTCAGGCTAGGCGTTTCGTGTTTGAGGTACCCTGACTTCTACCGGTTCAGCTAGACGTTTTCAACCTTGAGAACATTCAAATAAACAAGTGCATTGAAAAACGTTTTATACTTCGGAATGCAATTTCAGGTTATCTTGATACTTGAAATGACTCAACGAAGAAATAAAACGGAATTATCTTAAGGCGGGGGTTCACCTGAAACCCGTTTTTACACCGCTTAACTTGGGTTTAATGCGAATATCTCGCTCCCATTTCAAGCATTCCCAAAACCCTCCGCTCATCCCACAAAGCTATGTTTAGCGGTGTTTTGTAAATTTTTTGGTGATTTTTGGGGATGTTTGGGAAGAGATAGTTTTTCTCAAAGGAATAGTAAAATCGGGAGAAATAAGAAATATTAAAGATTTCATGTGATTTTAAAATTGGAATTTGAAGTTAAAAATTAGTAGATGGACACCCAAACAGTCCCCTGACAACCTGGGATGCTCTTGCGTTGGGGTCAACTGTCTGGTGGTGTTTCAAAAATAATTTTCTTTCCTCTATCACTTCTTTAAAACTCTTAAAATTTCACTCAACTTCAGGTAGAACCCCGC
Organism: Meandrina meandrites; assembly: GCA_963693305.1. Lineage (NCBI taxonomy): Eukaryota > Metazoa > Cnidaria > Anthozoa > Scleractinia > Meandrinidae > Meandrina > Meandrina meandrites. Next base: position 47,451,178 of record OY855903.1, read on the forward strand.
CTTAAAGGCAGGCAATTACATAGCTTCTTTGGCATTTACATCCAATTTACAGTGCCAGAGAAATTCCTTTAATGTCGTTCAAGTTCAAACGCGCCTTTTAACATGTTTATATAACAACGAAAAAAAATGAAAAATACTTCGAGCAAAATGCTCCCCCGTCTCTGCTCCCCCCTACCCCCCTCACGGGGTAGAGTTACTGGGAGCAGAGTCTCTGCAGAGTCACACCCTCACCGGTCCACCCGAACGAGGGAGCTCCGCTACGCTCATAATGCGAATAGCATTATATAAGAGTTGTTCAACTCTTTTCCTCCCATGTGGGAGGCATTTTCTTAGACTCCACGAGGCGTAGCCTCGTTTTGGTGCTAGGCTTGTTTTCGTCCTATAATGCGAGAAAATCGCTGTTTTCGTTTATAATTGTGGCAGACGTATTGAACTTGTGGATTTCTCGATATATTTTAGCTCGATGTTGGTAACATCTTGGATTTCTTGAAAAGCTCGTTCTTAAACCACGAAAAGAAAACAAATTACTCGTCAAGATATACGGCGAATACGGAAATATATTTTTTCTTTTCACGGTTAATACAATTCATGATCTGCTCGCTGTCCTACTACAGAAAATATGAATTAAGTAGCTTACATTGAAGCTCACATTCTTCTTGAAATTTGATAGGTTCGCATTAAAAATAAATACGTTTGTTTCACTGGATTTCTTCTGAGAATTGTGCGTGCAGATTCAGAGAATTTACATGCGAGGTCGTCGCCGCCATATTGGATTCTCTGCCTGTGTAAATGCTTGTTTTTTGAGAAAATAAAAAAAAATGCTCAACATCGACTCTTTCGACTAGATTTCTTCTTTATATGTAGACCGATAACAACTTTACATATTTATAGCGTCAATACGTGAGGTAACTGAAAATAAAAGCAAATAAAACCTTGAGAGAAATAACAAACGTGAAAACCTAATTTTTGCGGTCGAAAACGTGCGTTGAAAACCACGTCTCTGTGGTTTGACGTTTATAAGTAAAAAAAAAACTGAAGCTATTTATCTCTCTAATAAATGGAACAACGCAACTGTTGTATGTGCTGTTTTTGATGACGATTGCGATAGTTTTCACCACTTTCTCGGCCGCTAACCCTCAGTTATATATATAGTTCAAAACTCTGGCAAGACAAGAGACAGGAAGTAAGTCCATAAAATGCAGAAAGGAAGTTGTATGTATTAACATATTGCTAACACGTACGCGTCACGTCATACGCCCCCTTAACAAAACGAACGTGATAGCAGTTCAACAATAAACGCGACATTAGCTTGCAAGGAACTGTTTTGCAAAAACGGCCAGGTGAGTTAAATAGTACGCTTCTAACTTCGAAAAGTTACGTGGGGTTTTTGAAGTTGTGATATTTACATCGGCTGATGTGAAACTACAAACAGTCAAACCGGTCCGTGCATCGTCTATGACAGTATACAATTTACAATACAATTTATATCATAGAAAATTTACAGGACTGTGATGATTATTCGTCATTGGGGCACTTACTTTCAAAGTAGCAGCAGCAGTAGTAGTAGTAGTAAATCTTTAGCTTCAAAAACTAATTGCGGAACAATTTCTTCCTGGGTGACTAGCGGATTAATTCAAGTTTAAGTGAACATAATGCATAACGATGAGTTTCAATGCATAAAGTAATTATTTTTCTTTTTCAAGGCTTTGCAAGGAAAGATAATGATTAATATTTCTTACATATATTACTGACCGACTGCTTCACGATTTAGTTGCTATTAAGAATAGCTTAAATCGAAAATTTAGACACTAGTTCTAATTTTTTTCTCTTATTTCTAAATAAGCACTGATCCGCGGAGCAATACGATCAAAATTAATTCCACTCGAAACTGTCGTGCACGTTACACCAGTGCCAGGATGCCTTTCAGAATAAGCCTGCCATACATATAAATACCTTTCTTTTTAGATACAAGTCTTCTTGCCAAACAGCCCTGAAGAAAAAATCATTGATAGTAAAGTGTCCAAAATAGGAACTTGGCTTTTTTTGCAACGTGTCTTACTGCACGTGCGGCGGAGAGACGAACGTGCTCAGCGAGTTGTGTGACAAGTCGTCGAATAGATCACGTGATTGCCTGAGTGTCGTGCTTTTAGCATTTTTGTAAACCAAAGCCTCATTGTTATTTCGCCAACTACCGAAGAGCCATCACTGGATCATTTCTCCCGCAGAGAGGCTTGCGCCTTTCTGTATTCATGACCGCAGTGAGAAAAGCAATAAAAAAAGGACATATATCAGTTTTCACATTTCTAAACCTGATAATTCACTATTCTTTTTATAAATTTTTTTCTAACTTTTTCATTATATTCATACGTAGATTTTGAACGGTATTCATTAATCATGATTCATAAAAAAATGCTGATTCATTATTCAGTTTACCGTGACTAAAAGGCCAATATGGTCTGGTAGATCAACCATTTTTTACTAGATGATTTCAGTACCTAAAAATACAAGAACCAGATTTGATAAATGAAATTCCATTATCCACTGACAGATCCTAAAAATAAGGCTTCCAGAATAGTTGAATCTCATCATTAGAAATCTTAGCACCAAAATTAGTGAACCCGGCCATATTGGCCTTTTATTAACAATATCCATGATATTGATATCCTGCAAACTGAATAATGAATCAGGAATTTTTTATGAATCATGATGAATGAATACCGTTCAAAATCTACGAATGAATATAATGAAAAAGTTAGAGAAAATTTATGAAAAGAATAGTGAATTATCAGGTTTAGTAATGTGAAAACTGATATCTGTCTTTTCTTTATTGCTTTTCTCACTGCGGTCATGAATAAAAAAAGGCGTAAGCCTCTCTGCGGGAACAATGGTCCAGTGATGGCTATTCGGTATAGATAGTAGGCGAAATAACAATGAGGCTTTGGTTTACAAACAGACAATCACGTGATCTATTCGACGTCGTTACGAGATGCGCACGTCAACTAATAAACAGGGAAGTTAAGATGACGTCAGCTAATTTAAAGACACTGTACTCGTAAAAAGTAAATTTACTGACTTCATAAAATAAAGCGTCAAGATAGCTATGTTGCCTTGCCTTCAGTAGAATCTGTCTTGTTACATCAAGCAATACCAAAGGTAAGGTAAGTTAACCTAACATAATTTTGTGTACGAGCTGATCTATATCGGTGCCTTACAGAATGACGAACTGTCTTAGGCGGGTGCAAATGCAAGCTAACAACTTAATGTAGAACTCGTATACAGTAAACAAAAGAACATGGAAAGTAAAATTTCTTTACTTTAATGCTCGAAAGACAAAAATTACAGTTCACTATGCACTTCTGTGATGTTCTAAAAAACGCCCAGATACACATAAAGAAGCAGAAGCTTTCATTGTTTACCTCTGGCAAATGGAGCGTTTCTCAGCGAATTGTTAAGTCAATGCCATGATTATTCAGATCCCCTTGAAGAGAATTGCTTTAAAGGTGATTGCTGCCTCGAACTTTGGATCCGTAAAAAAACGTGAACAAGAGTTGCAGAAAGTTACTGTACCGACCATATTTCCACGTTAAACTAGTGTAAGCAGAAGACTTGCAAATGAATGTCAGAGAGGCAAAGCGAAGGTAAACTAAAATGTTACATCGACATCCATGTTTATGGAACTGTCTCCTGTGGTTATAATGTTCTAAAATTGCTCCGTTTCTGTTTTCGCATGAAACGTTTGCATGAAAATAATTTATCTCTAATACAACATGGTACAAATAGATAAGCTTTACCTGGTGAATGCTATCTTGGATGATTTACCGAGTTCAGGAATCTTTTAAGATTTAAAAATCCAAACCTTAGATACGGACTTTTTAAATGGTAAATAAGCACTGACTCGCGGAGACGATCAAAACGAATTCCACTCGAAACTGTCGTACACATGTTTACGGAGGATGTCTTTCATAATAACGCTGCCATAATTTTAGATACGAATCCTTTTTGCGAAACAGTCCTAAAAAGAAATTTATTAAATATTATTTAACCCTTAAAATAGGAACTTGGCTTTTTGAATCTCCAATAGACAATAGACAATAATGACGTGCTGAGAGAGTCACTACGTGATAGCTTAACAATGACCACTTTTTACAACCGGAACTTTAGCCGAATTAAGACAATTAACGTTTTTTTAATAGATAATTTCAGTATTACAGTGATTTTACTAAACCCGTAAAATAGTCACTACACTATTAGACAATGACGCTATTGTTTTCTTTTGTTTAGCTGGGACTTTTACGTACTAACTGTTAGATATTGTTTCGCCAGGCTGCATTTTATGTAGGTTACAAATTTTGCGGCGTACTGGCGTACGATCGTAGTCGGCGCCTTTTAACTGGCGTACAGATGACTTATTTTATATTATAATATCAAAGAACCTTGGCGTAGACTTTTAAAACCTTGGCGTATCTTCGGCGTTGGATGTACACGGAATGCACCCTGGTTCATAGGTTAAACGAAATCACTGTACCTGATTTGATTAAAGGGGGCTTTGTCACGGATTTTAACAGATTTTTGAAAATCCAAAAGATATATTTGTGTAGAAGGACCATTTCATAAACAATTGCTAAATTAGAGCACCGAAACTGTTAACCAGCGTCTTTGGCCTCAGATGGTTAGGATGGAAATGGATAACAACTTGAAAAATTGGAGCTTAAACTTTTCTTATGTTTCCGCGCGTCTTTAAAATATCGACATTTATAGCCGTGGTTTGATTTCTATCTGCAAATTAATTAAGGTTGTATATTTCATTTTAGATGATCAAAGATAATGTTTTTCTTGGGTTAAGTTGTCTGCCACTAATTTTAGTGAGAGTCAGGGTCAGTTTAGTGATCGTAACTCTCACTAGTACACACGTAGGGTCAAGGAGGCTATCCATATAAGACTTAATCCTAACCACATCAATTCAATAGAGATAGTGGAATCGAAATTCCTGAAGCTTGGATACCTGAGATCAAAAGGCACAACAGCCGATCAACAACAAAACGGACCTATGAGGGAACAACATCTAACAGTCGGAATAATAATGAGGATCGAAATGCACCAATAGCAGCGAACCAACGTGCTACAAACAGCGACACGTAAACAATCGACCTCATCGCCTGATGAAGACTCTGAAGACTAGCAGTATTGCAGTCGAAACGTCGCGATCAACAACTCAAAGCGATTCCATCGTGAAACAAACGAATAAACGTTCTTTTTTATCTTACACCACGATGAACAACAAATACATCTTTAATGACAGGCTTTGTTTTGTTATGGAGATCGAAAGCGTTTTTGTCGTTTGTTTGTTTTGCTTAATGTTAAAAAGAAAGAAAATAATTTATTGGTCCTTTCCTTTACCATCATATCATATTTATAAAAGAATAGTCGATCAACCTTTCGAAAAAATTTGACTGTAATACGGAACTGAAACGGAAATGCCGTCACATACCTTGATTTAAATCCTGGGCCTATATTAGCAAGTAAGGTATTCTACATTATAAATGTAGGATTATTGTGTGGAAGGGCTCAACATTTCTGGGGTGAGGGATAATTTTTGGAGTTGTTGTTGCGTTTCAAAAGTGCATGATCGGGTATTTATTTTGCATCTGGCAAAATCTCAGATGCACGCATTGACTATTTCGTACACACGTTAAAGTGCTGATCAAATGTATCCGAACAGGTCAAAAAGTCACGCCGAACAACATTTACAGAAGGTGCAAGAATTTATATCTACCATAATCCCATGGGCTTATGCTTAAAGGAAGGGGTTCTTGTTATCGGAAAACCTCTAATACTCGAAAACTTACAGTATATGACTTGATTATCATTTCTTTTTTTTATAAAATAACCTTTCAGAGAGCAACACTTATCATTTGGCGGCCAGTGGGTTTGGAGCCCAGAAATGTCTCGAGAAGCCAGTTTCTCCCAAACACTTGGAATAGATCTGATCCAGGCAGCCAAGAACGAGCTCGAGTTTCTAAAGCTTGTACAGAAATATCCCAACTTGTGCGAAGGACCTGTTCTCAAAAATGCCATTAGACGATATGAACTCTACTGGTTACCTTTTGCCTCGAGAGTACGCACAGATCTCAACCTGCTGTCAGCTCCATTAGACATTGAATGGGTCTGGCATGTTCACATGTTGGCTCCAAATCATTACGTGGAGGATTGCCGAAATATTCTCTCCAAAGTGTTGGATCACTCTCTTTTACACAGATCAAATAGAGAAATATACCTTGATGAAACAAAGCGTTTCTGGAGAGGTTTCTACCATGAGCCTTTTCAAGTAGATCTCGGAAAGCCTCCGACGGTGTTGGAAGAATACAGATCCAAAATTCGGTACAATTTGGAAGAAGCTTGTTACCGTCAGTTCAAGTTCTATTACCAAGTTTCCTTGCCCCACTACAGTGATGACCTGTTTCTCAAGAGCGCTGTGGAGCGTTATGAACATCATCTGTTGCTAAAGAGGTTACATCGAGACGTATTCCATGGTTCCATGGTTCCATGTTATGATATCGAGCTCATTTGGCACGCCCATCAACTGCACCCGTTAAATTACAGGCAAACAATAACAGAGGTGCTTGTAACGCCGTTACACCACGATGATACAGTAAGAAGTCGAACCCCAGCAGCCAATTTCTACGACACTGAAGTGAAGACGCGCGCTTTGTGGGAGGCGGCGGGACTGCAGTTTGCGAAAGCAGGGGCCATATACAGAGGCGACCCACCTGATCCTAGGCCACCAACTCCGTGGCTGTATGCTCCACTCGCTTGTTTAAAGTATTCATGTGAGATCCAGAAAATTGAAGTTCTCGGACTGAAAGGGCTGTCAATCTATACTGTTCATGTTGATAATGTGATTTTTGGTAAAACTTTTAGAGGAAACAGTCGAGAAATTGATAGCTCGAGAACATTAATCCTCGATAATGACACGAAACATACGGCCATTGTTTCCCTAAAAAAGCCGCCGAAGTCAATAGCAGAGAGCCAAGTAGATTTCCGTCCCTACTTCCATTCTGTTTCGCAGGAGGATACCACATCTCGCCAGCCAATCGTGATTGATGTTCCTCTTTTTAAAGGACAATACACGACCAATTACACGACCAAGTTAACCGTTAAGATAGATCCGATAACCGTCATGGATTACTGCTTTAAAGTTCAACCTGAGAAGAAGTTTGTTACCAGTAACCATCCATCGATGATCCTCAATTACCCAGAATTGATGCTTTCTCCGAGTGATCTGGCAAACACATCTGTACCCTGTGACTTCTCTACCCACTCTGTTCTCTGGAGAGGACGACGAGTGTTCAGTTACCGTGTTGTACATTCATCAGAGGCTCTGTTGTCTGCTTTGGAGATAATTAACCTCTATGGTCAAGTTGTGGCATCAGCCCACACAATCAGCCCAAGTACGTTTCCAGAACGAAGCGCTGTTGAAGACCAGAGGAATAACATTTTTCTCAATCAAGATGAGGGCGAGAGAGCCATGCTGATTCGAGGCAGTAAAGATTGGGGAGTGTGCATCGCCGGGCTAAAGACACCACCGCTATCGGACGAGGGTGCTACAGGATGGCCGTACTATGTAGGCATAAAGGTCTTCAAGCTCACTGGTGAACGTGGTTGGTGTTCCGTGCAAAAGGCACGCCATGGTCTGTTTGTGATTAAATTTGATTCTGACACCACGGTACGAGTAGATCTCAAGGCAAATAAGGTAGTTATCTCCCCTCGTGCACAGAACATTCCTCAGATTCTCGCTTTGGCGTTCTCGATCTCTATCCTACATCTACTGTGTATTCCGTATCATTCGGCGCACCCGTCTTGGAAGTCATCGCCTTCTTCACAAATCTCTCACTCCGGCTTCATATCGCCTTCATTTTACAGTGCCGGGTATTTTAGTTCAAAGGTACCTTCTAACGTCTACCTTTCAGTGGATCAGAATTTCTCTCATGGGTTAGAAACCTTTGAGGATGGATATAGTCGTTATGATTTCAACGCAGATATGTTCTGTGACCGAAACGATCGTTTGCTGCCTGGTGCTGTTAGCCGTGGTTCTGGCAGAGATTAAACGGGTCTCTCGATGGGATAGGAGAATCTTTGAGCCATGTCAATAGGCCTTTCTGGCGGTTGATTTTCACAAAATGAACAAAGAAAAAATTCGAGCAGTGATGGTTTCCAATGCTTGATCTCTGGCTTTTTCTGCATAAATTAGCTTTTCTAAGAACGCAACATGCCGATAGACAAGACGACATGGTAGTGAACAATACAGTCACCAACTAATAGTTTAAAATAATTACCATTACATCTAACATATTAACCAAAACGGTGACAGCATTTGAATTAACGGCCACACTTTGATGCACTAAACCGTTTTATTTTATACACTGAAAACATCATCAGCAGACAGAGGACAACACCTATTTAGATCTAGAATTCAGATGTACTACGCGGTGGTAGTAAATAACTCCGTTACCAAAAAAAACTATTGAGAAAAATGTATAATTATTTACTGGAATCTTTACGAACTTGAGAGAATGGGTAGGATGCCTGTGTCAATTCATTTGGGGCTACAAGAAAGGATGATCTAGCAGGATTTCCAATGCTATGTGATATAATTTTGAAAGCTATTAAATTTACCGTCTGATGAAGGATCGACCAACCACGCGAAAAACCAGTCAGTCAAGTTGTGGACTGGAATTTCCCATCTAGATTATTCTCTTATGGGAGCCACGATTCACTCATTTCTCCACACTTGACCATTAACTTTAATTGGAAATATTTTTTCAGTGTTTTTGTTTGCGTTTCATTCAAACGCATTATTGCAAACCAAATAGGACAACTGTTTACTTGTTTAACTTTATAGTATTGTCATTTTATAAATTCATTTCGCTTTAAATACATGCTGCTGTTTACTTTTGCTTGTGGATAACTTCCCGCAATTCTCTCAGAGTTCCGTGTGGCGTTTTCAGCCCCAATCCCTTCGCATTACTGCCCCTCCCTGCACAGTTAAAGAATTTAACAATAGAGATTTGGATCGATTGATATCAAACCACCGTGCTCTTATAGCCTACGGGTAGGTTCACCTCTGGGTCACAATAACGAGCGGTAAAGGAAGTTGCCTATTTACCAAGTTAGGATTTCGAGTTGGATTTTCGGGTTAGGATTTCGAGTTGGATTTTGAGTTAGGATTTCGAGTTGGATTTTCGAGTTAGGATTTCGAGTTGGATTTTCGAGTTAGGATTTTTGAGTTGGATTTTCGAGTTCGGATTTTCGAGGATTTTCCGTACTATAAACTCCGGGTAGCCTACTACTTACTTACACTCCGGTTAGAGAAGAGATAGATAGATAGATAGATAGATAGATAGATAGATAGATAGATAGATAGATAGATAGATAGATAGATAGATAGATAGATAGATAGATAGATAGATAGATAGATAGATAGATAGATAGATAGATAGATAGATAGATAGATAGATAGATAGATAGATAGATAGATAGATAGATAGATAGATAGATAGATAGATGCTTTATTAAATAATATAGTTTTTACAAAAAAAATTACAATGGTTAAGAAAGGTTAAAATTTCTTATATATACAAAAAAATTTGAGCGCATTGCTAAGAATGAATGACTTCTTCAATCTATTTGTCTTAAAATTAGCATTGAATTTTCGTTTCTTTCTCATGCACTCGTGTTAGCCTAGTACACACTCCCGTTAGCCTACTATTCACTTCGGTTAGCCTGTTTACGGTTAGCTTTCAATAATTGTAATGGGTTTTGTTTTGCCAAAAAAATCCTGACTCGAAAATCCTAACTCGAAAATCCTAACTCGAAAATCCTAACTCGAAATCCAACTCGAAATCCTAACTGCGGAGTTAGTTTGTCTCGCGATAAAGCCGCCAGAACGATCGAGTCGCCAAGCGCTGCCAGCCGGCCGGGGGCCAGCGAGAAAAGGAGCCAACGCGCCCAGGGAGCTTATTAAGACGTATTACGTTCAAAGTTCGAGTAACTTAAAGAATTCTCGTGAAAGGTAAAGAAAAATCTCTTAAGAAAATGCTGAAAACGCGTACTATCTTTTTTTAAACTGACCTGAAACATGAGTAAGTATGGGCAACTTCAAACTCAATTTCTCACGCGGGTCAGCTTGAGAACTAAAGTTTCGATAAGTTCTTCTTAATTGTATTTAAGCTGTAACAATGCTATGAATTCTTTTTGGTAACTTTATTTTTCCCTTTATCGCTCGAATGTTCAGCAGAAACCATCTTAAAACTCATCACAAAAACCTTTTTTCAATAACTAAAAACGAAATTTCTCATTTATCCAAAAAAATCTAAAAACAACCAGAACTCGGTTTACAATTCAAGATCACTACCTCTTTCCCGATCGGCGAGATTTACCTAAATCGCAGCTCACGTAAACCTTTTCGAACTTTTCGAATAAGCGCCGCAATCGATCCCGCGCCGCGTTGTTATTCATAATCATCGTGCGGCGCTTGTGAATACTTTTGAAACTTGCAATTGCGAGGTAAACCGTCTTCGCCCTGATTTTAAGACCCAAATAGACACCGAAACACAGGTAAATAACAATATTATTTTTATTTAAAATGACTATGTAATTGCTACTAAGGATTAATACAGCATTTGGGTCTCCTGTGTTCACAGCTGTCATTCGGATCGTCATGCAACGCTACACAACGGGCGTTTTGTGACATCTCAAATGACGGCGTGCGATTTTCCTTGCAAATTGGGAAACTGTGATCACGTGCTTTTTACAATCATACGGCATGTAGCTCAGTATAACAGCAAAAAGGTTCCAGATTTTTCTTTTTAATGCGTTGGAAACCATACCAAGCAGTACTGCGTGAAGCGGGCCATCTCTATGCAGCCACTACTTGTTATTAAAATATTTGGACTAACTATGTAAGTGCTTTATTCGGCCCTCGACATTTGGAGTTTGTTCTTCACAGCCTTGGAAAGGATGTTTGCCAGCTTACCACTCCCCAGTGGCTGATTATCATGCGGATTAAAAACAAAATGCTGCTAAAGTGATTTAAGTCGGAAAGTATCTTTGGAATTTTGCATTGTGAAAGTTTAAAACTGCAGATTAGAAACTTTTGCTTATGATAATTTTATAATATCTTCACGTTTTTTAGCCACCATGTTATTAAGATATCTGCTTTGCAGAGTTATTACATTAAACTAATTTGTTTCTCCACCCCGTCTTTTCTCGTTATGATCAAACCCGTTCCCAGGGTCCCTCTTCTCCTCCAAGGGAGCGAAGAGAGACATGGGAACAATGTTGCGTTATGACGTCAACCCATACGCTCCATATCTTTGTTTATCCTCTGTTCGCCGAGTTGGCTTGGGCCACACATGACATTCCATGGCACAGCTTCATCTGTGAAGACAAAACAGCAAAGCAAGAACGAGTTAAAACACGGTACTGCACCACTGCGGTCTACTCTATAACAACAAATGTTGAATAATTAACAATTACCTAGGTTCAGGCTCCGTGAATCGCGGCCAATTTTCGTCGAGATTCACTGAGCCTGAGGTGAATAATTGTTTCAGTGTAATCAACATTACCCATTTTTGCCGGTTTTGTCAGTCCCAGGGCATCCATGATCTGTACAAACTCTTCCTTCGATTTGGTCAGTCGCGGGTTGTATTTCAATTCTTCGCCAACAGTAGTGGCAGTCTCACCTACAGTGAAATTGATTGATCAATTAAAAGTGTTGTTTCCCACGCGACCAATAAATGTAAGTATTTTCACGTAACATGCTGTCTATCTGAGCCCTCGGATTTCGGCAAGGCTGTTGCTAAGCAACAAGCCGTTTCATGATCACATATGACAGATTTCGAAGGAATAGAGCCACTGATTACTTTAACAGAACATTTCTTGTTTTGTAGTCTCATTGGTAAGGGGCGCTGGAACTGAGAAATTGCATTTCACATCGAAGCAATGTTTGAATTGCCATTGAAAGCAACTCTTTATTGTTTGCCAAAAGCAATTGAAATTGTACTCCCAACGCCGGCTTTTTTCTATGCAACTTAACCCGCGAGAGAAATAAATCGTCGCTTTCTCCTAAACGAGTATGGTGACCTACCAACTTTTTCACGTATTTTGGGTGCAACGATCAAACTCTTTTTATAAAATGAATACAGATCAATTTCTATGTTTGAAACAAAAAGACTATCACCGGAAACGAGTACTTTGCCAGTACTCGCAACGGAATTATTAAGGAATTATGTGGTTTATACAAGGTCTTCCTACTCCTAAACGAATGTGGTGACCCTCCTTTTTTATTTCAAAATTTAAGTTCACTTAAGGTAACCAACCAGTAGGCAAAGTTTGGTTGAAAATCAATTTTCAGTTCTATTTCGGAGGAATGACCTTAAGAGTCCTTTTGTGGGGTTTCTAGTTTGGGCACTCT